>VDFB02271358.1:762268302-762340967 GCA_007258455.2 Sequoia sempervirens
AATATCTAGTGAAGTGGAAAGGAAAACCAGTGGAGGATTCATCATGGATTTCTTAGGTTGAGGTGGACCATCTTGGTTTTCCTATAAGCCCTGGAAAGTGAGGGACTCACTTTTCTTCCAACCCCGGGTGTTTAATGTAGGAGCATCCTTGGTTGTAAAGCAATCTTGTATCAACGAAAAATATTTATTTTCTTACATTTCATTCAGTATTAGTTTCAAAATTTCACTATGCATTTCACCACATTCTCATTTCTCAACTCACAAAGAAAAATTTAGAACATACACATGGACATCTATCACATATCCAAATTTCAAATTATTTACATTTGTTTTCTGAAAGTTATCACTCTCAAAATTTTACTATAATTACCGGTCAAAGCATTTGGGGCTGACCTGGTCCAAATTTCTTAGTGCAAACCTATTCTAGAATGTGCAGAGCTTAATGGGACATCATGCAAGTATTTTGGATCCAACGAGATCTATCTTGGAGATTCTCAATTCATTTATTTTCACGAAGGATTATCTTCTTATATTTTGAGGTCGACCTTCTCATATTGATCATCTATTGGGTTTGTAAACCCTTGTGGATAATGTGAACCTTTTTTGGATCTGGAGGATCATATTTAAGAGTATTTTTGATCATTTGGAAATCATTCAATTATTCATCAGTAGTTAAATATTTATATTTTCACATCAACCCTTTGGGGGACAGTAATAAGGCCTTTGGCTAGTTGTAATGTTGAATGCCCTTGTAACACGCCTGTGAGCCCTAGTTATTCACCCATGAGGCATTTTTTTCATGTAAGATTGCAAAATTCAATAAAGATTCATATTTGCATATCATTTTCTTGTGTTATTTCTACTATGTTGACTCTAAGTTGCATGGTTCAGACTATTCTTTTAGAACCCTCCATCTGTGACTGCACTAGGTATTCTCTAAAAGATTGCCAAAAAGTTTCTTCGAGGGATGGTGGCTAAAACAAACCTATAAAGGGCTCTTATCAGACCCTGGTGCAAATGGGGTTTAGCTCCATGCTCAATATTTTGTTAGAGGGAGGAAAATAGAAAAAATAAAAGATTTATCTTATCAGTATGACTTACATGGTTCAAAATAGGGAAGTGATACCCATGAACTATCATATAATTCCCTTCAAGAGTAAAATACCTCATTATATGCAAGCTTCTAAGAGCATAGGGAGGAGGGAGTTTCAGTCTAGCATACCCATTTTGAAATCTTTTCAACTTCTCATTGTGTTCGAAGAATTTTTTTATGAATACCTGATAGTTGCCAGATCTTTTTTTCACCACCTTTTTGCCTTCATGTTGTAACATAGTTGCCTATGCTATCAACTTAGGAGATATTGTAAACTAAATACCACCAATTGTCACTTTTCCATTACTCCACGAATTGGTAAACTTAGTAGTAAGAGCATCATTATAGCTCAGCATTGCTTTAAAAAAGGAAGTAAATCTCACCTTCTCAAACATATCCCATAGCTCCCCATTCTGTTGGAGAGAATCACAATTAATAGGATTGGACCTTTTTTGAGGGCCCCCAATTAAACCCTTGTCCACTAGACAATTCCTTTGCAACAACAAGAAATCTTCACCAGGACCTTTACCACCTGCAATAGAGATCACCAGAAAAATAATTTCTTTAGTATCAAAATTAAACTAGCTTCATGCATTTGTAAAAAAGTTATAGTAATACTCACCAGTAATTATGAAATTGAGAAGATAATTTGAATGATCTAGAACATGACTGAAAGGCATTTCAAAAAAACCTGAGAGGTATTAAAACTCGACATTAAAATGGGAGCTTATATAATCAGTTTGCACGTAATAATTGACTAACACATCAAGGAAAAGGACACCCCCAAGAATTAGAAGGTGATGATTTTTATGAGCTTTAGCATAAGTAATCATTTCTTTGCCCTCCTTAAGAGACATATATTTTCTTTAGGAAGGTTATTCAAATTATCATCGTACTCCATCATCATGATCTTAAACGCGATCTCAAGATAAGAAAAATCACAAATATTAGTACTCATTTGTATCAATAATACCTTTTGCACCATAACTTTCCTTCAAAACTATAGATTTTATATGAAATTTTATATTATTTGAATTCCAAGAAACTCAAAAATAGTAATTAAGAGCTTTATTAGCAGTTGCATCCACAACTCCATTACCTTCTTTGTAGGTGTGAACCATCTTGGACTGAAGAAAGCTCCCAAGGATATAAATACACTCCTCCATTGTATCCCTAATCTCCCATGGACCTCTAACCTTTCCTTTTAGAATATAATTTATTAGCTTTGGATCTCCTTCCACTATCACCCTTGGAATACCCCAAATCTTTTAATCTTTTGATACCTCTCCAAGTAGCTATAGCTTCAACATAGTTATTAGAGGGAGTCCCAAGATTTTTTGCAAAACCTTCAATTATCATCCCTTGATGATCACAAATCAATCCCCCAACACCAGCCAATCTAGGGTTCCCTTTGGAACAACCATCAAAATTGCATTTGACCCAACCATCTTTAGGAGGCAACCAAGAGGCCTGTTCCCTGTTAAATTTAGTTATCCAATTATTTTTCATTAAATCATGTCTAATTCTCCTATTCTGTTTAATTCTAAGCTCCTTGTAGGAAGGAAAAATTTTAGAATAACCATATACACCAATATTTATATTATCCTATTTTTTTTGTTTTATGGTTTGGAAAAGCTCATTGTTATTTCTCTTGGTGTCGAAAGATTATGTTATTGTGTTCTTTCCATAGACCCTAGACAAAAAAGGGGGGATTTGATTCCAAAGGTCTTGATAACATTATGAGAGAAATGACAACATATCCAGCTTTGTACAAATTACAAAATAAACTGAGGAAAAACACAATCTATCGAAAGTAGAGATTTTTCAGCAATGAAAGGTAGTAGATAGGATTTTTTTGCAAAGAAGCCTTAAGTAACTGAAGCTTACCAGCTTGACTTAGAATTTTAGCTTTCCACCCAACCATTTTTTTTTAAACCTCTCTATAATCTAATTCCAAAAAGTATTTATTGGGTTCCTAGTGACTAAAGGAAGACCAAGATAGTTGGCTGGGAGAACAACAAGTTGGCACCCCAAAATATTTATAACCTTCTCTTTAATATGATGATCCACATTACAGAAGTAAATGTTTCTTTTATTGTAATTTATGAATTGGCTTGACACCTTGGCATAATCTTCGAAAATAGTCTTTTTTTATTTGGCTTCAACAATAGAGGAAAAACCAAACAAGATAGTGTCATCCACAAATTGTTGATGAGAATCAAGAGGTTGAGATGAGGAAAATTTAATCCCATTTATAATCCTCTTATTTAGCATTTTTTGAATATTTCATCCAAGATCTTTACCAAAAATGATGAAGAGGTCAGGGGAGATAGGTTCACCCTATCTTAAACCTCTACCATAGGAGAAGAATCCCCTAGGAACACTATTAACGAAAACAAAACAACTAGGTGTGGTAACACAAGCAAAAATTAGATTGAGAAAATGCCCTTTGAACCCAAATTTCTTCAAAATAGCCAAGAGGAAAGGCCATGACACCCTATCATAATATTTTTAAATATCTAACTTAAGGACCATCCTTGGTATTTTGCTTGACTCTATTGAGTGGATGATTTCATGAGTAGTGAGAACAACATCAAGAATATGTCTCCCCTTAACAAACCTTTCTAGTTTTCAGCTATCATTTTATTTAAGAAATTTTTCAACCTGTTGACTATAAGCTTAGAGAGAATCTTATGCACTATGTTACATAAGCTTATAGGGTGAAAGTACTGCATAGAAGAAACATTGTCTTTTTTCGAAATAAGGGCTATAAAGGTAAACTTGATGTTTTCAGCAACGTACTTGATCTAAAGAAATCCTCGGTAATATTGAGGAGGTTAGGTGACACAAGGTCCCAGAAGCCTTATAAAAAATTCAATGGAAATCCATCTGTCCCAAGGGCTTTATAAGCTCCAAAAGAGAAAACAACATTCCTCACTTCTTGGAGAAAAATAGGTTTCAATAGTTCAGTTAGATCTTGATCAGTGATAACTTTAGGGATGACATCAAGTAGCACTTCTAGCCAAAATTTTTGAGAGAAGTTATAGTTTTTAAAATTAGAGAAGAAAGAAACAAAAAAATCATCTATCTCTTTATCCTCCATTACAACAGTGCTTGTTGCAAATATGAGTAAGTTTGGTGGTGTTTTCATTGATGTGAAAATAGTACAGGTTGTTGCAGGTTGTGCATATATAGTTGAGATGCTAATGAGATGTTGTGAGTACATGGAGCTATCTTTATGGTATTGCAAGTGTGTTGCTACAATGAGTTGCCAAGTGATTTTGAGAAAATTGTGAAGACAGAGTTGTGTGTGTTTAGAATGTGCTCTGGTTTGTTCTCCGCATTTCTTCTATGTTGATCCTATGCTTGTGCAAATTTGAAGTTTTATTTATGGGCATTTGTTGGTGGTACTCTTGGATTGTAGCTTCTGGTTTGATGGAGAGTGAAAGTTGTGTTCACTATTGTGTGAACTAGTTTGGTAGAGTTGTTTGTCTAGACTGAGAGAAATGTTTCTACTCTGTAGTCCTCCACTGGTTGGTTCTAGGTATTTCAAATCTAGTAGAAGGCTTGTTAAGGTTTTTTCTATGTTCTAGAAAAAGAATTCATGGTTTGGTGCTCCAGAAGACAAGTTTTAGAGTTTCTATGTGTGTTTGCACAGTCTGGATGGATTGATGGAATGTGTTTTGTGTATGAAGGTTGTCGTACTTGTTGTAAATGAATCTGAAGGTATCTAAGATGTGTTCGAGTATATGGCGAAGTGTGTTGTGTCATCTGTATGTTATGTTCTTGTTGGGTTTTCCACATAAATCTAGTGTTTATTTTGTTGATTTGATTTTTGTTATTTGCATTTTACATTCATACTTAATAATAGAATTAAGTGGATTTAAAGTTGATACTTAGTGTTTGAGATTTGTGATTGAATTTGGTGACAACTGATTCACCCCCTCTCTTAGTTGTCTTTCACCTTTCAACAATTGGTATCATAGCTTTGGTTCCTTGGTGAAGAGCTTAACCACTTGAGGTAGATCTGATGGCACATAAATTGGAAATCCCTATGTTTGATGGATCTGACTACAGTGACTGGAAAGTGCATATGAGAGGTTACATAATCTCTCTTGGTTACAAGACTTGGAAAGTAGTTGAGACAAAGTATGTTGCATCGGCAAGTGGTCCTACTTTTGCAGATTATATTTCTGCCTATGAGGAGAATGAGAAAGCAAGGTATGTTATCTACAGTGCGTTGTCTAATACTGAGCGAACAAAAGTTATTTCTTTGGGCACTAGTTATCAAGTTTTGAAAAAGTTGGAAGATATCTATGAAGGAAATGATACAGTGAAATTGTCAAAGAAGCTAACAGTTAAGCGCAAATATGAGAATTTGAAAATGGAAGAAGGTGAAGATACTGCAAGCTATTTTCAGAGAGTTGATATTGCACTAAATGAAGTGAAAATTCAAGGTGGTACTCTAAATGATGAAGATGTGATGGAGAATATTTTGATGACTCTACCAGAGAGTTACAGTGATAAAGTTTCAGCTATTGAAGAAGTGTACGATCCTAAGAAGTTTACTAAAGAACAGTTATTTGGCACCTTGACTGCATTTGAGATGAGGAAGTTTGGAAAGAAAGAGGAGAAGATTGAATCTGCTTTTAAAGCTACAAAGATAGAGGATGATCCAAATAGTGATGATTCAGAGGAATTGGAAGCAAATTTTACAAGGAAATTGAAGAAACATACCAGTAAGTACAAAGGTATGTTGTCTTTTAAATGTTTCAATTGTGGAAATATTGGTCACTATGCTTCGAGATGTCCAAATAGAGTTGTAAATAAGAAGAATAGGGATAATAAAGACAAGAAGGATAAGAAGTTCAAGAAGTTGTACTATGTTAGAGAGGATGCTAGAATTTCTGATGATGAGTCTAATTTTGAGGGTGATAATGATGAATCCTTGTTTTTAGCCTTAGAGAATAAATTTGTATCTACTAACTTTGGAAGATGTGCAAATGAAAGTGGTATGAAGTACAAGAAAAAAGAGATGGAAGGTACTCTGGTTACTACCTTTCATGCTAGACAAGATGAAGATTGTTGGGTGATTGACAGTGGCTACTCTAATCACATTCAACGGGAGATAAAAGTAAGTTCACTAAACTTGAAAAGTATGATGGTGGATTAGGCATGTTTGGAGATGATTCTGGAGCAAAGATTGTTGGAAAAGGAACAATTAGTTTTGATGGAAAACACAATACCGATGATGTCTATTATGTTAAGGGATTAAGGAATAATATTTTGAGTGTTGGAAAAATGTGTAGCAAAGGATTTGAGCTTATGTTTTAGGATAATACCTTTGAGATCAGAAAAGGGTCTAGAACTGTGGTTGTTGCAGGAAGAACATATGGAAACATTTATCAGCTTAAGGGTGTTGATGGTCAATTCCTTGTATCTCAAGTTAATGAAAGTTGCCTATGGCACCAAAGGATGGGACATGTAAAATATGATAATCTGATCAGGATTTGTTCGAGAGGTTGTCTAAGATCTGACTAAAATAACAAAGCCTAATATTGTGTGCAGAAGTTGTCAATTAGGAAAGAAAAAAAGATGTAGTTTTAAAGGAAAATAGCAATCATCTACTAGAATGCTAGAATTGGTTCATGCAAACCTCTATGGTCCTACAAGAATAGGAATTCTTAATGTTGACAGGTATTTCATGCTCCTTATTGATGATTATTTTAGAATGACATGGGTTACATTTCTTAGAGAGAAAGCTCGAGCTCTAAACAGATTTAAAGTGTTCAAGGCAAGAGTAGAGAATGAAGTGAACCTGAGAATCAAATTTTTAAGGTCTAATAGAGGTGGAGAATTCACTTCCAGTGAGTTTAATGCATTTTTTTAAGAGCATGGCATAAAGAGACATTTTTCTGCTCCTAGAACTTCTCAGCAGAATGGAGTTGTTGAAAGAAAGAATTGAATTGTTTAAGAAGCTGCTAGTACTATGATGAAAGAAGCAAATGTACCTAATGTATACTGGAGAGAGGCAATCCACACTACTATTTACATTCTTAACAGAGTTCATATTAGAGGTAATATCACAAAGACTCCTTATGAGTTGTGGACTGGTAAGATTCCTACTGTGAAGAGGATATTCAAATATCTTAAGGGAACTCTAGATTATGGCATATGGTATCCTAAGGATACTTATTTTACCTTGAGTTCTTACATTGAAGCAGACTGGGCTAGTTGTGTGGATGACTAAAAGAGTACAAGTGGTGGTGCATTCTTTCTTGGTGGAATATTGGTTTCATGGTTAAGTAAGAAACAAGATTTAGTTTCTTTATCCACTACAAAAGTAGAGTATATTGTTGCAACATCTTGTTGCACACAGGTTTTTTTGATGAAGCAAACATTGAAGGACATAGGAGTGATATGTGATGAACCTATACCTATCTTATTGATAATACAAGTGCTATAAAAATTTCCAAGAATCCTTAATGCATTCAAGAATAAAGCATATATCCGGGTGGGTGCATGAAGTTGGTACCAATTTTCTAGCCACTCTATGAATTTAAAAAAAAAATGCGCTCGCTGTTATTTCACATTAAAAACAAAGAAAAAAGTGAAATTATTTTCCTTGGAATACCAACCCAAAGGCTTGAGGGCATTCCCAACAAGGCTAGAGACGTGTTTTTGCAAATTCTACAATTTTTCACATAATCGGTTCGTGCTCACCATCAAGATTGCACCTAGTTCAATATTGAAAAAATTGAAAACATGGGTAATGTTAGGTTCTCTCTTAGCTATCCAATGATGTAATTTTTTTCACTTTTTGACAATGTTAATCCTTTCATCCATAATTTCTTTTGTTTGTATGTCTATTTTTTGCCAACAAGTGTTTAGTGTTTTTTTGTTATAAATTAACCGTTCATCAAAATTTCAAATAAATTACATTTTAGAAACTAGACTCCATTCTACAATTTTTTTTTTTTTAAAAAATCAATTATTTAAAAATTTTTAGGGGGGCATGGCCAAAAAATTTCTTTTCGAAGTGCCCACTTAGAAAATTAGTAAAATGTAAAATATTCATTAAAAAATTATCAGAAAATTGTGCACCTAACTAGATGCTATTAGCTAACTTACTATAGGGATTTTAAAAATACTACAAAATTTCAACGTGCTCAGGTCGCAGAGTTGCTATGTTATGTTTTTCTGACAAAAACAACAACCAATTTCTGTACATCCCTCTTTTGAACCCCTTAATCTCAACCATTTTCAAAATAAATTAGTAGTTTAGAAAGTAGACTCAGAGCACTTTGATCCTTGTTTTCGTTCCATCTCAAAATTTTGAGTGTAACTATCCTCAATTTCACATCCAAGGTCAACATTTCGATTTCAGAAAAAAGTGGCCACTAAGCCCCCTTTGGGAACCATCTTGGTGCACTTACCCATCTATCAGATATCATTTCTTGAGAGAGGTGTTGAAGAATGAAGTCATAATGGAGTATGTGACTACAAAGGATCAGATTGCAACTATATTTACTAAGGCTCTTCCAAAGGATACTTTTGAGTATCATAGGGAGAAGTCGGGGTTCATTGGCCCTCCTTCTATGAACTAGGTGCACATGAAGGTGCATCAATCTAGTGGATCTACAAAATATTCATTTGTCTAGACTAATGAATGGATCTACTCTGCAAGGGGAGTAGAAATTTTCATTATTGCAGTTTGAGTTGTGTGGGTGTACTCCTAAGGGAGAGTGATCAGAAGTTTTTATCCTTGTCATTTATGTCAAAGGGGAAGAGAGAGTCATGTGAAAAATAATAAAAGGGGGAGAGAAAAATAAGTTGAAAGGGAGAGCGAGTATTGAGAGTGCAGGAATGTTATGTAGGCTGTCTAATCCAAAAAATAAAGGAGAGTGTTGTCTTTGGTGGTTTTTCACATCATGTGTTGCCATCAATGACAAAGAGGGAGATTGTTGCAAATATGAGTAAGTTTGTTGGTGTTGTCATTGATGTCAACATAGTATAGGTTGTTGCAGGTTGTGTATATAAAGTTGAGATGTTGATGAGATGTTGTGAGTACATGGAGCTATCTTTATGGTATTGCAGGTGTGATGATATGATGAGTTGCCAAGTTTTTTTGAGAAAATTGTGAAGATAGAGTTGTGTGCGTTCAAAATGTGCTTCGGTTTGTGCTCCGCATTTCTTCTGTGTTGATACTATGCTTGTGTAGATATGAAGTGTTGTTTATGGGAATTTTTTGGTGGTATCTCTTAGATTGTAGCTTGTTCACCAGTGTGTGAACTGGTTTGGCAGAGTTGTTTGTTTGGACTGAGAGAAATTTTCCTACTCTGTAGTCCTCCGCTAGTTGGTTTCGGGTCTTGTAGATCTGGTAGAAGGCTTGTTAAGGTGTTTTCTATGTTCTAGAAAAGGCATTTGTGGTTTGGTGCTCTAGAAGACAAGCTTCAGAGTTTTTGTGTGTGTCTGTACAATCTAGATGGACTGATGGAAGGTTCTTTGTGAATGAAGGTTGTTGCACTTGTTGCAGATGAATTTGAAGGTATCTAAGATGTGTTCTAGTATATGGTGAAGTGTGTTGCATCATCCGCATGTTATTTTCTTATTGTGTTTTGCATGTAAATCTGATGTTTATTGTGTTGACTTTTCTTTCTATTATTTTCATTTCACATCCATACTTAATAACAAAATTAAGTGGATTTGAAATTCATAAGTGTTTGAGATTTATGATGGAATTTGGTGACAATTGATTCACCCCCCTCCTCTCAGTTTTCTTGTTCCTTTCAACAGTTCCATGATCTTTCATTAAGCTCCTTATTCTATTTCTTTCATGATGCTTCATAGCAGATTGATGGAAAATTTGTTTTTTTGTCTCCTTTCGTTAGCTACTGCACCCTAGACTTCTATTTCCAAAAAACCTCCTCTTTTTTATTTAATTTCAACTAATGTAAGCAAAGGTCCCTTTCCTCTTGGAAAATATCAACACTTTTATCACCTCCTATAATATCTTGAATTTCTTTAAGACGTTTAGAAATGGTTCTTTTGCTATGAAAGATATTTCCAAAATAAATTTTGTTCCAAACCTTGACCTTTTCCTTTATCCTCTTAAGTTTTTGAGTTAGGTAGTATATGGAGTACCATTGCAAGGTAAATTGCACAATTGTTCTATTAAACTTCAAAACTCAACGTGAAAGGTCCACATGATATCATATCTAAAAGGAAATGGTCCTTTAAGAATATAATAATCCCAATATAACACAAGGGCATTGTGATCTGAGCTTGACCTAGGAAAGGCCAATAGAGAGAGCTTAGTTTAAATATCCCAATTACTAGAAATCAGAAACTGATCTAGCTTAACTTGAATTAAGTGATCACCTTGCTTCTATTTGACCAAGTAAAATGACACCCCACCGGGTCAATATCAATTAAAGCAGTAGAGGAGATGAAATCAACAAAGTCAAACATACTATCACTAAAATCATCTAGACCCCCAAATTTATCAAAAGGAAACATCAGGGAGTTAAAGTCTCCACCAAGCATCCATAAATCATTTTTTCCCCTTCGCAACATTGAATCCAAAGAATCCCACAACCTAGCTCTAGCACCGCGAGAATTGGGTGCATAAACATTTATTAGGTAAATTGTTTATGATAAGTAATAAGATCTTCCATGACCACTATGAGATATTTTTTGCAAGAGAAACATTTAGCCCCCTTGAATCAAATAGGGTCCCACAAGGTATCAATTCCTCTAGAAGTGCCATCAACATAAAAAATGGAATAAATAGTAGTAGGCCAAACATTTTTAATTATCTTACCAAAGGTTTTGTTCTTTCATCTTCGTCTCTTGAATTAACAGAATGTCCACTTTATTTTCCATTGGGTGAGTCTTAATAAAATGTTGTTTGAAAGGACTTTTCAACCCCCTAATATTCCATGACATAATCTTCATCAAGACAGATAAATCAAAGAAGCCACCAACTATCTCTTCTTATTTTTTCCCCCTAAAAGACCATCCAGAGTTTTTTGTTTCCCAACAACATCCCTTAATATCTCGCGGGCCCTTGTATCTCTTGAAGAAGGTCAAACCTGCTTGTTTTCCATTCCAACATCAAGTTTTTTCTTTATTTTCTATTTTCCATTAGCTTGTGTCCATTCTTATTCTTGAGAATCCTCCAATAACATCTTATTATATGATTGAGAAGCAAGGTTCCCAAATCCTATAAGTTCCATTGATTCTAACCAATCTTTCCTTTCATTCCCTTGACTCATACCAAGATTTCCTCAAGTAGGGTTCCAAATCTCTTCCACTAGCTCCTTAAGAGTAACTTCACATTCTTCCTTTTCCTCCAATAAAGCCTTAGTCCCACCTATAAATCCTTCCTGTTCCCATTTTAGCCTCCCATATGAGCTATTTTTGGCAATATAGTCTTCTTTATTAACCTATTATTTTTTCTCCTAAAAAAACTCAGCTGAACCATCCATTTTAGCATTAGATTGATCATCCCTAGGAGTTCTAGCAACAATCCTATTTAAAACTAAGGCTTTAACCATTTCCCAAGTGTTAGCCTCTTTCTTTCTATCCCCCAAACCTTCATTAGGGGACTCCTTATTAGCCTCATTCACTTCATTAGATGGAACATTATTCTATGTCTTCTCCAACTAAGAAACTACCTTAGAGACAACACTCAGAGTAGAATTTAAGGAAAAATCAATAGAACTAAAATTATATCTAGATCCACACAAGAAGGAAGTGTGTTTTGATCCTTTCCTTGTAGGGAATCCACCTTAGAGTCAACTGGTCATAAGAAAAAATGAAAACATTAGCACTAGCTTTAATAGCGAATGGTTTTTTCTATTTATCCAAAACAACATTAGTATTTCTGGAAGGATGAATCTTGAAATCATTCCTCAAGTGACCAAAACATCTATAGTTTTGGCATAACACCTTTGCATTCTCACATTCAATAGGTTGTGCTCATTTCCCATATTTCAATTTTAAGGCAATACTGGTAGGAAAAACTGAGTTAACTGTCACATTCATGTAGGTCCTAGCAAAGAACAGTCTATATTTTTGCTTGGTGACCTTTTCAACCACCAACAAAGTTCCAAAGGAATTTTCAATTCCCTTAAAAATCATATAGTCCCAAAACTCTAGAGGGAGATCGGGAAGGCGAATCTAGGTCGGAGCAACTAAACCCAAATTCGCAGAAGGGTTGAAACCTAGCTTCCACTTGTAGAGTAAAATAAAAAATTTAAAACTACTATCATAAAACTGGGGACCCCTCATTAACACCATGAGCATGTGTCCTCATGCACAACAAAGCTAAAAATAAAAAGCCAACCAGCCATAGCACTTATACTCACACTACCTTTCATTTTTCATTTCAACTCAACCCACTTCTTAACCTAATCTATGTTTGGGAAAAATTCAAGAAAATTACCCAAAAGAGAGAGTTTCAGGTCTACAATAGCATCCTTCATAATATTATTTGGCATAGAGACTTCTATCCCTTCCACCGAACATGAAACATGCAAAGCAGCAAAATACTTCGCTTTGGCCATACCAGGAGAACAACCTCCCAAAAGCTTGTCCACATATGAGGTAGGGTCCTCCTTCAAAAAAAATAAATCTAGGTCATAGGCCAGAGAAGAGGGAGACGACTACATACCCTTGTTAGAAAAAAAATTGAAAGATTCTCTCGGGATTCTATCATCTGAAATAGCGATCTTTGATGTCGGAGGTAGCTGAGAACCCCCACCAAACAATCATATTAAGATCTTATTTTCATCCTCTCACCCCTTTAAGGAGAAGCCCTCATTTGCGCCCTCAAATGACTCAATCTATTGAAATGGTGTTCCTAATGATGTTCCCACAATTATTGTTACATCTCATATTGTTGAAATCATGGTTGAAGACATTATGGTCATGAAAATAATAATTTTCACATAAGCTTGCTAGTTTAGTTGAGGTGGATAGTCTTAAAAATTTATTTCATTTTTTTAATGATTTATTACTTACTAAAGCATTTGGGAAGAAATTACTTTGAATAAGGCATTGGCACTAAAATTTTTGAAAGAGGAAAAAATGGGTTTTACAGGGACCCAAAACCACAAAGTTTACAAAAGCATTGGCACTAAAGTTACTCCTAGTTCTTTGAATGTTGTATCCTCTTCTCAATTTCCCCTAGTTTTGTTTCTAAAAATGACATACCTCCCAATTTTCTTTCTCCTACTATGTACCTATGTCCCATATAGATATTTTCACATCTATACCTCCCTCCTCCTATCCTACCACAACATCATCTACCTTCCATGATATGCCTACTAGTGTTATGACTAAAAATGATCCTAGTGTTCATTCTACTATTTTCACCTCCATTATTAGTGCTACCTCTTCTAGTGTAATCCCCACATCCACCATGGCTTGTCCCATTCCTATTTCTATACCTCATTCCATACCCTACTACACTCCTACCATGGGCATATCTTTACCTTTCACTTCATTTCCTATCATTATTTTTATACTTCATTATTTATAATTATGCTCCTCATAGTGCCACAATTGCTACCCCTACCTTGTATACACTATTTAAAGATCTTAATCAACTCAAGAATAAATTGAATGATATACCTAATAAATGTGAATCTATCACATAAAATATCTTCCACATCACATGCCTCTTACATTTAAAAGGTGACACACCCATTCTCTTGGTTTTGTGGTGACTAGATTTGAATTATGTCATGGAAAAGGAGATCCCTGTGTTCATTTGCAATATTTTAATGTTGCATGTTGAGATTTTATATATACGAGGATAAAATATTGATTAAATTTTTTCCATAAACATTAAGAGGCCATATTATTCGATAGTTCTACTATTTACCTCCCAATCCTATCCATTTTTTATAAGCTATCCATAGCTTTCTTAGGACATATCCATGTTATTATGGGTTTGAGAATAATTGTAACCAATTTGACTATATATGCCCAAATATATAATGTCTACTAATGATTATGTCATTCAATTACAATATTTATGTTATAAAATAAAGCATTAGTTAGATGATGATGATGATGATGATGATGATGAGCTACTACCCATATTTCTTGAAGGAATTGAGACCACAACAAGCCCTAGTTTGTTTCAAGCCTAATATCCCTTGTTAAGAATTTGTAATCATGATGTTAATTTTTTTAGTTTTATACCTTGGTTAATTTAAAAGGTTCATATTTGTAATTTTGCACATGTGGTTGTAGACACTTAAAATTGTCCTGAATGATGTTATACACTTGAATTTGATTACTAACACTGTTTCATCCTGAAATTCACCTTCTTTTCGACTATTTAATTGAATGATCCTAGTTGTTTAATTAGATACATCAATTTCTCCTATTAATCAAATGATCATTATTATTTGGATAATTCACCCATTTCACACTAACTTTCATCCTGTTTAATTGAATAGTGCAAATTATTTAAATTAAACCCTTATGTCCTCTCATTTAATTAAATAATCTTGAATTATTGAATTAAATGTCATTTTCATGTACCCTTTTCATTAAATTAATTAATTATTTAATGAGCATCCTAATTTCACTCAACTTGTACAATTAAAACTTTGTTTTTGATTAACTAATTAATTTATCCTCACCCTCCCACTTGCAATGGATTATTCCTCCTTTGCACATTCCTCCAAAAAGGGAATGTTCCCATGGAATATTCCTCCTTTGCACATTCTTCCAAAAGGGAGTATTCTCATGGAATATTCCTCCTTTGCACATTCTTCCAAAAGAGAATATTCTCATGGAATATTCCTCATTTGCACATAACTCCAAATTTGAAAATATCTTCTAACAAACTTTCTAACTACTTTGAAAGTGTATTTGTTTGAATCATTGTGATTCATTGATTGACTCTTTGATCCATGTGATCTTGCATTCTCATCCATTGATGAGAATCCTTGATGCATTTCTTAACCCCTAATTGCATCTCAACCCTTGATTCACCATTTTCTCTTATAAATACCTCACATTTTGGAGAGAAATGGATCCTCTACCATAAAAGCAAAGTTATGTCACATGTTTGAATACTATCTTTCTTCATCCTTGCATCCATTATTAGCTTTTTTATCCATCCTTAGCATAGTTTCATCAATTTTAGCTTGGTTTTCATCAATGGAGTTCGATTAGATGCTCATTTTATCTAAGGGATTGGGAAAGGGTCATCATTCCATGTCAATATGACACAAATCCTCCAATGGGATGAAGTTTGGAGTTTTAGATTAGGTTTCTTTCATGCTTTCATGGTTTATTTCATGCTTAGTTTAATGGTTGCTTGGTTTGAAGAATTTGAACATTTCATTGGGATTGTAGCTTAGTTAGTTAAATATAGCTTAAAATCTATTAAATTTGGTGTATTTAGCTATTACTATGATTACAATCGCAATGGTATTTCCCTCTAATGTATTATTCTTAGTGATTTTGATCTTGTTTCAATTTATATTTACCTAGGTTTACTATTGTATGTTGATAAATTCCCTAATTCTCATTTTATTAGGTGTGTTCAAGCTTATCATTGTTTTTTCAATAGCTTCAAGTTCTTGATTACTATTTCTCTAGTTTTATTTATCAATATTTTTATTTCCCTATTTTAAGTAATTCTTCCTTTGGTTTTATGTTTGAATTCCTAATTGTTTAAATTGGATTGTATAGTTTATAATATTTAATTTTAGAGGCCTTCACCTAGTTTTTCCAATGTTCTTATTCTTTGAGCTTCTCTAGAATCAAAACCATTTATTTTGATTTCAAAGTTTTCATGGATTATGATATAGGCTATTTTAGTTTATTAATAGATTTATTTGTTTCTACCTTTTCAAATTCCTTAAACATTCTACAACGAGTTATAAAAATCAAGAATCTCAAGCTTTGAAAAGTGTTTTAATCCATTTGTTCATGTCTTCATCTTATGAAATATAGGCCTCTTGAGTTAAATTAAAATTTATTTTTCTTTCTTTCACTTCCAATTTTGTTATCTTTCTTCATGCTTTTTCTTGACATTCCTATCATGTCAAAGCTTGTAATGTGTCATTGTCTAACCCCACAAAATTTCATGTCACTAGATGTGTCTTTTGATTGAATTAATCATTAACTATGCCACCTAAAGTTGTACACCAAAGAATTAGAACATCCTATCTAAATTACTAAGTTCAATGTCTTGAAATTTTTAATCCCATTTACTATATTATGTTTCTTCTATCCCCAATCTAAACATAGGTTTTACCGATTTTAAATATTTATTAGATCTAGAATCTAGAAAAAAAAAATGTTTCAAATATTAATTCAATCTAAACTCAAAAATTTAATCAAATTAACTAATAATATTGGGTCCACATCATTAAGAAACATTAAAGTAACACAAGGACCTTGTGCTAAACCTTCAATTATATAATTCTTGCTTCTATCTCCTATAAATATGTTTTGATGCTTACACTTATCATTCTTAGAGTTGACATATTTATCAAAACTTTTATCAAATGTGAAGTTAGATCTGAAGAAAATTTAAACCCAAATTATAATTATTTTTACATCGAAAACTTCAAAGCATCTAGAAATGATCTCTTTTCCTATTTTTTTCTCTAAACTTTAAAAAAATTAAGATTTTAAAATGGATTATTTCAAAATCTCAAGTATGGATTTGGTTTAACTAGCTCAACTTCTACATGTGAAGTCTTCTAATTAGTTTCTGTAAATTTGATAATAGTTAAGGTCATACCCACCATGAATTTTAGTTATTGAAATATTCATTGATTGCTATCAACATATCTTATAGATCCCCCCACATATCTTATTGAACCCATACATCCTCGTCATTGCAATATTAGTTAAAATTGGACAAATACAAACATACACTTCAATTTGGTGCTTAAAATGAAGTCATCATTGTCTTTGTGGATTAAAAAAAATGAGTGTATTGTGTGAGTTATTTTCTTGTGTAGACTTGTAGTGTGTATCCACTCCCCTTGCACTTAGTTGAGTTAGTCATCATCCTTTTGAACTATTCTATCTTAAAGGTCACAAGTCTACCTTTATATTTACAAGTTCATTAGCACCTTTTATCCAAAACATCAAAACATCAAACCTTTAAGTCTAAAGTGTTGTCCAAAATTTTAGAAAGTTCATCCCCCATATCACTCACCCCTTTCATCATCCATTCACATCATTGGTCCAAAACACCTTGGAGGTTCACTTTTGCAACAAGGTCAAAACACAAGAGACATGGAGCAAAACCAAAATTTATCTACCATGAGTGACTCAAACCAACAAAGCCTTGGAATAAATGAGCTTAATCCTAGAGGTTTCACAATTCCACCCTACAATCCATACATGGGGTCATCATCTCCTACAAACTACAATGACACAACAAATGTGGGTATGCCAAATCAAAACTTTGGAACATATTGTCACATGATAGATTTAAATGAATGTCAAAACTTACCAATCTATCAACCAAATGATCAAAGCATGAGTGTAATGCCCCTCTCAAATAACATTAATAAAACACGATAAAATAACTAATCTAAATAAATAATAAAATAATTAAAGAATTGCTTACTTAAAGATAGTGCTCCCAAAGTAAATGAATATTATAGTTTAAAGGAAACTATTGTACTTTCCCCACTTTGTTAGACCAAAAGAATGTTTTATAGGATAGGTATTCTACAATATAGTGATTATAATTAAACTAATGAAGGTCATTTTAAAATATTAATAAAGTATTCATGACATATCTGAGTAATAATTCTTTTTTTGCTCAAAGAAAATATCTAAATGTTCTTTTGTCAGACATTTTCATACAAATCTCATACCAGAAGTGCCAGACCTAGTGATCATGTAAGAATCATTTACAAATACCAGTTGCTACAAATTCTTATAAGATCATCTCAAATTCAAACTGGCTAGCAATAGATTCTCTTGGATCATTCGACTAGGATACAACTAGGTGCGTAAAATTTTCTTGCAAAAAGTGCTCTTTGTAAAATATATTGCACTTATATCAGCAAAGAATCTATGATAGCATTCAATACCCATCAGAACCATTTGAGAAGAAACTACTTGTGGCAAAAGTTCAACCATAAAAGTGATTTCCATCGAGCCCAAAACAAGAAATTATGAACAGATTAATAATTTTAAAATTTTAGCTTCTATAAAGTGAGATAAGACAAGCATGATCCGTGAGGCAATTATGCACAAAGTAGAACCATATAAACAATTTATAGCTTGAAACCATATTAATCTAACCAAAATTTCAATGAAAAAAACACATGTTGCTGCTCCACCCATAAATGGAATTCATATTCCTGGCGGATTTTGAATGATCAGGCCTTTGAATGTAACCATACTTTGCATGAATTAAAGTTTCCTATCATGCCTTCACGACAGATGGGTACTAATCACGTTACATGGTAGCTAATAATAGAGAATGTTGCGCCCTAACACAAGCGAAATAATCAATTTCTCATGCCAAGTACACAGAGCAACTAAAGGACGCTTTGAAATAAATGTTTTCAACTTAAGTAATGATGATTACTATCTTAATACATATGCATGTGCAGCAACTACGAGTTTCTCATTTCATCAAAACTGGAATAAAGATAAAAGAACAAATTTAAAAATGCATGAACAACTGCTGGAAATGAAGAGGAATATTAAATGAGACATCACAAATCATGCTTACTAAACAACCACACAAGGCTCTATTAAAGAAACGCATTTCAGAGAGTAATCTGCATTAGAATGTAAAGAATATAGGAATTTAAAGCATAGTTACAATGCTCCAAAACTGCACATAGCATTTAGTAATAGGCTTAAAATATTAGAATATAAAGAACTTACCATAACTAAAACTCAAATTAGTATTTAAAGAAAGAGAATGATTAGCTAAAAAACAAAGGAATAAAAAACCATTCATTACTGAAAAGAAAGCACTAAATAGGTTGTAAGACCAAACATAAGGATGTGAATTATTGTGAGGACCGTGACTATGAAGAAGAACTTAGCCATTCCTTTCACAGATCGAAAATAAAGAAGCGTTCCAAGAATCACCTATGCAGATTTGAGATATTAGACGCCTTTAATAGCTGAAAAGCTACAGAGAGGAATGCATTCTACCAAGAAAAATTTAGACTGCATCGGCCAAAGAAATACGTATTAAATGAGACTATGAAAATTATTAGCGGCTATAAAAATTAAGACGAACACAAGTCTAAAATTAAGAGAAATCGATTCAGCTACAAAAACAAGTCTTGATTTGTGCTGATCTCATTCGGCCAAGAGAAAATGGAACAACATTTGGCATTCTAACAAAACTAATATATGGAAATTCTTACCATGACAGTGCCGCTATCACTCTAACTGCTTGTTGGAATTTATTATTTCTCCTGAGCCTGCTCTCACGTCAGCCCCCAGCTTCACCTATCCGTTAGGAGCCTCCAATGGAAGTGTTTTTGGGATCTTCATCCCTACAGCGCCTGACAGCTCCAGAAGTAAATATGGTAGCTATTTTTAAATTCCTAATTAATGGTGGTAGGTAATTTTGAATTTTTGAGAGGGAATGTTGAAGAGATAAAAAGAATTGAAGGCAGTTAATTCTGTCAAGTTGTAGGAAGAAGTTTTTTTTGTGTTTGTTTGTGATTGAGCAGTGATTGCTCTTGATAGAGCTCTGCGTAGCTCCTGACAGTGAGCTCCTAGTAGCTCCTGAAGTTTGTCTATCTGGCTGAGCAGTCCATGAATGCTCCCAGCAGCTAGTACTCTTTAGCTTAGAGTTTATTTTCTATATTTTATGTTTAGTCTTTCATGTATTGTTATTTCTAGCTTAATGAATAGAAAGGAAAGTTGCATGTCTCTTTGTGCTTCCGCATTTTGACTTGGGTATTTCTAGTTTGGCTAGAAAACAGAGCAGCAACTCTGTGCTTTCATTTTATTTAAAAATATTTGACATGGTATCAGAGCCATAGGCCCCATTTTCTCGTGAGTTAGGGCATTTGTTTTTTCTTGGTAGTAAGTTTCTTATGCAGGAGACATGGTTGGAGATGAAGGAAAGAGTTGGTAGCAGCCGCCATCCTTTAATGGATAGAACTATGATGTTTAAGCAAAGAAGATGAAGACCATAATGGTCGCCAATGATTTATGGGAGTTTTTGACAAATAGGTTCGTGGATGTTATTGACCCAGCACAGTTTGAAGCACTCTCAAACAACTAGAAGAACTAGTTGAAGGAAGTAAGGAGGAAAGATGATAAGACATTGAGTTTGATAGAAGCAGCCTTGACAGAGGCCATTTTTCCTAGAATAGCAATAGCTAACTATGCAAAGGAAGCTTGGGAAATCCTCCAGACTAACTATAAAGGGACTGACAAGGTCAAATTGGTGAAGCTTTAGATGTTTCAAAGAGAGTTTGAGACTCTTGAAACGAAGGACAATGAATACATTTTAGTTTTTCACACAAGACTCTTAGGTTTAATAAACTAGTTGAGAGTGAATGTTGAGGTCATGGATAATCAAAGGATTATGGATAAAATCCTTAGGAGCTTACTCATGAAATTTGATGCACTAGTGATTTCCATTGAAGAGGCAAAGGATCTCATAACATTGTTCATTGATAAGCTGATGGGTTCTCTGCAAACCCATGAGTAGCACCTAAATAGATCTGCTATTTCTTCCCAAGAGCAAGCTTTTAAAGCTCAGTCAAATGCAAGAGGAAGGGGGAGAAGAAACAATGATGGAAGGAGCTCAAGAGGTAGAGGTCATGGAAACTCTGTTCAAGAGGTAGAGGTCATGGAAACTCCAGACAAGGAAATGTTGGAGGAGATAGCTCAGGATGAGCAACTAGCCAAGAGGAAGCGACCAGCTCTTAGACCAGCTCCCGACAAGGCAAGAAGAATAGAAGTTCGAATTAGAATAATGGCAAGAGCAATGTTGAATGCTACTATTGTCAAAAATTTGGCCATTATGCAAGTAAGTGTTGGAAAAAGTAGTGTGATTAGTCAAAACAAAATGAAAATGTGGCTAATGTGAATGTGGTTGAAGGAAATCAGTCCAAAACCTTCATCATGTGCAACATTGGTGAAGAAGGCAACCCCGAAGTCTGGTATTTGGATAGCGGTTGCAGCAACCACATGAGTGGTAATGAAAGTTTGTTTTCTTTCATTGACAAAAATGTTAAGTCAGAGATAAGAATGGGGAACAATGGATTAGTTCCAGTTGTGGGTAGAGGATCTATTATGATCCGCACCAAGCAAGGTGAGAAGAAGGAGATACCTAATATATTTCTTACTCCTGGGTTAAAGCATAACCTTATGAGTGTTGGACAGTTGATCCAAAATGGACATAAAGTGTTGATGGAGAAGGTTCAATGCATTATTTATGACAAGAATGAGAGGATGAAGTTGTTTGCAACAGTTCAAATGACAAAGAACCAGATGTTTCCTTTGAAGATTGAGACGTGTTTCTCATCTCAGTCTGTTGTTGCACCTCTCATGAATGGAAAATGTTCAATAGTACAACAAGTAGCCCTCAAGAGCACCATTCAAGACCCATTCAAGCTATGGCATCTCAAGTATGGACATTTAGGCTATGGTGGTTTAAGTATTTTGTCCAATCTAACAAAATAATTGATGGTTTGCCAAGAATAGTAGAGCCTATTGTTAAGTGTGAGATTTGCATTTTGGGAAAGCAACATATGTAGCCCTTTCAAGCAGGCAACTCTACAAGGGAAAGAGCACCATTGGAGCTGGTGCACATGGATTTGGTAGGCCCTATGCAAATCATTTCTATTGGTAAAAGCATATTTTTTATGACCTTCATTGATAATTATAGCCGTACGACGTGGGTCTATTTTTTGCAACATAAAGTTGAATCTTTTGACATGTTTTTGTTGTTTAAGGCCCAGGTTTAAAAAAATGAGTGGACATATTATCAAAGTCCTAAGGTCAGATCGAGGGGGAGAGTATACCTCCAATCAATTTATAAATTTTTGCAAGTAAAATGGCATCAAGAAGGAACTAACAGCCAATTATACTCTACAACAAAATGGAGTGGCTGAGAGAAAGAATAGGACCATCATGGAGATGGCAAGGAGTATGATGAAAGAAAAGGGACTCCCAATCGAATATTGGGGAGAGGCTATAGTAACAGCTATTTATTTGATAAATAGAAGTCCAACAAAGACGGTCCATGACAAAATCCCTAAAAAGGCATGGAAAAAACACAAGTGGACGGTTGAGCACTTGAGAGTGTTCGGTTGTGTAGCATATGCTCACGTGCCTAAAAAAAAGAGGAAAAAATTGGATGACAAGGGTGAAAAGTGTATTTTCATGGGCTACAGTGACGATTCTAAAGCCTATACGTTGTACAACCCAGTCACCAAGAAAAGTGTCATTAATAGGGACGTGGAGTTCCTAGAAGATGAGTCATGGGACAGTCTGATAGCTCCTAAAGAAGAAGTAGAAACAAAACAAGAAGTTCAGCAAGATGAGCTTATAGTTGCTCCTGAAAACATTAGATGAGCTCCTAAAAGCTCCGAAAGAGCTCTTGAAAGCTCCCGACGGCTCCTGACATCTCCTGAAGTAGTTAGACAGTCATAGACAGTTAGAGAATTGGTGGAAGAAAGTTCCCGACAAGCTCTTGAAAACTCTAGATGACTGATCTTGAAAGCTCCTGAAGTGAGCAAACAGAAAGGAAAGCAACTAGAGACAGCTAGAAGATTAGCTCCTGAAAGCTCTAGATGAGCTCCTGAGAGCTCACGACAGCTCTTGAACCAACTTGTTCAATAGAGTAGCAGCAGTAGTGAGAGTTCAAACCCCACTCTCACCTCCCTAATTGCAAAAAAGACCAAGATTCTAAGGGAGATCTACCAAAATGAAAGGTATGATGAAGAATTTGATGAGAGTGTGAATTTTGCATTATTTTCTCAGAGTGATCTAATTTATTTTGAGGATGTTGTGAAAGAGGAGAAATGGTGTGAGGCCATGGATGAGGAGATAGATGCAATAGAGAGGAAAAACACATGGGAGTTAACTGAATTGCCTCCAAACAAGCAAGTTATTGGGGTGAAATGGATCTACAAGACCAAATTCAATGTCGAAGGAAGGATAGAGTGGCACAAAGCACGATTGGTGGTCAAGGGGTAAAAACAATAGTTTGGGAGAGATTATAATGAGACGTTTTTCCCCGTTGCATGGAAACTATGTGGGCAGTCATAGTAATCACATCCCAACACAAATGGAAGGTGTTTCAAATGAATGTGAAGTTCGCCTTCCTAAATGGAGTGTTGAAAGAGGAAGTTTATGTGGAGCAGCCATTTGGATATGAAGTTTGGTATCAAGAACACAAGGTGTATAGGCTACAGAAAGTCCTCTATGGGCTAAATCAAGCTCCACGAGCATGGTACAATAGGATTGACTCATATTTGATGAGCAATGGCTTTAGAAAAAGTGATGGTGAGCCCACTCTTTACATCAAGGTAGCAAATGGTAAGGTTTTGATTGTTGTCTTGTATGTCTATGATTTATTTTTCACTGGGATGATGATTTCCTCATTTCTTATTTTAAAGAAGCCATGAAAAGTGTAACGCCCCATCACGTGAACCCCAAAGGACAACAAGAAACTTACAATAAAAGCACAATAATTTTTTATTTTTTATTTTTTTGAAAGGGAAACATAACATATAATGAACATGGACAACCAACACATACATTACAAATAAACCTATACAACATATACCACATCCTCTGGGGTACGTGTGTGACAATATTACTTCGTAAACCCATACCAAGACGATGCTTAACTAACTACAAGTATTCCACTTCACCAATAAATAGAATTATTAATCGAAGGACAAACATCCACATCATAACATAAGTAACACCATCTATCACATCTATGGACATAATTATACATATTTCCACAGATACAACACCATTAAGAATTGCACACTGAGAAATGAAAACTCATAATAGTACCAAGTATCAATATACATTTCTAACATAACAAGTATCCATAAGAGATCCAAAAATTAAGGTCAAAGGTTACATTTGTTACAATGATAATAAAATTTACATCGTACAAGAGTGATAGTAATACAGAAGTTTTCCCCAACATGAATGGGAATAATACAATAAGATACAATAATACAACTAAAAAGGTGAATGCAAAGTAACAAGACTGGCTTTGACTTGGGTACAATTCTGGAGACGCTGCAAGTGGCAAAATCTGCATATCTCAATCCTTGGTTGGGGACCCAATGGGGTGCATAGCATGTTCTACTTGACTGGATGTGGACCCAAAATTCCACCCCCCACGTTAGGAGTTGACAAGAAAGATCCCCATTCCTCATCCAAAATAGTCAAATGAACCAAAAGCAAACCAAGATCCACAACAAGGATAACCATGACATAAGGTAACAACCCATAACATTACCATCACATAGCCACAACAAAATAATGAAAAGTCCAATGAAACAAAATGCCAATATTATAGATCAACATTAAGTAACCATAAGAGGTGCTAGCAACAATAGGATCCAAATCCTTCAAATGATATCTCAATATCAACCAACAATAAATATCAAGGGAACCTTCCATTTGTAAGGAAATCTAGGAGTGCATCTAATGAAAACTCCAAACAGTAGTGCCTTCGTAATTTTAATTCGATTAGGTTACCTCAAAGACACGACCAACTATGTCCTAATGCAGAAACAGACATAGTTTATTTCCCACATTGATCCATCTGAGAGAAACACATGTAAATTCAATAGCAAGCATTAACAAATTCTACTACACAAACCAACAGACATGAAAGATGAAACAGAAAATCAGAACACATAGATTTATTTGGGGAAAATCCTTTCAGATAAAAAACCCTACACTCCAAAGATTGAGCCATAGTATTATTCAGCAACAAAATGGTTACAATACAAATTCACACTCTTAGCCTTTTCAGAGTTTACATCTTGTTCATTCTGGATACAACTAGTAGCAACAAATATCCCTATACAGTTTTTGATCACCCTATCAAACTAAACAACCTTCGCACTATTACAATATCATCACATATACAGTGCAGATCAACTTAAGAGAAAACATAAACATGCTTCTTGATTAGGAGCTCTCTCTTCTCCTCTATTTAGGCCTCAAGGCCCTCGGCCATCTAGCCAGCCTCTTGACCTTCACACTGTTTGCTCTCCTCCTCTATTTTCCTTCTCTTCGGCTTTGGCTCTATGAAATGGTTTGTTTCCAACTGTTGGATCATAATTGTCGAATCATCCAGCTCAGCAATGTAGATGTTTCCACTTCCTTACATGGAAGATAATACGTCCAGGTCACACCACGTAGGACAGTCACCCAAACGGTCAATAGACGATCAACTTGTGTCACATGTCGGTGAGACACTAGAAGTGTCTCCCTAATGCCACAAGACCCGATTACACATTGTTGCTGAGAGTCGTCACCATCAGCAAGAGGTCACATCGATTCTAGAGAGCTATTGCTAAAACTCTGCCATGTTGCCAAGATCTCACACCGAAGATCACAAGGTATTCTGAAGAGTTCATCAGTCGGCAAGACTATCGCTCTTCGCCCAGACATTGCACCGAGCTCATAAGTCATTCTGAAGTGTTCCTTAGTCACCAAGACTTTAGTCATTCGCTGAGAGATCATACCGAGCCCCTTTATGTTATACCGACAACAGACTGCCTCATCGGCGAGACAATCACACTTCGCCAAGACATCATATCGATGCCTTTAAGTAATACCGAAGACCTACCATTAGCCAGACATTCCACATTCGCCAGGAGATCATATCGTGGTTCCAAAGTCATACCGAAACTTTTGTTGTCCATCGCTTCCATCGGCAAGACAAATACCCTTCGCTAAGACATCACCCTGCAAGTTCCAAGTCACCCCGAGTCTATCTTGTCAGCCAGACTTACCGCTTTCGCTAAGACTTCATACCGAAGCCTTTAAGTCATATCGATGTGTTCCACTATCGGCGAGAGAATCAACCTTAGGAAAGACTTCTTACCGAGGCTTCCATGTTATCCCAAAACAACTGTTTGCCAAGAGTCACACCGAACCGATGACCCCACATGTTGTCGGCAAGACTTCCAATATTCGATGAGACATCATATCAAAACAAGCCTTTCGGCCAAGGGTCTCCCCGATGTCTTCAAGAGTGTTTCATTGTCGCCAAGACAATCCTTCATCGCTGAGACTTCACATCGAGATCCTTAAGTTACTTCGAGTCGGTGAGACATATCACTATCGGTAAGACTTCTTATCGATCACCCAAGGGTTTCCCCGAAAGCTCCAACACCGTCGCTGAGACATGTTACTTTCGGTAAGACTTCTCATCGAGCCGCCATAGGTTACCTCGATGACTTCAATGTGTATCCCTGTCGAAAAGACCTTCAAATATCGCTGAGACTTCTTCCCAAGTGTTGAAGTCACTCTAAAGCCCCCTGTCGCTATGAGTCTCCCTGACGCCCGATTGAATGGCCTGTCAGCCAGAGATCTCCACACGGTGAGAGGTTACAATGACTTCTTTATGTCACAGCGATAGAATTCATAGTGAACACATTTGGCAAGACTTCTGCAAGGTCACAACGACCAGATTATTTCACAAGGTTCCCAAACTGCCAGTCAGCCAGACCAAAGAAATGTCACACTGACTTTGCTCTTCCAGAGGTTCCAGCCTGTGAGATTGAGGGAACAATTCCAACATCATTAACATCAATCAAGTTGCCATGAGGCATGTGTGCAACACTAAAAGATAGAACTGGGAGGCTTCAACAACAAACAACAAGAACCAATTGCCTCAACAACATCAACAAGCTAATCAACACTCCCAAAGGCAACCAAACAAGAGAAAATAAATCGGTACTATAGGAGACTATCATTGCATGGCCTTACATAGATTTTCCAAGCAACCTATCACAAGGTACCACTCCATCTATGGTTATCTAGGCTGCCTATCTCAAGGCAACCACTCCATAGGGTGACTCATGGAGGACCACTTACCTTTCATGAGGACAAGGTAGTGATCTTACCAACTAGGTCTTCTCATCCCATCCTTAGCCTGTGAAAGCACTAACAGTATGGGTGAGGCTCATAATTAATCTTGTTTAGTGTTTATCTACCCAACCTACTAGTTAATTAATTACAGTATCACTTGATTAAGAAATTATTCCATGGGTTACCCTAACATCCCCTTTGTGCACTGACCCCCATGAAGAGCCACTCTCCCTACGACACCAAAACCAAACATAAGTAAGGGGTGTACCTCTATTCACATAAACAAAATCAAAGTGTGCATAACTCACAACATGCGAGGCAAGAACCATCTCGCAAACCCATTCCATATCACTAAAACAAGAACAAGGGAGGTACCACCCACAAAACTCAAAATCAGAGAAAAGATCAATGCATCACCAAAATCCAACCATGGAAAAACAATATAATTCAAGTTTCTCCTTTGCCTCTAGAAGCCAAAAACACTGAAATCCACAAACGAGGGTAAGTCAAAGTAATACGAGTTTCCAAATAAAATCCAACATGAATTCAACAATGATATCTCCTCAAAACCAAATCAATTCAAAGGACACTACATTGGAATGGAATCATAAAAGAAAATTAACCTTTAAATTCACAACACAATTAAAACAGTCAATTTCAAGAACGTTTAACTCTTCATCACGATTTATCTTTTCACTCAACAAGAAAACATTTAAAAACAATTAAAGAAATTGAAGAAACATATTTTAGATCTATCCCAATACCAAACACAAATAAATGGATAAACAAGGTGACCATGCAACACATAATACCAACATGCTCATGAAATCAACATACAAAAATAAATCATCCAATACATAACCACTTATAAAAGTATGATCCAAACAACTTCTTAAATAAATACCTCATTTATACAATTATAGTTAACTCAAATTCATCAAATATAACCATTTATTCAAAGAGACCAAAATATTCTTTAGAATCAAAAGAAAAACCCCTACACAATAAATAAACAACTTGGCATGAAGATAGGAATATTAAGGGAAGAATGATATACTTCCATAGGGTTTGTAACCACAAATTTAGCAATGACACTAACTACTTGTATACTATCAAGATTAAGATCTTCCCATTCTTATTAATCCATTAGTATTATTAGGTTTTATATCCACAACCGAAAACTAATATAAAACTATTGTCATAGTAATCTCATGTTTTTATTATAATTAAAGCTTAAAATGGAGACTAGAATTGATTTGATATAACTTGCAAATCTGCTTTCCCTTTTTATTAAATTTTAAGAACATTCTTAATTTGGATATATATATATAAAGCATGACTAAAATATTCAATTACTATATACATAATATTTGTTTATTGCATATCTTGTGCTTCTAAACGAGTATGCTAAACATACTTACATTAAAAGATTGACATACATATATATATATATATATATATATAAAGAAGTGACCTTTTCATAAAAGAAAATATATTAACATTAAAATTCAAGCATGCTTAGTTTATTAACAATGTGATAATTTACTAACTTTATTAAATTAATAATTATTAACATTAACTTAATTTTCTAACTTTATTAAAGAAATTAATAAAAAGGAGAGAAGACTTATTTATTTATTTACTTATTTCTCTACTCTAATATGAGATATGTGGAATTATTCTCAAATATTAATTATTATACTAAATATTCTAACTCCTTTTAAACCATAATGTTTTTCCCTATTAAACTAACCCCTTATCTTTAAGATTAGGTAAAGGGGAGATAATAATTCTATTTAATTCATACATAAGGAGGAATAAATTTAGACTAACTTAAACTCCTACTTTTTTTCTTTTTTTTTTAAATGAAGATTGAGGTGGGTCCCTTACGCAAAATTCCTCCTCCGATGAGGTCTCCTCCCCTCCTCTAAACATCTTTGAATTTTTATTTTTTCTCCCCGTGACCTGCCTTTTTCCAAATGTGGAAAGTATAAAGGCCTCATAAACTTCAAGCAAATGTAATTGATGGGTGTCAAGATAAGTTTCCATAATGGAAGACAAGTATTCAACATGCAATATTATTCATCTAGAAAATTTATTCACCTTACTATTCAATAAATTATCCATCTTTTACTTCACTTTATTCACATATTTATTTTATTTTATTTTATTTTCTAATAATATATAAAATATTTGAATAAAATAAAATAATTTGCAATATCTTTATAAAAGACAATATTATTTATTAATAGTATAATATTTATTTGTTTATTAATAGAAAGGAAAAATATATTTATTCTTTATTTCCCCTTTATTCCCTTCTTTAACCATTTTTTTTTAAATTCATAATTAACTGCATTCATAAATGAATGACTAATCCATTTTGTCAAATTTGAGAATATTATTATTTATAATTGTAATTCTATATTTTTATTTTCATATTCATGTAATATTATAAATGTATAAATAAGCTTCAATAATAAGTGGATTATTAATCCATATTTAAATTTAAAATACTCATTGTTTGTAATTGTGGTTTTCAATTTCGTCTTAGCTAAAGAAATAATATATTCTATTAAATCATTACCCCTTCAAACAAATTAATAATTTAATGTAATACTTTAATTAAATCCATGTTAACATTACGAACAACGAAATACATGACAATACTCGAACGACAAAAGTCTTCAAATAACCAAATCCTTAGAGAATTTCTGACATCCTTTGTTTAGGCTTTATTTAACCCATGCACCTAAAATTAATATATATGTAAGTATATTTCAAAAGCCAAACAAAAGTGCAAACTATCGAAATAAATTCTTACATCCCAAGCTACCCATTTTAATTATATTGCGAGCACAACATAAACTATTATTGAATATAAATCTATGTAAGGTTATATAACTATGTTCTAAGGCACATATAATCCATTTCTATGTAACAAAACCCATATAATTTTGTGTGCTCTAAACTTCGATGAAAGGTTAGATTCCTCTTGACACCACAATTTAATTTAACTAGCCAATTGAACAAGGCATAATTATCAACATAATCACAAATAACACTTACACCAACAATCCAGAAAGACCGATTCGGAGGGGTGCTACAAAAAGAGAGTTTGAAATGATAGATTTAGGTCTCTTGAGATATTTTCTAGGCATAGAAGCAGAAAAAATGCATGATGGTATATTTATTTCTCAAGAAAAATATGAAAATGAAATGTTGAAAAGATTTAGGATGCTTGAAAGCAAGTCTGCCCCAACTCCAACAGCCATAGGTCTAAAGTTGAGCAAGGAAGATTGCAACAACAATGTGGATCCGACCATGTTTAAAATTTTGGTTGGAAGTTTAATTTATTTGACTGCAACTAGGCCTGATATAATGCACAGTGTGAGTCTTATTTCTAAATTTATGGAGACTCCAAGTGACACCCATTGGCAAGTGGGTAAAAGAATCTTGAGGTATGTGAATGGTACCAAAGGATATGGCATTTTGTACAGCAAAAAATGAGTTTAAGTTGTTTGGATACACAGAAAGTGATTGGGAAGGAAGTTTGGATGATATGAGGAGCACATAAGGCTATGTATTGTTCGGGAGCTATCTCATGGGCTTCCAAGAAACAACTCATAGTTTCCCTATCTACAACAGAGGCTGAGTATATAGCAACAAACACAGCAGCGTGTCAAGCTATTTGGCTAGGAAGAATCTTAGCAAATTTGGGAGAAGAACAAGAAGATAGAACAACAATCTTTTGTGACAATGTTTCATCAATAGCTTTGATGAAAAATCTTGTGTTTCATGGAAGAAGCAAACACATTGAAATCAGGTATCATTTTATCATAGAGTTAGTTGAAAATGGTGAAATTAAAATGGTATTTTGCAGGTCTGAGCAACAACTGGTAGACATATTCACCAAGCCTTTGAGCAAGGACAGTTTCAAGTGCCTAAGGAGCAAATTGGGCATTGTTGATTTGGATTAGGATTGATCTTGTTTATTGGCTCAAAACAAAGGGGGATTGTTGGAATTTATTATTTCTCCTGAGCCTACTCTCACGTCAACCCCTAGCTTCACCTACCTGTCAGGAGCCTCCAACAGCAATGTTTTTGGGATCTTCATCCCTGCAGCTCTTAACAGCTCTAGAAGTAAATATGGTAGCTATTTTTGAATTCCCAATTAATAGTGCTAGGTAATTTCAAATTTTTGAGAGGGAATGTTGAAGAGACATAAAGAATTGAAGGCAGTTAATTCTGTCAAGTTGTAGGAAGAATTTTTCTGTGCAGCAGTAGTCTGTGAACAAGAAATGTTTTGTGTGAGCTCCCAGAAGCTCCTAAATAGCAGCAGTTGTGTTTGTTTGTGATTGATCAATGATTGCTCCTAATAGAGCTCTGTGTAGCTCCTGATAGTGAGCTCCTAGTAGCTCTTGAAGTTTGTCTGTCTGGTTGAGTAGCTTATGAATGCTCACAATAGCTAGTAGTCTATAGCTTAGAGTTTATTTTCTAAGTTTTATGTTTAGTATTTCATGTATTGTCAATTCCAACTTAATGAATAGAAAGGAAAGTTGCATGTCTCCTTGTGCTTCCGCATTTTGATTTGGGTATTTCTAGTTTGGCTAGAAAATAGAGCAGCAGCTCTGTGCTTTAATTTTATTTAAAAAAAATTGGGACTGCTTTTATTGAAAAAAATTTCTATTTAAGAATTCAATACTGATTATCGATGAACACAACCGAACATAGAAATTAAATCATCATCCAAAACTGAATAATCAATCCAAAACAATACAGCTTAATAGTGCAGATTTACAACAGATAAGTTTCTATATAAGATTGATTGCAAAACAGATTATCAACAAGTATTATAAGGCCTCCAAAAATTAAAAGTAAAAAGGAATAGAAATTTTTCCAATAACTACTCGATAATCTCTATACTAAACTATTTAAAGATGAATAACGAATACATTTAAAAACTCAACCAAGTCGGCATGACACCAGGCATTTAATAAATAAAATGTTGCGAAACCAAATTAACATTTCTATGTATTACAAGAGATAACTTGGCTGAAAAACATTATATAACTATATAAGGAAAACTCATAGAGCTAGAACTATAGATACCTTCATTAAGTATTACAAAGGATTTGCATGACTGAAATGGGTGGTAATGCCTAAAACAAAGGGCTTAAACCATTATGTTCCAGAACATAAACTCCAACTGCCTAAGGGATGTTACACAACACATAACCGATGAACAAAAATAGGAAAATTAGAGTAAATTCATTAGAGGAAAATACATGCATCAACCACATTGTTGGAATATTTAATATTTTGCAGTCAGTAGAACTGTTAGCAGCCCCCACGTCAGATTGAAGACCAAGTTGTAGCCAACGTGTTCTTGCAACATTCAAGATGGTAGGTTAATTTGAAATTCAAAAGAAGCACATGTTTTTGAGTTTGCATTAGCTATTGCAGCCTGCCAAAAATTTAATGTGGTTAGGTAGATTTGAATTTTGAATTCAAGCACTCATTTTCATGAGCTTGCTAATAGAAGACAAAAGGAATGTCTTTGTATTTGTTGGAGTTAGAAGAAGACAAGAAGAATTTTTGTAATGAAGGTGACCCTGCAGCAGTAGATGGAAAAGGGAATGTTTAGCATAGATCAGTGACAATAGCGGCATAGAAGGAATGTTTAGTAGATCCAGCGCATTGTCAGTTGCAGCTACAAGATTGTAGCAGTTTATGTATTTGAGGTGTGAGTGTAGCACCTAGCCATTGGACGTTTGTCCAAATTAGTTTATCTTTATTTTGTTTATGCAAATCAGAGCATGTCCTCTGATTTTTTGTATTTTGAAGAAAGCAAGGAATATATGCAAGTTTAAATTATGTCTGTTTACATTGTTGTCACTGTGCATACTTTGTGCACTTTCTGTGTGTTTGTATTTCTATCTGTCAGTCCAATAACAGCAGTAAAGTTGTGTATTAGCACCCCTGCCACCCCCAACAAGTGGTATCAGAGCCCTATTTTTCTAGGTGGATAGTCAGTTAGTTTGTTTGTTTATTGTGGGTTAAGCCCTAGGTTATCTAGGCATTAATTTTTCTCAACTTTGCGGTTGAGAAATATGGTAGGAGGTGAGAAAAATGGTTGGCAGCAGCCACCACATTTTGATGGACAAAATTATGACATATGGGCTAAGAAGATGAGAACCATCTTAGTTGCAAATTACCTATGGGAGTTGGTCACAAATGGGTTCAATGATATCACTGACCCAAATGCATTTGTAGCCCTTTCAAGTGCACAAAAGAATCAATTGAAGGATACCCGAATGAAGGATACCAAATCCCTCAGTTTGATTGAGGCAGCCTTGAGTGAGGCTATTTTCCAATGTATTGTAGCAGCAAATTACTCAAAGCAAGCTTGGGATATATTGCAAAATAGCTACAAAGGGACTGACAAAGTGATGGTTGCAATGCAGATGATGAGAAACATAATGTTTTCTCTCAGGATGCACATAGTGTCTGTGACAGGAATAGCAGATGGTCAGCGACAGTATTGTTCACTGGCACTGACAGCAGTTTTAGAATAGTCAGTAGTCGAACAACAGTCTGCATTCAAGACATTCATTAAAGACCCATCCAAACTATGGCATTTAAGGTATGGGCACTTAATCTTTTCAAGTTTTAGTTTATTGTCTAGAAAAGGTATGGTTAGGGGTTTACCATCCATTGTAGAACCCGATGGCAAGTGTGAGGCTTGCATTTTAGGAAAGCAACGTAGACAACCTTTCCAATCCAGGTATTCTAGGAGAGCAAAGACACCACTTGAGTTAGTGCACTCATATTTGTGTGGAGCCATGAAAACCCCCACCTTAGCAGGAAATACATATTTCATGACTTTCATAGATGACTATAGTAGAAAAATATGGGTCTATTTCTTCAAAAACAAATCAGAAGCCTTTGAGAAGTTTAAATGGTTTAAGGTAGTAGTTGAGAAGGAGAGTGGTCACTATATCAAATTCCTTAGAACAGATAGAGGGGGAGAGCACATCTCCAATGAATTCCTAAATTTTTGTAGGAATGAGGGCATTCACAAACAATTTACAACTAGGTATACCCCACAACAAAATGGAGTGGCAGAAAGGAAGAATAGGACCATTCAAGACATGGCAGAAAGTATGCTAAAGGCAAAAGGGTTGTCAAACATATTTTGGGGAGAAGTTATAGGAACAACAGGCTATATACTAAATAGGTGCCCCACAAAAGTTGTCTGTGATAGGATTCCACAAGAGGCATGGACAAACAACAAATGGAGTGTTGAGAACTTGAATATTTTTGGGTGTGTAGCATACGTACTCGTTCCAAATGAGAAGAGGAAAAAATTTGATGATAAAGGAGAAAAATGCATCTTCATAGGCTATAGTGAAGAGTCAAAATCCTACAAATTGTACAATCCCATCACCAAAAATGTAGTAATAAGCAGGGATGTTGTGTTCATTGAGAACGAAGCATGGGATGGAATAGTGGATGACACCACGGGTATTTCAGTTACAATACCCCTTGATGATGAAGAAGTTGAAGATGATAGCAGCTTCCATGATCTGCAGTAGAACAGTAAGTCTGACAGTGTTCTGCAGAGGCAGCAGACTAGCAGCTCTAGAATTCAGCAGAGCAGTAGCTCTAACAGTCAATAGTACAATAGCTCCAGAGGTCAGAGTAGCAGTAGTTCGGAAGCAAATTTGGATCCCACACTTGCATCATTGATTCCAAGAAAAAAAAAGAGTGTGAGGGATATCTATGACAACACATAGTATGCTAATTTTGATGAAAACTTGGATTTGCATTATTCTCCTTTAGTGATCAAACACACTTTGAGGAAGCGGTGAAAGAAGATAAATGGTGTAAGGCCATGGATGAAGAGTTGGAGGCTATAGAGAGAAATAAAACATGGGAGTTGACCGAGTTACCCAAGGGTAAGCAAGTGATTGGAGTGAAGTGGGTCTACAAGACCAAGTGTACTACAGAAGGGAAAATTGAAAGACACAAGGCAAGACTTATTGTCAAAGGGTGCAAACAGTAGCCCGGTATAGATTATGATGAGACATATGCACCAGTTTCAAGGCTAGAAATAGTACAGACAGTCATAGCAGTTGTAGCACAACATCAGTGGAAAGTGATGCAGATGGATGTAAAGTCAGCCTTCTTGAATGAAGTGCTGAAAGAGGAAGTTTATGTGGAGTAGCCACCTAGCTATGAAGTCCCAAGGCAAGAGGACAAAGTGTATAGGCTTTAGAAAGCTCTTTATGGGCTAAAACAAGCACCTCGAGCGTGGTATAGAAGAATAGACACTTACTTGTTGAGCAATGGCTTTAGCAAGAGCAACAGTGATCCCACACTCTACATCAAATCAGCTGAAGGTGATATTTTAATTGTTGTTTTGTATGTAGATGATTTGATTTTCACTAGTAACAGTGACAACAGAATTGTTGATTTTAAGGAGGTAATGAAAAATGAATTTGAGATGATGGATTTAGGTTTGTTGAAGTATTTTCTTGGGATAGAATTTCAACAAACATAGCATGGCATTTTTATTTCACAATCTAACTATGCCAAACAGATTTTAAGAAGGTTCAAAATGAATAACAGCAAACCTTCCCCCACACCAATAGCAACAGGTCTGAAACTATGCAGGAATGATAGCAGTAAGGAAGTAAACCCAACCCTTTACAAAAGCATGGTTGGAAGTTTGATGTATTTGACATCAACTAGGTCTGATTTAATGTGTGGTAAGCTTGATATCTAGGTTCATGGAGGAATCTAAAGAGAGACATTGGCAAGCAGGAAAGAGGATTTTGAGGTATGTCAATGGAACAACAGGATATGGCATTTTGTATGCAGCATCTAATGAGTTTAAGTTGGATGGTTTCACGGATAGTGATTGGGCAGGAAATGTGGATGATAGGAAGAGCACATCTGGCTATGTCTTCAACATGGGATCAGGTGCAATCTCATGGGCATCAAAGAAGCAGTCGATTGTCTCTCTTAGCACAGCAGAAGTAGAATACATAGCGGCAAATGCAGCAGCTTGTCAGGCTATTTGGTTGAGGAGGATCCTTGCAAATTTATAGCAATAGCAAGTTGACAGCACAGTCAATCATTGTGACAATGTGTCCTCCATAGTGCTGACAAAGAATCCGATCTTCCATGGAAGAAGCAAACACATCGAGATTCAATATCACTTCATAAGGGAGTTGGTAGAACAAGGTGAGATTGAATTGCAGTATTGCAAATCTGAGTAGTAGCTCACCGACATCTTCACCAAAGCATTTTCAAATGATAGTTTTGAATGCCTAAGAGATAGGCTTGGCATTATAGATAGCTTCAGAGATCAGCTCTAGAAGGAAACATCAGATTGACAGCTGACCTACAGATTAAGGGGGAGTGTTGGAATATTTAATATTCTGCAGTCAGCAGACCTGTCAGCAGCCCCCACGTCAGAATGAAGACCAAGTTGCAGCCAATGTATTCTTGTAGCATTCAAGATGGTAGGTTAATTTGAAATTCAAAAGAAGTGCATGTTTTTGAGTTTGCATTAGCTATTGCAACCTGCTAGAAATTTAATGTGGTTAGGTAGATTTGAATTTTGAATTCAAGCACTCATTTTCATGAGCTTGCTAATAGAAGACAAAAGGAATGTCTTTGTATTTGTTGGAGTTAGAAGAAGACAAGAAGAATTTTTGTATTGAAGGTGACCCTACAGCAACAGATGGAAAAGGGAATGTTCAACACAGATCAGTGACAGTAGCAACACAGAAGGAATGTTTAGCAGACGTAGCGCATTGTCAGCTGCAGCTACAGGATTGTAGCAGTTTATGTATTTAAGGTGTGAGTGTAGCACCCAACTATTGGACATCTATCCAAATTAGTTTATCTTTATTTTGTTTATGCAAATCAGAGCATGTCCTCATAGTTTTTGTATTTTTAAGAAAGCAAGGAATATATGCAATTTTAAATTATGTCTGTTTACATTGTTGTCATTGTACATACTCTATACGCTTTCTGTGTGTTTGTATTTCTGTCAGTCAGTCTAGTAACAGTAGTAAAGCTATGAATCAGCAGCCCTACCACCCCCAACACACATAACGGTGAAGAATGGGGTCAACTAATTCGGTAGTGAGAATAAAGTACTAGCTATGAAAATGAATGTGCACCAAAAAAACCTATTCCATCTAATAACTAGAATGCCAAGGAAACTAAAAGCTATACATACCCCATGAAGGCACATAGCATTAAGTAGATAATAAACCACCTACCATAATAAATGATTCACAATAGTAGATGCGCAAAGGATAAAACCTAACCATTGATTAACTTAATTGATTAGACTAAATATTATTTATCAAGGAATTCAAAATGAATAAAGGATGAAACCTCGGCATAAACAATAACTTCATTCTATGAAATTTGCTAAGTAAGGAAAATATTTATGTTTAAGCGATGCATGGAGAGACTTAATATTGACAATAGACCATCAAGGAAATAATGAAAAGGCCACAGGTGCCAAGGGATGGCCGAGACAACATATCCAAAGACTAGAGCTGCAATGGGATTATAGAAAATGGGGTTAAATCTACAGTGTTATATGGGATCTAGCATACCAAAAGAGGCTGCATAAGCATATATAAAGTCTATGATAGATTTTCATAAAATGGCAATCTTTCCTTAAAAACCCCGTAGGAATAATTTCCTATTTTGAATAATAAATCAATTAATAATACTAACTACAAATCTCACCATAAAATTAGCAATGCAATAAATTTTCTTCAAAACTTATAAGTAATTGCATAACTGAGTATGAGCAACTTCCTTGAATGTATATTCATATAATGCCTAATTGTTGTAGACTTTCTTTTGTGTTCTACAAGGACTTTTGTTCAATTTGCATCAATTGATTCAGTTTGTTAAGCAATTTCTTTCCATTGAGAGATCTATGCTCCATTTACTACATCCATTTGTCTCTTTTCTTATTTGTACATCGATACCCTTTTGCTCATAGCTAAAGCCTTTTTCCAACCTATAGCTATTTATCTTCAACAATCAAATTGGATCATCATACATAATTGAATTTTCATAAATCTCGCAATTCTTCTAAAATTCCTAATCATTTTCTAGACTTGCAAACACAAATAAGAGCATTTAGTTGAATCTAAATCTAATCACTATAATCCGTTTACCCGTAATTGAAGATTCTTTCTATCTACAATTCTTTATAACTCAAAAAAAAGGATCATTTTAAATCATTACTACTATGGGTATTGCATACATTAATTCTTTTTGTGATAGTTTTAAGACCTTTGCAAACATCAAATAGATCAGCCCAAGCTTGCTCTCCTCCTAACCATAGTACTATAAAGTCCACCCCCAAACAAGAGACTAAACCAATTGCCAAAACAAATTTAAACACAATTAAACAACACCGACTCACACACATAGAATCTATTTTTTGAATTCTTGTAAAAGGGGGAGAAGGGGTATTCCCTTCCCTCTTGGGGAAATGACAAAACAATCAACTTAATATACAACTTCATTCACAACACACATTCCCCAGCACCCATACAACAATCTCCACACCCTACCACCACCATCCATCCCAAAAATCTCCACACATAACACTACCATCCACCCAACCATCTCCACATACTACCACCATCGTCAAACCCACCTCTATTCATTACAATAACTAATGGTCATGGTTTTCCCATATCACCACAAATCAACACCTTCATATTTGATCAACCACCCCCAAGAGAGGCTTTGCACTCTCCTCAACCCCACACGAAGGAGGCTCTCAGCCCTCAGGCGAGATCTACTCCCTATACACACCCAAACGCTCTATTACACAAATAATAATGAACATTTATCAAGAATTCATTAATAAAAAAAACCACCATTGCAATTAACAACTATCAAGAATCCACATAAACAACATAAAAGCATAGCTTGGTTGTCCAAGTTAGCATCATCCCAAATCCACTTACCCAAGATTACCAATTCATTCTAGCCATCCCCTATTTCACCCAAAAGCAAACAATAAATAAGGAAAGAGAACAAACTTTCATTTCCTTTTCCCCCAACCATTCAAATTTCCTTATCAAAAATAAATTAACTCACAACTTTTCAATTTCCTTAATACAATATCCAAATAAAAAGGATAATCCAAATGAAAACACATTTACCCTTCGCAAATAAAATTAAATTATATTTTCAACATTATAAAACAATAATAAACATTAGAATTCTGGATTTGTCTCCAAACCTTAAGGTCTAGGCTTGCCCACCTACAAAATCTTATTAGAAACATTAGTACCTTTGAAAATTATGATTCAAAACATTAAATATAATATTAAATTTTTCTAACGTCAAATTAATATAAGATCAAAAATACGTTATGTTCAAATTAAATAATCATATCATTTCATTTATAAGTAGATAAATATTATCTATGCCTTATAATGAGTCTTCATCAAAACAATGTTAGCTCACCAAGTCAATCCATGTCAAACATGAACATATCGAATGTAAACATATCAAATATGAACATGTCAAATATGCACTTGGTGAACCATGGGATAGATACATTCACACCTCAAAACATCATTCAATATCTACAACATCAACCACATCCTCAAAATCCATACCAAAACTAACTACATCAAGGGTTTCAAAATCAATCTCCAGATCAATATCTACAACATCAAATTACCCTAAATTCACTTACCAAAATAGTTGATACACTTCTCCAAAAAATATCTCCACCTCCAAATCAATAATCTTTGTTAAAATTATCAAAACATTGATTTGTATCCACAACATCCACCAACACATCTCCAACATCAAGATATTGGATATCAAGAAGGACAACATCAGCAACAAGATTTATCCCTACAACAATATGATCAATCACAACAAGCACAAGCTTCAAAAAATAACAACACCATCACCAAATGTGAATACACTCCTTTAGGGGAGACAATTGAATCCACATTAAACAAGCTAGTCCATGCTAAACTTAAAAATCTTCTAGAGTCATTAAATGGGGGTGAACCTAGCCTCAAGTTCTCATGGTATGATAATAATTCTTATTGTTAATACCATTGCACAAAAGGTCATGACACATTAGATTGTATCAAACTCAAGAACCTCATCCAAGACCTCATTGATTATGGAACTATAACTATTGACGATAATGATCAAGATTCAATCTTAGATGATCATATTGGCAATGCCTCTACCTCATCTAATGAGAAAATCAACATACCTCAAGATTCACTTCATAATCATCATCAAAATCCCTTACCAATATCTAACAATGGTCCATTCCAAGAAAAATTAACATCATTTGATCTCATGGTTGAAGACATTGGCAAGGTTTCTACCACAATTGTTGAGGATAAAATTCAAGATTCATCTGCCAATGATCATGTTGAAAATGTCTTTACATCACCCAATGAGTTAAATGACATACCTCAAGAATTTATTCCAAAGCATGATCAACATATTTCACCAAATTCTAGCAATGGTCCTTTCCAAGACATATTGACATCATTTGATCTCATGGTTGCCGATATTGAAGAAATCCTTAATTCAAAACTTGATCCAAATTCACTTGAAGATCAAGAAAATATTGAGCCAATACCTATGTGTAATGAAGACGTTAAAGAACCCTTTGCAAAAAATCCATCCTTTGAAATTGATCCATGGCAAGAATATGAACCCAAGTATATTGAAGATAACACCACACAGAGTCAAGATCAAGGATCCATAACTCCAAGATACTACCATGATCTAATGGGTGTTCTCCAACCCATAATAGATGTCACAAATAATGATCATATCCATATATCACATACTCCTCCATCTACCCATGAGATGCTTACTCCTAATGGACATGTAGATGATCTTCATCCAAAACAAGAGTCTCGTATTCTTGATATCATTACCAAGGAATAAGAGACTCCTACTCTAAATATCTTTACACATGCTCAAGGCATAGTATAATCCATATACATATCAAAAATGTATCATAAAGAAGACCTCTACATGGATGGTGAAACATAAACATCCTTTGAAGAGAAAGCAGAAATGGATCATGGGGAAGACTCCTATATGGATTTTAAAGCATCAACACCTTTTGAAGAAGCATCAAAATTAGACACATCCTCCATACAAATTGAAAAAATTGAGTATGCGGATATCAAGCATTATCAAAAATCAACAAAGATAAACAATCTTGAACAACAAGGAAATGGTTTGTCAATATCAAAATCAAAGCATGTCAGTAATACTCCCGTAATATTGTGGGAAACTTTATCTAGTGCAAACACCAACATGGGGAGCATGAAGAGTCATTATGATGAAATGGCTACCAACACTCCAACCATTCATATCATGAATCATCGTCCATGCATCATTCCACCCACTAATTGGACCAACCACAAGAAAGAGGTCTATATCAAAGAAAGGAGAAAATTATTGAAGCAAAAGAATCAATGAAGAAAAATGGGAAAAGAAAATTCAAATGGATACCAAAGAAAAATAAAGAAAATCATCCCTATCACACTTCATTGGTCAAAGAAACTATGGGAAAAAATCAAAAAGGGAAGATGAACCATCAAAAGTATCCATCAATACAAAATAAAGCTTCAAGAGCAACCTACAAGGTATATCAAGAAGTTGGTCCCAATCAAATCTCCACATCCACCCATAATTGCTCATCTTCCCAAGTTTAGTGAATCAAATGTTCCAAACTATCAACCAATCCCTCTACATCTCGTATCCCTCAAAACATTCCACCATCCACTTCGACATCCATGGTATCCAACTCTCGTATTGACCATGTATTGGCATAAATCTTTATCATAAAGATTCTAAAGGAACTCTATCATGATGTGCACGCATCTAGGTAAAGTTAACTCCAATATCGATAAAGAAGATGAAAAAATCTAGGTTGCATTCAAGCGCCCGTATCTTAGCAAAAAAACTCCAAGAAGGATATTGTTGGCACATCCTGATAGAAAAATCTATATCAGCACCAACAATTTCTACATCAACACCACTAGGTGGTTCAACATGAGCATAAACTTTCAAAAAATAAAACAAACAAAAAAAAAAATCAAGAAAATAGTCAAGAGGAAAATTGTCCTCTAGTGAAAACCACTTTGGTGGTGCTTTGGACAAGTACCATGATGAAAACTTGGAAAACACACATCATGAGTAGAATTGAGCATCTATGTACACCATTTCAGGAGAAAGCATCTCATCTCATCCATAATAAATCTCGCATTCCATCCATCTTATCCATAATAAATCCATGATTCATTATCCAATCCATTTGCATCCAATCTAACTTATCTTGATATTGGCAAGGGTTGGGTATGTACTTCACACATGCTTATGGTAAACATCTTGGCATGGGTCACTATCATTGATACTATCTTAGCCAACATTATTTGAGCCATGAGGCATTGTCCAAAGAGGCATACTTTATCCAAACATGTTATCCTATCATAAGATAATCCTTGGAATCCTTCACATACCCATCCATCAATTCATTCATTTATCCATGCATCCACCCATATCATTCCATCCATTGCTAGACACTAGGGGTAGATACTTATATCTTATTTCAAGAATAAATATTAAGCTATATCCTATAAATTATGTGGTGACCTAAACATTTTCAAAACACAAAATCAAATTGGTCAAATCATTTTTAAGCAAAAATCTAAACTCACTAGCCCATGACACATTTTGACGAGAAGATGTTCCTTACCAAGCTTTATCTTTTATCAAATATCAATCCAAACAATCAATATCAGTTGTATCTACCTTGCACTTCAAGGTCACATCAAATCATTCCAATAGATTTTGCTCCAAGCATAGCTTCAAAATATTGATCTATCTTATCCAATCAATCCATCATCATCTCTGGATATATCATTTCCTAATCCTTGTGTTGTTTAACACTAACCTTGGATTATTGTGCATCCTCAACAATGTCATCACTATCAATAATCTATCAATCAAATCAATCAATCCTAGCTTGGTTTTCAACAAAACAACAAAATATATCATTGAAATCGTCACATATGTATACACTCATCAACATCATACGAAGAATCCAAAACATCCAAAACACATTAAAATCTCTAAACAAGTCAAAATATAAAAAATTAAAAAACATTACCTTGTCAAACTACATTGTCTTTGAGCCTAAATTTAGGCAAGGCCATCACTAATGTGCCCCTAAGACACTTTAGGTCAGTCCTTTAGGAGTCTATCATAATAAATTGACAACCCATCAATTGTTCATATCTCATTAATAAAAAGTTACGAGTCAAATTCAATCAAACTATGTGGTCTCTATGTGTATAATGTAGGCAAGGCTAATCTTTGATGAGCCCCCGAGACCCTAGGTCAATCCCTCTTAGGTCTTGGTCAAAACTCAGAAAACACAAAAAAATTGAAAACTTAGAAAACCCAAAACATTTGGAAAACATTCAAAATCATAAACAACCTCAAATAATTGAAACCCTAAACATTCACATAAACACCCAAAAAGACCAAAAACAACCTCAAAACATTTACAAACATCAAAAACATTAAAAAAATCCACAAATTCCAAAACCACCCATCCCATTTCGCTTTCACCTATAATAAACTTTCATCCATAATAAATCAATCATCACCCTCAATATTTTCTTATGATTTATCTTGTTGACCCATTTTGAGGACCGCTCAATGATTTCAAATGATTTAGAGAGACAGGAATGGGGCATCAATCATTACCTTTCATTTTCTTTTCTTGTGGGGTATTCTTATAAAATAATCTTGATGCATACTTTCTTTGTTGTATGTAGAGAGGTCATTTTGAATAGATTGTTGACTATTATGTATGCTTTCCATTCTGAAATGCTCTAAACTTCTAAACTACATTCCAACGGGGTTTCTGTATGTCAAGATGTGAACAAGAATTATCCTATCTATTTGCAGAGCCAAATTTCATCGCACTAGATACAACACCATCCTGGTTATCAATACCATGATGCATCATGCCTATGCATTATATCAAAAATAAGTAATGAAGCACTGAAGTATCCCAATCCCTAGAACAATAAAATCATCAATCTCATCACCATATCTAATAAAGTCTCAAATGATCATAGGCTTGTTGTACTTCTAAATCAATCTCAAAAACAATGGTTAATCAATGCCCATCTCATTCTTCTACTTCCATCCATCTTATTCTTCTTATTCTTCTATCTTTACTAACATTTCTATCCAGGTATCAAATCTATGCAATATTTATCAAAATATACATGAGGTTACCCATGGCCAATGATTGTCTATACATCATAAAATTTGTCTACATCAAATATCTAAGCTTTCTAAGAAGTGTCTTTCATCCTCTCTAAGATGAACTAATCCTATATCTTTGTCGCGATCTCAACCCGAAAATTCAAATTTTCTCCCAATCTCTCAAGGTGGTAGGGTACCAGCTTAATTCCTTCTACTAGGACATTAGTGAGGCATCCGAAAAATTAGAAATTTTAATTTTTTTGATCTAAGTAGCAATGTTAATCCAAAAAGCGTTAGTCTTTGAACAAATGTAATGGGTACCTCACTTCAAAGAGGGGCAAAATATAGACACTTAAAATTGTCTTGAATGATATTATACACTTGAATCTGATTACTAACACCATTTCATCCTGAAATTCACCTTTTTTAAAACTATTTAATTGAATGATCCTAGTTGTTTAATTAAATACATCAATTTCTCCTATTAATCAAATGATCATTATTATTCGGCTAATTCACCCCTTTCACACTAACTTTCATCCTGTTTAATTTCAATAATGCAAATTATTTAAATTAAACCCCTTATGTCCTCTCATTTAATTAAATAATCTTGAATTATTGAATTAAATGTCATTTGCATCCTCTTTTCATTAAATAAATGAATTATTTAGTGAGCATCCTAATTCCACTCAACTTGCACAATTAAAGCTTTGTTTTCATTAACTAATTACTAATTTATCCTCACCCTCCCACTTGCAATAGAATATTCCCATGGAATATTCCTCCTTTGCACATTCCTCCAAAAAGGGAATATTCTCATGGAATATTCCCCCTTTGCACATTCCTCCAAAAGAGAATATTCCCATGGAATATTCATCCTTTGCACATTCCTCCAAATTTGAAAATATCTTCTAACAAACTTTCTAACAACTTTGAAAGTATGTTTGTTTGAATCAATGTGAGCCACTGATTGACTCTTCGATCCATGTGATCTTGTATTCTCATCCATTGATAAGAATCATTGATCCATGTCTTCACCTTTGATTGCATCTCAACCCTTGATTGACCAAATCAATCTTGACCCTTGATTCACCATTTTCTCTTATAAATACCTTCAATTATATAATTATTGCTTCTATCTCCTATAAATATGTTTTGATGCTTACACTTATCATTCTTAGAGTTGACATATTTATCAAACCTTTTATCAAATGTGAAGTTAGATCTGAAGTAAATTTAAACCCAAATTATGATTATTTTTACATCTATAAAGTCTTCAAAGCATCTAGAAACCATCTCTTCTCCTATTTTTTCTCTAAAGTTTAAAGTATTTAAGATTTTAAAATGGATTAATTCAAAATCTCAAGTATGTATTTGGTTTAACTAGCTCAACTTCTACATGTGGAGTCTTCTAATTAGTTTGTGCAAATTTGATAATAGTTAAGTTCATACCCACCATGAATTTTAGATATTAAAATATTCATTGATTGCTATCAACATATCTTATAGATCCCCCCACATATAGTTTTTCTATTGGTTTCTATAGATATGAAGATCAATGAGTGCATGAATTTCAATTTGTAGATTCATACATGGTTATTGATTTCTTTAAATTATATATATTTGTGATACAAAATATTCCATGAGTGTATAATATTTGATATCATCCTGAATCGAATAGAATTATAATCAATTGTCATTTTTCCAAGCTAACATAATGAATAAATTTGATGCTCATGCTTATAAAAAAACAAGGGCTATAGTGCAGTGTATTTCCTACCGAGTGTTGGGAGAGCAGTTTTGTGAAACTGGAAATTGCTAAAGGAGCTGTAGATCTATTGCTTTGCACTTGAATGCAAAAGATCTACAAAATTGTGAAGCTTCTATTGCACTACATGGAATAGACCCAAGCATATTCTATGTCAAGAAAAGAGGTGTATTGTTCAAGTTCAAGAAAATTTGGGAGTCATGAGTCAAGATCTCTTAAATTGTATTTTCTCTTTGAACAATTCTATTCTACAAAGTAAATAAATTTAAATAACAAATTGAAGCAAAATTCAGGTTTTCCCTTTGTAAATATACACTAGTTAATTACTTTCAGAGCAAGATATCCCCACTATGAAAAAAATTGACTTCTCCTTGTCCCCCCTAAACTTCCTAAAACAATATAATTTTACTAATCTTAGAATATTCAAATAATTTCTCCCTCAAATGTCATAAAACTACCAATTCCTAGAATTTTTGGGTTGTTCTAGCTTTTGCAATTTTGTTCACTAAATAGGTTCTTTTATTTTCTTGGAAACAACCTTCTACCATAGTTAGAAAATTTTGCACTTCAAATCTACAATTTTAAAATCTAAATATCTACCAATATGAACATTGGAGTCTGAACTAAACAGGACAATTTGTGAATATGGCCAAAAATTGGGACATGAATGCTGAAATTTGTTTTTGTTACACAATCTAGAGTTATATGAGAACATTTGTAATGTATTTGAACACCACAAGTGTAATTTAACTACACAATGAAACATGACCATTATCAAAAGTAACAATTTAAAACCATACATAAAATGGCATCACAACCATTCCTTCCTTTTTAAATCTGAGTATCTACTAACATTACAATTGAAATCTAAGCTAAAAAAAACTAATTTTGGAAAAACCAAAACTTGGGATGTGAGAGCTAGAAGGAAAGGTGGGAATTTGATTTTCTTCTTTTGAACTAAATCTGGAGTTATATTCTAAAACATATAAAGTCTGCTTGAACAAGATCAAACAACATAAGACTAGTTGAACCACAATATGAAACTTAATTATCAACAAAACTACTTGAATTTTAAATACATGTAAGGTGACAAAACATTCTTGAAATTGATTGAGTTGAATAATGTTCAAAGGTACTATGACTGATTTACAAGGGAAGCATGTGTTGTTTTGGGTAAGAACTAGTCTTCCACTAACACTACTACAACTCTTTCTCACTTTCACAATAAAATATACAAATTGAAACTAATTTTTTTAGGTACAATTAAAGCATATGTTGGTATTCTTTTTTAAAAATCTAGGTCCATCTAAAGTGTATATAGACATTCTTCTATTTAAATATTTGTCTAAAAAAGTATTTGTAGGCATTCATCTTCTTCAATATTGCTTAGTTAAGTATATGTAGACATCCTTCTACTTCAGTCTAGCATAAGAAGCCTTACACATTCATGTACATCAATCTTGGCCTACCTAAGGAATTTTTAGACCTCTTCTCTTGCCTTGTATTATTTGCAAAGCCTCTGACAATCTGCAAACCCATTTCCACCTCCAATCTAAGAGCGCTAAAAAATATTCAACCAATATTTTTTGTACAAAATGTCTAGCTTCACTTATGCAAGTAAGAAACATAAAACACATCTTGAAAACAGTTAAATATCGATTGGCTATTTGACCATACTTTAATCATTGTTTAAAGTTGCCCCACTCAATGGGTGCTCTAGATTTGTTGGAGTATGTAGTGGTTGTAGCCCACAAGAAAGTGATGGTGGATTAAAAAAATAAGATGAAAAGACTACTCAATCATAAAAAGGGTTTGAATAGCATAAAGTTTAAGAGCATTAGAAAACACAAGGATTTGGAGCGGCCCTATCAAATCAAATGCAATTCTTCTCCACATAATCTTATTTGGGGGTTGTTTCTTCTAATGCAATGCTTCTCTATATAAATCTTATTGATGGGGGATCCTCCATTAATAAGATTATGTGGAGAAACATTGCATTTTCTTTGGTGGGGTTGCTCCTAATCCTTGTGTTTTCTAAGCCTCACAAAACTTATGCTATTCATCCCATTTTTCTGATTGAGCAGTCTCATCTTTGGATCTACAATCCCTCTCAATGTCATTTTTTTGTGGGCTACATCCACTACATACTCCACCAAATTTATAGCACCCACCAAGCAAAGTTTAAGAACAAATACTATTATGTACAATCTGATTACACCAATTAAAAGAAAACAAAAACCTAAAAGTTGGTTTAAGTGAAACAATAGAGAGATTTGGCTAGTTACGAGAATTCATTGTCCATTTTGGAGAGAAACTAGAGACTTTATCTTTATATTCATCACACAAGGTGTATAGCATTCAAAACAATGATTTGAACTAGAAAAATGTTAAATGAATTATAAGGAGACCATCATCATAGAATTGGACTACTTGTTGAGATGATGGATTGCACAGCCCTTGAAGTTCCAGAATCTTCAATGAAGGACTTTAGCCATGAAAGATAATTAACCACAAAAGAAGTGTTACAACAATGGAATGCTGATTGAAGATTCTATATTGATATGATATGATAACAAATGTACAAAATGCCTGAATAGATAGGCATGAGAGAAAACCTAAGATACATGAGATGTTGCCATGTGTCTTGATCTAACAACATGTGAGAACATGTGAACCCTATCTAGATGATTATTAAATGTTGAGATAAGTTCTAGAAGATGAGTTGTCCTTCTAGAAATTATCTCAACATTTAATAATCATCTAGATAGGGTTCACATGTTGTCACATGTTGTTAGATCAAGACACATGGCAACATCTCATGTATCTTAGGTTTTCTCTCATGCCTATCTATTTAGGCATTTTGTACATTTGTAATCATGTCATATTCAATTTGGCATCCTTGCATCTTAATGATAGCATTATTTTTCTTCCATTTCTCTCTTGTGGAAGTTTTTTCTTGCAGGTGATTTTGGGGGGTTTGAGGAATTCACCTGCAAGACAAAACTTCCACAAGAGAGAAATAGCAGAAAAATCATGCTATCATTAAGATGCAAGGATGCCAAATTGAATATGACATGATTAAAAATGTACAAAATGCCTGAATAGATAGGCATGAGAGAAAACCTAAGATACATGAGATGTTGCCTGGTATAAAATGGGCACATAATAAACAACCCCAACCTAATTATTATTTAAATTTTTGGATGTCTCAAATAAAGAAATAAATCATCATTATATTGGCGATCATTATATGAGGAGGTTGTTCTAGCAAGATAGGGAGCTCCCATTTTCGTAGAGCAATCAATGTTAGGGATTTGAAGATCAACTAGGTTAGGAACATCAGTTGCTATGGGGCAACCATGATGACCATTACTAGGACCTTCAATAGGGGAGGGGTCTAGCCATAACTAGCCTAGGATAATGGCATACAGACACATTTTTGGTATAGGCCCTATAAGCACATTTTTTAAGTATTGTAACATAGAAAAAGGTGACCATAGTTCCAATGCAAAGAACCTAGGATCAATTGTGGCCTTTTTCGAGGGTCCATTAGGATGAAAATCAATGAGTTGTTTAGATTGACTTTCAACCATGAAGGTGAGTCAATCAAACCTAGATCTGATCCTTTTGAGCCTTGAAAATGGATTGGAATTTATTGAAATTAAGTAACCTAATTAGACAATGTGCCTTAATATGAAAATGCAAAAATTTATGATTGGTAAGTAATAACAAAAGTTTGCAGGTAGATCCACTAAGGACAGAGTGATGTGTACTTGTCCTAAGAAATTGAATTCAATCACTGTAGGACATAGTTTCCCAAGGGCATCTTTTTCCGTGTAGGGCTATCCCCAAAATATTTTCACAATCCTTTGATGTTAGATCTGAGCTTTCAATTCTCACCTATAAATCTGTTGGATCACTATCAAATAATTCTATAGGTGAGTATTTGTGAGTTGACAATGTATAGGGATTTGAATGCAACAATGGATAAATGATCTTCAAACTTTCTTTAATCCTCTCCAAACTTGAAATATACATGGTGGCACCTTCAAATTTTGCAAAGTTGAAGTGTCTATGAACTTTCAAGTTGCGATAGAGGTTAGGTTTGCTTCCTGCTAAATCTACCCCAAAGCCCATCATTATCAATTAAAATTTTGTAACTCAAAGGTCATATTTCAAATCTATATGGTAGAAAGTTCCTTGGTACATATGGTAGTGTTCCTGCTCATTTTCATGCTTTCCAGGTGGGTTCTCATACGCTACTTAACTACAATCGGGCTAGATTTGGTGTTTTGAAAAGTTGTAAATTTCAAATTTTCGAGGGCAACCCATTTCTTATTTTTGCCTAAAATAGCTTAATTTTTGGTTTCATCAAAATATGAGGTCAATTGAGGCATTATTTTAATGTCTCTCAGGTGTGGCAAACACCTCTAGTAGGCCTATTTACAAAGGAGGTGTCAAATTTTGGATTGTTGGGTGAGATTTGATAAAAAAAAAAACATGTTTTATTTAATTGATTAGGGCCACTTGCAAAAAATTTGGTCTCTAGTAGTTCCAATTTGCACGCAATGAATTCTCACCATTTTGTTGACAGGAAAAATTGAAAATTTAACTATTTTCTAATGTTTTAATATGATGTTTTACTGGCAGAGGAAATATGAGGGGTGTAGGGAAGAAGGAAATGGGATTGCAAGTGATTTGGAGGTGGTTTTTTGGCTATTTAATGGGTAAAGAATGTTGTTCCAACATTATGAGAATTGTTTGAAGCCATTTCAATGTTTGGGTAGAAATTTAAATGGTGTATGAATTATTTTATGTGGCCAATAGCACAAAAATGACCAACAATCCATTTTTATGGTAAAAGTGACATTTATGAATACCTATGCAATTTTTATCATGCTTAGGAATCAATATATGTGCAAAGTTTTTTGTTTGCAGAGGGGGTGTTTGGGAAATGACTTAAAATGTTTTTCCTGTCAAAATGAAATTGATAGTTGTTAAGATTGTTTGCAGCAAGAAAATGGTGTGCAGTAGATCTAAATGTTACGACATTGAGAAGTATTATTGAGCAAATGGAGAGGATCTGAGTGCAATGAATCAACTTATGAAAATATATTAGCTAGAGCCAAGAGATAGAAGTGTGAATGAATGATTTATATTGAAATGAGCAGGTGAAAATGAGAAAATTACAGAAAAGGTGACTATTAAGAAAGACTACATGCCAAATATTTGAAAAAATGTCAAGTTAACCTCAGAAAGAATTTTTAGATGTTTAACATTCAATTCTCAATTAAAATGCAAGATGAAAGAAATTTTTAACTATGACTAAAATGGGTTTTTAACCAAAAGTGAATTTTCACTTGCTAGGTGAAAATGCAGATGTAAGTGACTTTACAAATAGATAAAAATATTTCATGGGATTTACAAATACAACAGGATACAAAATTTAGTTGTAAGGAATGAAGACAAAAGAAAAGGGAAAAGAATGTGTAAAGGGGCAATTTGTTGCAAATTTGAAGGTTGAGTTTGTGACATGTGTCAAATTGAGATTCAATCTGTAATTTCTTCTCTTCTTTAAATTATATTTTTATCTCATTCTTTAGGGTTCTAAGATTTTGAAGAAGTTGTAAGGGGTAGGATTTTTGGTTTGTGCAAGGAAATAGAGGAAAATGCTTTGCAAATGTTCTTGTAATTGCATTGTATATTTTGATTGCAACATATATCAATACATGCTTTTGCATGCTCTTAGTGTATATTGTCTCCATTTTGTAATGAGATATTTCTTTTAGTAATACAATCAAGGATTGTAAAGCTTTCCATACACATTTGTTGCATTTGGATTATCTTCATGGTTAGTTTTCTTCTCAAGGAGCAATGTAAATTCTTTCAATGAAAATAATGACAATATTTTATTGTAGATTGGATTTGTAAGTAAATTTTACACTATTAGTCATTAGTTGATCTCATTAATACAAGGTGTTAATGACTGAATGATTATTAAAATATGTTTAGAATGTGGTGAAGGATGTGTACATGCATGGTGAATCTATATCCCTAGATAGAATTTGGTTTATTTTGAATGGTTTTCCTTCAATCTCATAAACACTCTTCAAGTATGAAACCAAGATTTATTTTTCACAATATTTATTTCTAATTATTTGCATACTTCATACTTGGGTTTTAAAGACAACAAGGATAGTGCCTTCCATTTTGCAAATACATAAACCCTTGTTATTTCTATGAAGATTATCTGCTAGGTGCTGCAATAAAACTTTATTTCATATCTATATTTAGTACCATATAGGGAGACCCACCTAGGTTTTGCAGAGCCTAAAGTGTAGGGGAGAAAAGTGTGAGATCATTCTCCCATTCATTGGCCAAATTTCTCTTTGAACATGAGCATAAGATATGGAACACCTTTAGGGTTCAATGTTATGCAAATTTGGGAACCAACAGACTGGCGACTCTATTGGGGACAATCAAAGGAATATCCATTTGGAAAGAGTCAAAGAATTTGTTGATGTAAATATTTGGTTCAAACATTGAGGACTTGCATACCTAGAGAAAGAATTGTTGCAGCATACTAGAGAAGTTTCATGAGATATGGTGCTTTGCTAGTGAAAAGAACTCAGAAAGAAATTTGACTTATGACGAATCTTTTAGCTACTTGAAGAATTTTTTTCCCTCTAAAGAGAGGTGGCGACTTTGTGAAAAGAACCTGATGAAAATGTGAAGAATGTTTCAGATCTACAAAAGGTTTCTAGTCATAAAAGATATTTTGCAACAACTGCAACATATCCAGGTAATTTTTTATGTTTTTGTTTTCACAAAGGATAAGCTTGTGTATGAAAACCATATTTGAAAGCCTTGAAAAAAATTGGTTCCCTATTGAATGAAACTAAGCACTAAGAAAGGGAAATAATAGTGATAATTCTACATACTTTTGAGTTATAAATTGTAGCTTGTGTATTATGTTGAAGAAGGATGCTTGTTCTTAAATATGTCCACTAAAGAGATCTTAGGTATAGATGCATTTGGGTTATGTATTGTAATATTTTAAGGTCATGATGAAAGAAAGAAATAGGGAAGTGAATGATCAACTGTAGAGTTGATGTAGGAAGTTTGTAAAAGGTGTAAGAAAATGTATCATCCACCTGTATATCCCTGTGGGGTGTCAGATGTAAACATGCAAAGTGTGCAGCCCTTGTCATGTCATTAGAGAAATTTCTCTATTGAAAGATATAGAGCCATATAAATTTTAGTGCTATTCAAGGTTTCCCAAACCCTATTCCTAATGAAGTTAGGGAACACTTGCTAAATTTTAGAGGGAAAAGCTTAGAATTAGCATGTAAATATTTGTAAAAATTCATGGAATTGAGGGGAGATTATGAGATAGGTCATGAAGATGTTGTCATAAAGTTCTTTATTCAATCTTTAAAGGAAGATGCCAGAGATTGGTTTTCATACTTTCTAGTGTGTTCTATCTCTTTGTGGAATGGATTCATGGTAGGATTTATAGAATAGTTTAGTGAGAGAATTGATCCAAGTTTAGTGAGACAAAAAATTATGAACATCCAGAAAGAAGAAGATGAGTTGGTTACTGCTTTCAATCTTAGATTTGCAAAAACATTAGGTGACATTCCTGAAAGTATGAGACCAAATGATGTAGTGTGCCTATTTTTTTACCTTAGAGCATTTGATGAAGAAATGAGTTATTCATTGAGAGACAAGGATCCTGCAACATTACATCATACATATGTTATAGCTATGGATATTTAAAATAATCTTAAGTCCTCAATGCCAAAGGGATACATGGCTACAAGTGTTGGTTATCCTAGCACATCCCATACAAAAAAATTTATGGGATAGACAATAAAAGTGATTTTCAAGGTGATAATACTTATATTGTTATAGTCAATCTATCATTGCATAATGTAACTAATGATGAACTCCAAGTTGAGTATGATTAAAATTTGAGCAGTGTTGATTCTATGTATCTTGTTCAAGAGTTGTATGACATGAAGACGCACAAGGGAGAATCACCATATGATTTGTTTCCAAGGTTTTTGGATGCCTTGTTGGAGGTCCCAAAAAAATTCAAACTTGAGGATTCAATGTGCATTGATTTTTTTTGTGAAATATTTGAGCCAAGGCTAAGTACTTTGCCAAAAAATTTGAAGCCTCATAGTTTTGATTAGGTATTTGATTGGATAGAAATTTTTTAAAGATCCTGATGTGATTGTACACAAAGTATGATGTCTCAAAATGTAGATAGTAAATATCCTATTGAGCAAAATCGGAACACGATGCACATAAATGAAAAGAGTATATCAGAAAATGAAGATCCATCTTGTCTAAATGAGGATAATGATTGTAACTAGCCCATAAGCAGCATATATGTAGATCAATATAACAATGATGAAGATAAGGATACATGGTATGATGATAAAATAGATATGCATGAAATCTCACCTTATAATATCTTGGTTAATGAAGAAGTAAAAGAGATGCAAGATGTCATTCCATTTCATGTTTTGATCAGTGAAAATAGTGCAAATTTTGTAGATATCTCATTGAAAATCAGTGGTCATGATATTGAAAATGCAATTTTAGGAATTTATTCTAAATATTTTGAGCATAGTTTATGTAGTGATGAATTTTCTTGTGATGAGGATCATGATGACAGTGAACCTAATTATTTTTTTGAGGATTATGAATGCTTCTATGAGGATGATATAAAGGTGTTTTATTCATATAAAGGATGCAATGACATGGAGGTAGATGAATTCAATAGTTCACAAATGAATAAACAAGTTTCACATGATGAGTACCTCAAATTTGGTTTAGGTTTTCTATCAATAGAGCATACTAACTCTATGAATGATGATGAACTTGAAGATAAAAACTTGTGTGTTCAATATCCAGATCTTAATCACAGTGCCAAACATGAAGAAGATGTTGATGAGGCTAAGTATGATATCTATGAACATGATTATGTCCCTAATACTGGTGATTATTTATGTGAAACAAAGATGGAAATGTATGTGACACATGAAGAGGATGTTGATGTGCATAACATGTTGGGAAATGTGTTGATTCAAATGTGAAGCCACTAGCTCATGAAATTAATGGTGAGATGGAATATGCTTGTTTTTGTGTAGGAATGGACATGTTTTCATTCAATGAGGAGTGCAATTGTGTGAAAAAGAATGAAGATGCTTGTTCAATTTTTAATGAAAAACTTTCAAGTAACATCAAATCTTTTGCATTTGGGTCAACATACCTATCAGTTGATGATGCACATGAAGTTGTGAACAAAAATAAATGTCTTTCTGCTGACCTTGTTAGTTCTAAAAATTTTAGCATTCAAAATGATTTAGATGTTCATATTGACATTGTGGAATGTAATATTGACTATGTTACTCATTGCAGTAGTGAATATGTTATGAAAAGTCAATATAAAAATTTGGGCTCAAGGTTAGGTTTTGAAATTATTGAGATTCTTTTGAAACATTCTACATTGAGTTGTATGATGATTTGAAAAATGAATTAGATAATGTTACTAAACTAGAAATGAGTGTATTTACCCAATTTTGGGATGTTGATGATGCATATGATCTTCATTTCCCATACACCAAGAAGTGTTATGATGTGGCTAAGTCAAAATGCTTAGATGTGTGCTCTTACCAATGTGATGATGTCCAATTTAAAGATGTTCCTGTATATGAACTTTTTCTATTTGATGCACCTGAGGGTTATTTGCATAGTACACCAAAAAAAAAAATTATGAAAGTTTTATGTTCAATGTGAAAACTAATAATGAATTTATCTTAAGTGATACCAATTGTGTAATGACATACGAATGTTTCAAGTTTTTAGTCCAATTGGAAAATCATTTAATGGGGCATGATACTGAGATAGATAATGCATAATATCACATTATGAATTATTGTACTTCACTTGATAAGTGTGATATATACATATTAGGTGATGATTTATTTCAATTGGCACATGTTTGCAAAATGTAGTTTGACAAAGTTAATGGTGACATTGAAAAATGTAGTTATAAGGTTAAGCTTTCCAGTGGTGATGTTAATTTTCAGGTATACAATGGCAATGTTTTCAAACTTGGCCTAGTATAGACAATGGAAAATAGAGTGTTTGAAAAGGGTAAATATTAGTTCTACATTTTTGGGGGCCTGGGGCTGCCAAATGAAGTTTGAAGAATGTTTCTCAATGTAGTATAGAGGAGAAATTACATACCACCCAATGGATTTGGCACATGGTCTACTCCCTAGAGATCTGGAATCTCACCATGCCCGCAAGGGGCATGCGTTCCCAAACATGATCCAATGGTGGCACCTTCAAATTTTGCAAATTTGAAGTGCCTATGCACTTTCAAGTTGGTGACAAGTTAGGTTTGCTTCCTACTAAATCTACCCTAGAGCCCATCTTTGCCGATTAAAATTTTGAAACTTAGAGGTCATCTCGCAAATTCGTATGGTAGAAAGTTTCTTGGTACATATGGTAGTGTGCCTGCTCAGTTTCATGCTTTCAAGATGGGTTCTGGTACACTTTAATTTGTTTTTTATTGTGACCAGGCTAGTTTTGGTGTTCTGAAAAGTCACAAATTTTAAAATTATGAGGAAAACCCATTTCTTATTTTGACTTAAAATATCTTCATTTCTAGTTTCATCAAAATATGAGGTCAATTGATGCATTATTTTAATGTCTCTCAGGTGCGGTGAACACCTCAGACAAGTCTATTTATAAAGGAGGTACTAAATATCGGATTGTTGGATGAGATCTGATAAAAACCCATGTTTTATTTAATTGATTAGGCCCACTCACAAAAAATAATGACTCTAGAAGTTCCAGTTTGTGCGCATTAAATTTTCATCAAGTTTTGTTGAAAGGAAAAATTAAAAATTTAACTATTTTCTAATGTTTTAATATGATGTATTTAAAACATTTTCAATGTTTTAAATATTTTAATGACTTAAATATTTCATTAAATAATTTATTGAAACTTTAGAAAGTGTTTTATAAAGCTCTTTAGTATTTCCCTATAATCCTACGTTGTTGGCAGAGGAGCGGGGGTGTGGGGAAGAAGGCAAATGGCTTGCAAGTGATTTGGGTGCGGTTTTCTAGATATTTAATGGGTAAAGAATGTTGTTCCAACATTTTGAGAATTGTTTGAAGCCGTTTCAATGTTTGGGAAGAAATTTAAATGGTGTATGAATGATTTTATGTGGTCAATAGCACCAAAAATGACCAACAATCCATTTTTATCATGCAAAAGTGATATTTATGAATACCTCTGCAAGTTTTATCATGCTTGGATAACAATATATGCACAATTTTTTTGTTTGTAAGGGGGGTGTAATGGAGAGCATCTGAGTGCAATGAATCAGTTTATGAAGATATATTAGCTAGAACCAAGAGATAGAAGTGTGAATGAATGATTTATATTGAAATGAACAAGTGAAAACAAGAAAATTGCAGGCAAGGTGACTGTTAAGAAAGACTACATGCCAAATATTTGAAAAAAATTCAAGTTAACCTCAAAAATAATTTCAGATGTTTAACATTCAATGCTCATTTAAAATTCAAGATGAAAGAAATTTTTAACTACTACTAAAATGGGTTTTTAATCAAAAGTGAAATTTTTCACTTGCTAGGTGAAAATGTAGTTGTAAGTGACTTTTTACAAACAAGTAAAAATATTGCATGGGATTTGCAAATGCGAGAAGATACAAAATTTATTTGCAAGGAATGAAGACAAAAGAAGAGGGAAAATAATGTGTAAAGGGGAAATTTTTTGCAAATATGAAGGTTGAGTTTGTGACATGTGTTAGATTGAGATTCAATCTGTGATTTCTTCTCTTCTTTAAAATGTAATTTCTATCTCATTCTTTATGGTTTTGAGATTTTGAAGTTGTAAGGGGTAGGATTTTTTAATTGTGCAGGGAAATTGAGAAAAATGCTTTGCAAATGTTCTTGTAATTGCATTGTATATTTTTATTGCAACATATATCAATACATGCTTTTGCATGCTCTTAGTGTATAATCTCTCCATTTTGTAATGAGATATTTCTTTCAGTAATACAATCAAGGATTGTAAAGCTTTCCATGCACATTTTCTACATCTAGGATATCTTCATGGTTAGTTTTTTCTCAAGAAGCAATGTAATTTCTTTCAATGAAAATAATGACAATATTTTATTGTAGATTGGATTTGTAAATAGAGTTTACACTATTAGTCATTAGTTGATCTCATTAATACAAGGTGTTAATGACTAAATGATCATCAAAATATGTTTAGAATGTGGTGAAGGATGTGCACATTTATGGCTACTTCGTAGCCTTGGATAGACACTAGTTTATTTTGAATGGTTTTCCTTCAATCTCATAAACACTCTTCAAATATGAAACCAAGATTTACTTTCTACAATATTTATTTCTAAATATTTGCATACTTCATACCTAGGTTTTAAAGACAACAAGGATAGTTCCTTCCATTTTGCAAATACATAAACCCCTATTATTTGTATGAAGGTTATTTACTAGGTGGTGCAATAAATCTTTATTTCATATCTATATTTATTACTATATAGGGAGACCCACCTAGGTTTTGTATAGCCTAAAGTGTAGGGGAGAAAAGTGTGAGATCATTCTCCCATTCATTGGCCAAATTTCTCTTTGAACCTAATCATAATACATGGCACACCTTTAGGGTTCAATGTTATGCATATTTGGGAACCAACATTACACATTCAAAGAGAGGGAAAAGGGTTGTTCCATTTAGGGGTTTTCCTTAATCAAACCTTGTGTTAGTGTTTCCACTTACACAATGGAAATTTCAATGATAGAATTATAAATGATAGGAAGGAATGATGAAATCACAAAGTGCTACAACTAACCACCCTTAATGAAGGACTAAATATAGGCATATCACCTCAAGTTATTGGATCTTGCTTGCTTGATTGTTTGAATTGCTTGGAGACCTACAAAATAGGGTTAGCCTTCACAAACATGAAAACATAAAAACATGAACTCATATACACTTTGACATGATGCTTGGATCTTGAATTTTTGCATTAATATTCATAAATCTACCCTTGAATTCCCTTAATGTATATGAAAAAATAGAGAGAGTTGGCTAGTTACAAGATCACACACCACATCCTAAACATTTCTTGGAGTATAGCCAAATAATATTGTAAAAACAATTTTGTGAAGTACATCCAAATTTTTTAATCTCACAAAGGGCCTTTGAGTCTTGCAATTCATTTTATTGTGTACCTATTAATATTCTTAATACATGTTGTAGATACCACATTAAGTTTTCAATGTATCATAAATTATTATGTTATATTTGTTCTACTATGCATACTAACAAAATGTTATAGGAGTTGTTATCAACAATGATAGTGCCATGATGCTAAGCTTGAAACTCAACAATCCTATGAAACATTGAAAAACCTTTGAGCCTGTGGGTTGCCCATAATGAAGGTGTATCTTCGTATTATGGGTTGGTTCCCTTTTGATTTTCTAATGAATTAATGATTTTGAAGGAAAAGGGATAGAAGGTTTTGAAAAAAATGGAAAAAAACTGAATTTGAAAGTATGGTGATGCACCTAAATGATAATGATGATTAAACATGCAGATTGATTCACAAATTTTCTAAGAAAAAACTATTTACATAGTTCAGAAACTGCATCACAAAAATGTTTCCAAAGAAGGCCAAACAACTTGCCTTTTCAGAAGGAAAATAATTTTCACAACTTTAAGACCAAAATGAATATGAGCACAACCTAAGGCCTATGATATGATGTACAATTATGAACAAGAAAAAACTAGAGGTTTTGATGGCTAAAACACAATAATTTCATCAAATCATTCACAAAGACACTTTGCGCTTGATTCACAACTCTCTCATAAAAATATGTTTTCACAACTCAAATTAGATAGTTTAATCACATAAGTGTTTCACAAAAAGGCCTCATAATCTATCATTTATGAAGAAAAATAATGTTTTCACAACCTAAAGGAGAAGATAAATCAATAGCACAACCTATGATCTATGATTAAACTTTCTTTTGTTTACATGCATCCATGAATGAGACAAAAATTTAAAGGTTTTGAGATTAAAACTCATTAAATTTGCATCCAAATCACTCAAAAGAGACAAAACACCTGAAAGTGAGAAGTCTAACACTTGATTGTAATAAGAAATGGAAGGAAACTCTACAAGTAACAATGTAAAATAACCTGTAAAATGTTGTTGTACATTGATAAATGTGAAAAATTGAGTTACAAGACCAATCTCTCTTTGTAGAATGCAAAGGAAAAGAAGCAAGAACTAAGAAAAAATAGAAGCTTTTTCTCCGTATATACAAAATATAACTCCCAAGAGCCAAGAGGTGGCACTTGCATTTAATTGCATTTGAAAATATCTCCCAAAAACTGATCCACGAGCAAAATAGAAAACCCCCTCAAAGGGGAATAAAAAATGAAGCAATTTGAGTAAAAATAGGCTCAAACTCCCTCTTAAAATAAGTTTGACCAAGTTGAGCTCCAAAATCACCTCAATTCAACCATAAATCAAGGAAAATCACAAAATAACTCCAAACACATGAATCACTTTCAGTTCAACCTCCTTCCAATTTTGCATGACTAGTTAACTGCCCTTTCCTCATTTGCATGCCTTTGGGATAAAATAAACAATTTATACAAATATTAAAGTCAGTTAGTTATGACTTACTTCAAAGAGTGTTATGGAATTGCTTATTTTTTCATCTTCATGATAAATATTAAAGTAATTTATAAATCACTACTTTAATATTTGTTTACATTTTAATTTTGTTTCAATTTCATGCAAAGAAGGGGTGACTTGATTTGTTTGAAACTTCATGCAAATTTTTTAAAAGGGTAACCAATTCATAGAAAAGGTATTAACCTTTGCACAAAAAGATTAAAATAAAGTGAAAAAAAATCCCCATAAAGGGGGCAACCAAATTAGGTTTATATGGAAAACCTAAAAGAAAAGACCAACACTACCCATGAGTTCATTTGCATTCCCATTGTATTCTTTGATGTTGTCATGCCACCATTAGTATTATAGGGTTTGAGCTTCTTTGTATTCTTTTGAATGGTATAATCCATCTTTCTTTACAGATAAGAAATTATTCATGCTAGAAAAATTGAGATTCCTTCATTTTATATCCTTTTTTTGTATAACCTTTCTTTCTATTTATGAATTCCAGCAATCACAACAATATTACCACCTATTTATGTCATCAATAGATCATTAAAAATAAAATTTCTTATTTGAAAATATTGAGTATCTATCACTTTTGTTATAGTTTCAGTCTCTCTTTGATTTTTGAAGCTAGGGATTTAAAACTTTTAACTCATGACTTGGGTGGTTCGCATAGCCACTCAATACACCACCCATTGTCTTTCCAATTATCTCTTAATGCTTGAAGCCTCTGGTGTTCTTTCACAACATCCAAGCATCTAAAATTTCCTCTATAATATGATTGAGAAGCTTTCGTTTCTTGATCACCACCCTTTTTCTTTTTTTCCAAGAGTTTCTCATGTTTTCTTTTTTCCATATTTTACAAGCTTGTTGTAGTGGTGGCTCAAACACTTTGCTAAGGACACCTGGGGGGAACTTTGATATGTTTAAAATTCTCATTGAAAGTTATCATAGTTCCCATTAAGGCTGAACAATAGTCATAATTATTGTAACCCATACCATCAAATAATTTTGGGACCAATTTAGGAATGGATACCCCAGTCTTTGGCTCTAAAACAAACATAGATTCAAGGATTTATAGCTGCACCAGATACTAATGGAATGTTAAAATCCTTATTGAATAAACATCAGTACATTTTAAAGAAACATTTTTTTGAAGAAAATTGCATAGCAAACATCGTCTCTTATTTAAAACCTGTCCTTTCTACCACTATTCCCCTCTGCCTGATATAATTCCTTCTCATCATTTTATCAAACATCAACAGTTGTATGCAAATCTTTGTCCCTTCAATATTATACTATTTTTGTTTGTTTGAATATTGTCCATTCAAATTTTGAAGTAAAAACATTTTATGGTTTGAACTTTGTTATCTCAAATCCACCTCTAGTATCATCTAAGACTATCCCTCTCATTTTCCTTCATACCCTGACTTCATGGCCACAATAGTTGATGTTGTCCATAGATGGAGGCTACCATCATTATTTGAACTATGCACCTTAAGTAACCTATACCTTCTTCTCATAGAATGCTTTCCATAGTACTTCAAATATCTCTTTGAACTTATATTTCTTTTACAAAGGTCTCCCCCTGTTCATTCAACTATGGGTACTCTTGCTTTGGGACTATCCCTTTAAAATGAATCTTTCATTTTGAGTTGCTCACATCACATGAACTCTACCTCTATGTACAGGTCTACTCTTAACCATTTATGGATGGTATGTTTCCTCTTATTACATGTCTTTTCAATGAATATTGGCCTCATGTCTTATGGTTTCCTTCTACGACAACAGTAGGTCCTTATGATGCTCTTTATAACATGTTGTCCTGATTGTTTATGCATTAGCATTGCCGCACACTAGTGAAAAGTTCTCGAGAACAACAAACTAGATTAGACAAAAATTTAGAGGGTTTTTTTTACTTACTTTTTTCTAATTTTTGTATGAAAATCTCAAAAACCCAAATTTTAGTTTTCAAGATGTGATTGAAACACGTGACTATTGTCCTTGGCATGTATTAGCTTTAAAGGTTATCATATCTCAATGTCTTAAGCAAATACAGAGGATATATGATATCATCATGAAACTAAATGACTGTAAATATGCTTGCATACTATTATTTCAGTGACCATTATAGATGAATTCCATGGTACTATCTTAAATTTGGCATTATGACAATCCTATGACTAAAACTGTAATTATTGAATAAAATCAACTATTTGACCTCAATAACTAAAAAGAGAACAACATGCTAGGCTCAACCCTTGTGGGAGCCTATTTTACTCCACATGCTATGATGTTGGACTAGATGAATCATGAAATGATAAATGAACCTATACCTACATAGTGAACAAACAAGTTAGATGAAACAATGAAGCTCAATGCTCTTCCTGATAATTTGACTTTCATTTGATGATTTGATTTTGGCTCACTTGCATACATTTGATAAATGCTCATCTTATTTAATGCATCATAGATGTAGGCTATATTTCTATTGATAGGACATATGATGAGATTGATATCTAGAGCTCTAAACCAATCCTTTCATCATCATGCAGGTTCAACTGAAGATCAGAAACAAAGAGGAGCTAGAGACAAAAAAGATCAACACAAGATTTTGCCACAGGAAATGATGGATATATCTTCTCCTCATATGTTTTTCTTCTTTTATCTTCAATTGTATAGTCTATGTTTATGTTGCATTAGTTCAGTTACTCCCATGGCTTGTGTGGGACATTTAAGTATTCTTTTGATCTCAATGTATAAAATAGCAATATTCATGAAATCTTGTGTACACTTCCTTTGCAAAAATGAATGAAAGACAGCAATATCATGCAATTTATTTAATTTTTTTCTATTGTAAAACATTGCATAATAAAAATTGGATTTCATTTGAAAACATCCCTTTTGTGCAATGATTTAAATTAGCAAAAATGTTTGAATACCCTTCGCTTTTTAAATGCAATCAATTGTTTCAGCTCTACCAAATTGAGTTGTATGTGAAATTTTGGTAACATTTTTAGTGATTTTTGTTGAATGTTTTCCTACTAAGCATATTGTACTAGTTTCCTAAACAATCCATTGGGCATGGAGTCAAATTTCCCCCCCCCCACCAAACTAAGAAAACCATTGTAACTTAGTTGTTAGGAACTATACAACAACAAATCAAACCAGAAAACAAACTATCATGGCACTATTTAAGACAGGTCCAACAAATAGTGCATCTACACTTATTTGAAAACAAAACATAAATGAAATGAAGTGTTCCTAGAGCACTTATTAACTTGAAAACTACCCTACCCTACACTACCCAGTAGTGGTAGTGCTCAGACATGACCATTCACTGGTTGTGAGAAATAACTTCCCTTTCTAATTAAGAAAGGTTGCTCTGCGAGGTGATTTAGTACTGAAAAGGTAATACCCATAAGAACATACCTTATAGAATGTTGCAAAACTTTCTGAAGAACAAAAACAAACTCACTCACCATCTAAACCAAATCATAAATATTACTATTATAGGGTGAGCAAGTGATTTGATTCTATTGTTCTAAGGTTACAACCTCTTCATTGGGTGGAACAACAACATGTGTATCCTTATTTAGTTGTCCACTAGCTAAATTCCTAATTGGACATCCTCTTGAAAGGATGAAACTTGAACTTTAACTATTGGTTTCTTGCTCATGTACTTTTGTCTCTTCATCCTGCTGATTAGGCTGCTCCATTTGCAATGTCTTATTTGGAAATATTGACACTCCCACCTTTTGCTCTTGTTGTCCAAGGTAATCCTCCTCTATAGGTTGCTCTTGTTGATCAATTATTTCCTCCTCCAAAGGTGTTGGCATAACATCCAATCATTAGCAAAAAAATTCAATTTCATGTTGAAACATATTCTCTTCAAGCTCTTGATCATTTAAATTGGGGTTTCTTTCATATATTTCCTCACAAATCAGCACCTTGTATGAATGGTCCTCAATACTCTGTTGGTCATGACTTGGCATAAACATGCTATTTTCCTTTTCATTCTCAAAGCTAGGAAATTTATCAAACAAACTAACTGAAACCTTTTCTACATTATCAAAATTTGCAAAAAAATCATCAAGATCATTCCAAAATGAATCTTCATCACATTCCTCTTGAGTTTTTGATAAAAAGGATTTCTTTTTACCTCATAACTACTCTTAGCTAGCTGTGTAAGTTCCATGAATAGCTTACCCTCACACTCTTCTACTTGATCCACAACCCCATTATCAGATTTCTTAGTTTGAATCAGCAACTCCTCATATTGTTGAGCATTTTCTTGTTGTTTTGAAGCTATTGTTTGTGAAATCAAAATTATACCTTCATCATTTTCAAAAAAAGAAGGTAACTCATCAATCCAAGACATAGAATGGTCTTCTTGATCAGCCTCTTTTACTTCTTCACCCTACTTCCCTGGCTAACCTAATGAAACAACTTGATCATTTTCAACAAAACCAAGAAAATCATTAGCTAACACATTGAAAGATTCCTCTTGAAAGGTCTTCTCCCTTTTGATCTTATGCTACTCTAGTTGGTAATACTCTCTAGCTAAATGTAGTGGGTCTATATTTCTAATCTTTTCCATGATGAGTGAGCTTTCCTAATCAATGGGATCTTTGTGACTACACTAGGTTGTACCTGATTACTTTCCCTAACTTGCAAAGGATGAAGCCTTATGAAACTTGGAATTTCAAGCTAAAAAGGCTGATTTGCAGAGTTAAGAGGCTCATTTTTCTTAAAACTTGGAATTTCATACCTACTAACCTCATCTTGAAAGGGTTGATCTAGAATAAAAGGAGTTGTTTGGACCTCATGCTTTTGTGTTTGAGCAAACAAAATCTTCATCTACTCTTATTTTATAGTTAACTCCCTCTCGAGCTTTTCTTCAAACTATATCCTTTGTGTCTCCAACTCTTGCTCATGAAGGTAGACTTGATAATCTAAATACTATTGTTGCAAATCAAGCTCTTTTTCTCTTTTGATATCTTCTATCTACTTTGTGAAGTATAACAATGTGTCCTTGATGTCATTCATGTTATTCTTCATATCCCTAACCTCCAAATCTTGAAGGTGATGAGGAGAGTGTTTGAATAGATTTGACATTAGAGATGTTTCTTGGGGTTGATTGAAAGAATGGGTAGGATGCCAATAGGATTGAGTAGGGGTGGGTGGGTGGTAAGCATGTTGAGCATGCTGATATATTGTTGTTGCATGGTTGTTTGGGATAAAACCAATAGGATTGGCCTAATATGGTTGATAAGGTGATGGGTAGGTAGCATTCTCATGAAATGGAGGTTGAAACATGCTTTTTTCATGAAAACTGACATGTTAAAGCATTTGAAACCTAGAAAACTTCTTGAAATCAAAGTGAATCAACTTTATTTTGTAAAAATGAAACATACCAACACTTTGTCTTCTTGAAACCAATAGATTGAACTCTGAGTCGCCAGGTATAGATTGTAACCTCTGAAAGGTAAAAACATTGTTCTATATACCAGAACAACAACTTACAATTTGAATTCTTTCTCTGAAGTGAGCTTCAGGGTCCCACTGGGCGTGTCAAAAACTATTATCAACAAGGATTGTGTTGTGATGCTAAGCCTGAAATGCAGCAATTTGGTGAAACATTGAAACACCTTCAAGCCTATGGGTTACTCATAACAAAGGTGAATCTATAGATTATGGGTTGCTTCCCTTTTCATTTTCTAATGAATTAATGTTTTTGAAGGAAAAGGGATAGAAGGTTTTGAAATAAGTAAATAAATATAACTGAATTTGAAAGTATGGTAATGCACCTAAATGATAATGATGATTAAACCTGCAAATTGATTCACAACTATTCTCAGAAAAAACTACTTACACAGTTCAGAAATGGCATCACAAAAATGTTTCCAAAGAAGGCCAAACAACTTGCCTTTTCAGAAGGAAAATGATTTTCACAACTTGAAGAACAAAATGGATATGAGCACAACCTAAGGCCTATGATATGATGTACAATTATGAACAAGACAAAACTAGAGGTTTTGATGTCTAAAACACAATAATTTCATCAAATCATTCACAAAGACACTTTGCGCTTGATTCACAACTATCTCTCATAAAAATATGTTTTCACGACTCAAATTGGATATTCTAATCACATAAGCGTTTAACAAAAAGGCCTCATAATCTATCCTTTATGAAGAAAAATAATGTTTTCACAACCTAAAGAAGATAAATCAATAGTACAACCTATGACCTATGATTAAAGTTGCTTTTCTATACATGCATCCATGAATGAGACATAAATTTAAAGTTTTTGAGATTAAAACTCATTAAATTTGCATCCAAATCGCTCAAAAGAGACAAAACACCTAAAATTCAAAAGGCTAACACTTAATTTTAATAAGAAATGGAAGGAAACTCTACAAGTAACAATGTAAAATAACCTATAAAATGTTGTATATTGATAACTGTGAAAAAATAAGTTACAAGACCAATCTCTCTTTGTAGAATGCAAAGACAAAGAAGCAAGAACTAAGAAAAAACATAAGTTTTTTCTCCATTTATACAAAAGATAATTCCCAAGAGCCAAGAGGTGGCACTTGCAGTTAACTGCATCTAAAAATATCTCCTAAAAAGTGATCCAAGAGAAAAATAGAAAAACCCCATAAAGAGGAGTCAAAATTGAAGCAATTTGAGCACAAATAGGCTCAAACTCCCTCTTACAATCAGTTTGACCAAGTTGGACTCCAAAATCACCTTAGTTCAACCATAAATCAAGTAAAATCACAAAATAACTCCAAATACATGAATCACTTTTAGTTCCACCTCCTTCTGATTTTGCATGACTAGTTAACTGCCCTTTCCTCATTTGCATGACTTTGGGATAAAATAAACAATCTAGAAAAATATTAAAGTCAGTTAGTTATGACTTACTTCAAAGAGTGTTATGGAATTGCTTATTTTTGCATCTTCATGATAAATATTAAAGTAATTTATAAATCACTACTTTAATATTTGTTTACATTTTAATTTTGTTTCAATTTCATGCAAAGAAGGGGTGACTTGATTTGTTTGAAACTTCATGCAAAAATTTTAAAAGGGTAACCAAATCATAGCAAAGGTATTAAACTTTGCACAAAAATATTAAAAGAAAGTGAAAAAAAATCCCCATAAAGGGGGCAGCCAAATTAGGTTTATATGGAAAACTTAAAAGAAAACATCAACACTACCTATGAGTACATTTTCATTTCCCATTGTATTCTTTGATGTTGTCGTGATTCCATTATTCTAGGGTTTGAATTTTGTGTATTCTTCTGCATGGTGGAATTCCTCTTTCTTTGAGGTAAGGAATTCTTCCATGCAAGAAAACTAATTCTTGATTTTATATCCTTTTTCTGTATAATCTTTCTTTTTGTTTATGAATTCCATCAGTCACAACAATATTACCATCTATTTTGTCATTAGTAGATCATTAAAAAAACTTTGCTTATTTGCAAATATTGAGTATCTATCACTTTTTTATAGTTTTAGTCCCTCTTTGATTTTTGAAGCTAGGGATTTAAAACTTTTAACTCATGACGGTTCATTAGCATAGGCACTCAATACACCACCCATTGTCTTTCCAATTATCTCTTAATGCTTGAAGCCTCTGGTGTTCTTTCACAATTCCAAGCATCTAAAATTTCCTCTATAATATGATTGAGAAGCTTTTGCGCCCTACTCACCACTCCTTTTCTTGTTTTCCAAGAGTTTCCCTGTTTCTCTTTTTCCATATTTTACAAGCTTGCTACAGTGGAGCTCAAACACCAATGCAAGGAAACCTAGGGAAACTTCATGTGTTTAAACTTCTCATTGAAAGTTCGAGTTCCCATTAAAGCTAAACAACAATCAGAATTACTATAACCCATACAATCAAATAATTTTTGGCCCAATTTAGGAATGGATACCCCAGTCTTTAGCTCTAAAAAAAACATAGATTCAAGGATTTATAGTTGCACCAGATACTAATGGAATGTTAAAATCCTTATTGAATAAACATCAGCACATTTTAAAGAGACATTTTTTTTAAGAAAATTGCATAGCAAACATCATCTCTTCTTTAAAACTTGTCCTTTCTACCACTGTTCCCCTCTAGGTGATATAATTCCTTCTCATCATTTTATCAAGCATCAATAGTTGTCTGCAAGTCTTTGGCCCTTCAATATTATACTATTTTATTCGTTTGAATACTATCCATTCAAATTTTAAAGTAAAAATTTTATGGTTTGAAACTTTGTTATCTCATGTAACACCCTCATTTTTGTGCTCGTTAATCAGCAATGTTTTCCTATGTTATGCTCAATTGTTAACATGTGAATTTGGGGAGTTTGGAAAAAAAAGGATATATTTTATTTAGGGTTTTCTTTCAATCCTCTCCATGGAATTCTTGGTTTTGGAATGTTGGGTGGAGAGGCTTGGAGGAGGCTAAGATGGTGGAGTTGAAGGAGAGCTTGAAAATCTCCATGGAGGAAGCTTGCAAATTTTGGAGAAAACATAAGGTTTTATCTTTTCTCCCTTCCTCTTCTTGCTCATTTGAATGATTGAAAACATAGTTTTAGATTCAATAAAAATTCATGGAAAAGCTTTTCAATTTACAAAAAAAAATTTGTAAATGGATTTAGAAATTGAAAGAAAATAAAATAAAACTCCATGTGAGATCTAGTTTTGAAAACCCATCTTGTTGTTTGAAATAAAATTCTATTTTTGAAATGGATTTAGATAGATTATTTTCATAATTTGTGTATGAAATCAAATTTGGGTATATGTATTGTGAATACAACCATATATATATTGATATATGGAAATACCCACAAAATATATACATATATATTTGTGCTTTTGGAAAATTTTAAATGTGGGTTTAACCCAGAAAAAGAAAAACCCTGGTTATTTCATTGTGAAAAAAATGCAGAGATTAAATTATTATTAAAATGTTTTTTTTTTTGGTTGTTTTTGGGGTGGTTGGGGAGGTCAACCCCCACCACTGCCGTCGCCGCCGCCACCGCCCGGCGGGAGGCGTCGGCTATGTGAGAACACACAGCCACCGCCGCCCGCAGGGGGGCGGCCTGTGTGATAACACACAGCCGTCGCCGCCCGGCGGGGGGCGGGCTGTGTGTTCACACACAGCCACCGCCGCCCGGCGGGAGGCAGGGGCTGCATGCCCTGGGCTCCGGCCCTCTTTCCAATAAATGTTCAAATTTGAAATTGTCCTTTTTTTATATAATTTCATTTTAGAGTTTTAATGAATATTAAATTTTTTATATTATATTTTATATAATATTTATAATATTTAATATTATATATTATATAAAATATAATATATTTAAAATATATTAAATTAAATGAAATTTGGTATAAATTAAATATATTTTATTCTATTTGTTAAATCAAAAGGTTTTTTTTTTTAGAAATGATTAATTGGAAATATATAAGTCATTTGATATATTTTTAATTAATGGAATTTTTCTTTTTATATTTGTTAAAATAATAGTTGGCTAAATTGAGTAACTTTGCACATGAAGGTATATTCATATTTTGAATATTTGTTTGTAAACTAATCATGTCAACATGCTTTTATATTTAATTGTATGGATTTCGCAATGGTATTTTATTTAATAGACGCGTTAAGGGGTGTCATAATTCAAATGTATTAAGATGATTATCGTTGTGCTTTTAGAGGCAAGGGTGGGGTTGGAAAATCTAATGTCTTATTTGAAATATCAATTTTAGTTGATTGAATGTCTTATGTTGCAAAATGGATTAAGTGTTTTAAATTAAATGTTATATATTAAAATACCTTGAGTTTGAATATGTTAGTAAAACTTAGAGAGAACGATTGATTTAAATTTTAACCAGAAAGCTGCATCATTAAAGTGTTTGATTATGAATATGGTTACGAAATTTAGAGTAAATGATCTGTTCTTATATATTCCAATGTCATGATTAGAAATGGGATCAATTGAGTGGATAAATGCAAGTTATGAAATTTGTGTTTGAATGGATTTAGGAAATCTGAACATTAGTTTTCCTATTGGTCTAAAATGTTTCAGTGCTTAATTATACGCCTTTGATGTTGTGAAATGAAAGTGAATGTTTGTGAACCTTCCAGATATGGGTTCATTTATTTGTTATGGGTGGTTTATGTGAGTTTATATGATTGTTGGCTTTAGGTCGTTCTTGTTGATCATGTAAGTCTTCCAGCAGTGTTTTCTTGAGATGATGCTATGTCTCTTATGTTTTGCTTTGGCTATCTTGGATTATGTGTGAGTTAAGCTCAAGTGGTTACCTGGTTCTGTGAACGGGTTGTATGACCTTGTGATTCATGGTTGAGTCGAGTTATCAGTTGTTATGTGGGTTTCATTATGTTAGTCAACCTTGTGTTAGCCTTGGGTAGTGCACGCTTGGTTTCAATTCTGGACATCCGTAGTGATGTGTTACCTATTGAGGTGTTTGATTATTTGAGTTAAGTGTTAGTGCATTGTCTACCCTTGGCATGTGGTTGAGTTTTGTGTTGTCGATAGGGGAGTGGCTCTCAAACGAGCGCCGGGCCCAAAGTGGTTCCAGGATAACTCGTGTGAGAGTCGGTTAATTAAGTGAAAATTAAATTAACTTATTCTAGGGATAGAGTAGCTTGAACATTAATAAGATAATTTAGCCTCGCTCATTGGCTCAAGGGCTTGTACGAGACTTGAGATGAGTCGGGAAGGCCTAGAATGGCAAGATCGTTATCTCATCTTTACGCAGAGATAATCGATTCCGCTCTGGTGTGCATGTGGGGCCGAGAGTTGGTTGAGGTTTCCAGGATATCCCTAGAGGGGGGTCGGGACCTAGGAAGACTTGCCAAGAGATCCCATGCAACCTTTGCAATGACACTCCTCCTATGACAGTAGTCAGTATAGTGTTGTACTGTTGGTTTATTTTGTGCAGTGATTGTACTCGATTTTGTACTCTAGAAGCATTGTAACCATTGTGTTAAGTAATGTGGGTTTTGTTCTTGTTTCAGTTCGGTGTGCTAGCTCGTGTCTAGAGGTAGATAGTCTTGTCTAGGAAATCCTTGTTACTGTCTCCTAGCACGGAGGGAGTGGGGCCTTTGGGTTTCACATGGTCGGGTGGTGTGCTTTCTTTTCCGTTGGCTCTTCTTCATGTTCGTGCGTTCGTGATTTCCAGTTGGAGAGCTCGTGGGAATCAGTTCTTCTCATGCCGTGTTCTCTTAGTTCTTATTGTATTTTATTACCCCTCAGTTGTTATCAAGGTGGAATTTGTAATATGTAATCATTTGGTTGGATTTACCTCATTCGGGGAATGAGTGATGTAACCTTATTGTTTAAATGTTAAATTGGAATCTTGAGGTATTTAATATCCTTGTAATTTATCTTGCTTGGAATGTATGTTGTCTCATTTCCTTAAGTGCATAATGTTTCAGTTTATGTTAATGTTATTTGATGTTGGGTTTTAAGTAATCTTTGTCTCGTGGCCTTAGAGGTTGTTGGCAATATGTATTCACCTTACATGTTATTTGTACTTAAACAACAAAAAAAAATTGGTATGTTTAAGTAGCGAATTGCAACTTCCTCTAGGGATG
>VDFB02271358.1:762341067-762386982 GCA_007258455.2 Sequoia sempervirens
ATCAACACTTTTATCACCTCTTCTATAATATCTTGAATTTCTTTAAGACATTTAGAAATGGTCCTTTTGCTATGAAAGATATTTCGAAAAGAAATTTTGTTCCAAACCTTGACCTTTTCCTTTATCCTCTTAAGCTTTTGAGTTAGGTAGTATATGGAATACCATTGCAAGGTAAATTCCACAATTGTTTTATTAAACTTGAAAACTCAAGGTGAAAGGTCCACATGATATCATATCTAAAAGGAAATGGTCCTTTAAGAATATAATCATCCCACTATAACACAAGGGAATTGCGATATGAGCTTGACCTAGGAAGGGCCAATAGAGAGAGCTTAGCTGAAATATCCCAATTACTAGAAATCAAAAACTAATCTAGCTTAACTTGAATTAAGTGATCACCTTGCTTCTATTTGACCAAGTAAAATAACACTCCACTAGGTCAATATCAATTAAAGCAGTAGAGGAGATGAAATCAACAAAGTTAGACATACTATCGCTAAAATCATCTAGTCCCCAAAATTTATTGAAAGGAAACATCATGGAGTTAAAGTCTCCACCAAGCATGCATAAATCATTTTGTCCCCTTAGCAACATTGACACCAAAGAATCCCACAACCTAGCTCTAGCACTGTGAGAATTGGGTGCATAAACATTTATTAGGTTTTGTTTATGATAAGTAATAAGATCTTCCGTGGACACTATGATATCTTTTTTGCAAGAGAAACATTAGTCCCCTTGAATTAGACAAGGTCCCATAAGGTATCAATTCCTCTAGAAGTGCCATCAACATCAAAAATGGAATAAATAGTAGTAGGCCAAACATTTTTTATTATCTTATCAAAGGTTTTGTTCTTTCATCTTGGTCTCTTGAATTAACAGAATGTCCACTTTATTTTCCATCGGGCGAGTCTTAAGAAAATGTTGTTTGAAAGAAATTTTCAACCCTCTAATATTCCATGACAAAATCTTCATCAAGACAAATAAATCAGAGAAGACACCAGCTATCTCTTCTTATTTTTGGCCCCTGAAAGGCCAGCCAAATATTTTTGTTTCCCAACAACATCCCTTATTGTCTCACGAGCCCTTGTATCTCTTGAAGAAGGTCAAACCTACTTGTTTTCTATTCCAACATCAAGTTTTTTCTTTATTTTCTATTTTCCATTAGCTTGTGTCCATTATTATTCTTGAGAATCCTCCAATAACATCTTATTATATGATTGAGAAGCAAGGTTCCCAAATCATATAAGTTCCATTGATTCTAACCAATCTTTCCTTTCATTCCCTTGACTCACACCAATATTTCTTCGAGTAGGGTTCCTAATCTCTTCCACCAGCTCCTTAAGAGTAATTTCACCTTCTTCCTTTTCCTCCAATAAAGCCTTAGTCCCACCTGAAAATCCTTCTTGTTCCCCTTTTAGCCTTCCATCTGAGCTATTTTTGGCAATATACTCTTCTTTATTAACTTGTTCTTTTTTCTCCTAAAACAACTCAGCTGAACCGTCCATTTTAGCATTAGATTGATCATCCCTAGGAGTTCTAGCAACAATCCTATTTAAAACTAAGGCTTTAACCATTTCCCAAGTGTTAGCCTCTTTCTTTCTATCCCCAAAACCTTCATCAAGGGACTCCTTATTAGCCTCATTCACTTCATTAGATGGAACATTATTCTATGTCTTCTCCAACTAAGAAACTGCCTTAGAGACACCACTCAGAATAGAAAAGGAAACATCAATAGAACTAAAATTAGTATCCAAATCCACACAAGAAGGAAGTGTGTTTTGATCCTTGTAGGGAATCCGCCTTAGAGTCAGCACTAGAAGTAGAAACAAAAAATATTAGCACTAGCTTTAATAGCCAACAGTTTTTTCTATTTATCCAAAACAACATTAGTATTTATGGAAGGATGAATCTTGCAAGCATTCCTCAAGTGACCAAAATGTCTATAGTTTTGGCAGAAAACCTTTGAATCTCATATTCAATAGGTTGTGCCCATTGCCCATATTTTGATTTTAAGGCAATACTGGTAGGCAAAACCGAGTTAGCTATCACATTCATGCAAGTCCTAGCAAAGACTAGTCTATATTTTTGCTTGGTGACCTTGTCAACCACCAACAAAGTTCCAAAGGAATTTTCAATTCCCTTAAAAACCATATAGTCCCAGAACTCTAGAGGGAGACTGGGAAGGTGAATATAGGTCGGAGCAGCTAAACCCAAATCTGCAGAAGGGTTGAAACCCAACTTCCACTTGTAGAGTAAAAGAAAAATTTTAAAACTACTATCACAAAATTGGGGACCCCTCATTAACACCATGAGCATGTGTCCTCATGCACAACAAAGCTAAAAATAAAAATTCAACTAGCCATAGCACTTATACTCACACTACCTTTCAGCTTCCATTTCAATTCAACACACTTCTTAACCTAATCTATGTTTGGGAAAAAATCAAGAAAATTACCCATAATGAGAGTTTTAGGTCTACAATAGCATCCTTCATAAGATCATCTGGCACAAAGACTTCTATCCCTTCCACCAAACATGAAACATGCAAAGTAGCAAAATACTTCGCTTTGGGCATACCAGGAGAACAACCTCCCAAAAGCTTGTCCACATATGAGGTAGGGTCCTCCTTCGAAAAAAATAAATGTAGGTCATAGGCTAGAGAAGAGGGAGATGACTACAGAGCCTTGTTAGAAAAAAATTTGAAAGATTCTCTTGGGATTCTATCATCTAAAATAGTGATCTTCGATGTGGGAGGTAGCTGAGACCCCCCACCAGACAAGCATGTTAAGATCTCATTTTCATCCTCTCACCCCTTTAAGGACAAGCCCTCATTTGCACCCTCAAATGACTCAATATATTGAAATGGTGTTCCTAATGATGTTCCCACAATTATTGTTACATCTCATATTGTTGAAATCATGGTTGAAGACATTTTGATCATGAAAATAATAATTTTCACATGAGCTTGCTAGTTTAGCTAAGGTGGATAGTCTTAAAAATTTATTTCATTTTTTTCATGATTTATTACTTACTAAAAAATTTGGGAAGAAATTACTTTGAATAAGGCATTGGCACTAAAGGTACTCCTAGTTCTTTGAATGGTGTATCCTCTTCTCAATTTCCCTTAGTTTTGTTTCTAAAAATGGCATACCTCCCAATTTTCTTTCTCCTACTATGTCCTATGTCCCATATAGATATTTTCACATCTATACCTCCCTCCTCCTATCCTACCGCAACGTCATCTACCTTCCATGATATTCCTACTAGTGTTATGACTAAAAATGATCCCAGTGTTCATTCTACTATTTTCACCTCCATTATTAGTGCTACCTCTTCTAGTGTAATCCCCACATACACCATGCCTTGTTCCATTCCTAGTTCTATACCTCATTCCATACCCTACTACACTCCTACCATGGGCATATCTTTACCTTTCACTTCATTTCCTATCATTATTTTTATACTTCATTATTTATAATTATGCTCCTCATAGTGCCACAATTGCTACCTCTACCTTGTGTACACTATTTAAATATCTTAATAAACTCAAGAATAAAGTGAATGATATACCTAATAAATGTGAATCTATCACAAAAAATATCCCCCACTTACATTTAAATGGTGACACACCCATTCTCTTGGTTTTGTGGTGACTAGATTTGAATTATGTCATGGAAAAGGAGATCCCCATGTTCATTTACAATATTTTAATGTTGCATGTTGAGATTTTATATACGAGGATAAAATATTGATTAATTTTTTTCCATAAACATTGAGAGGCCATATTATTCAATAGTTCTACTATTTACCTCTCAATCCTATCCATTTTTTATAAGCTATCCATAGCTTTCTTAGGAAAAATCCATGTTAATACAGGTTTGAGAATAATTGTAACCAATTTGACTATATATGCCCAAATATATATAATGTCTACTAATGATTATTTCATTCAATTACAATATTTATGTTATAAAATAAAGCATCAGTTAGATGATGATGATGATGATGAGCTACGAACCATATTTCTTGAAGGAATTGAGACCACAACAAGCCCTAGTTTGTTTCAAGCCTAATATCCCTTGTTGAGAATTTGTAATCATGATGTTAATGTTTTTAATAATATACCTTGGTTAATTTAGAAGGTTCATATTTGTAATTTTGCACATGTGGTTGTAGACACTTAAAATTGTCCTGAATGATATTAAACACTTGAATCCGATTGCTAACACCGTTTCCTCCTAAAATTCACCTTCTTTTTGACTATTTAATTGAATGATCCTAGTTGTTCAATTAAATAAATAAATTTCTCCTATTAATCAAATGATCATTATTATTTAGATAATTCACCCCTTTCACACTAACTTTCATCTTGTTTAATTGAATAATGCAAATTATTTAAATTAAACCCCTTGTGTCCTCTCATTTAATTAAATAATCTTGAATTGTTGAATTAAATGTCATTTGCATACCCTTTTCATTAAATTAATTAATTATTTAATGAGCATCCTAATTTCACTCAAATTGCACAATTAAAACTTTGCTTTCATTAACTAATTAATTTATCCTCACCCTCCCAGTTGCAATGGATTATTCCTCCTTTGCACATTCCTCCAAAAAGGGAATGTTCCCATGAAATATTCCTCCTTTGCACATTCTTCCAAAAGGGAATATTCTCATGGAATATTCCTCCTTTGCACATTCCTCCAAATTTGAAAATATCTTCTAACAAACTTTCTAACTATTTTGAAAGTGTGTTTGTTTGAATCATTGTGAGTCATTGATTGACTTTTTGATCCATGTGATCTTGCATTCTCATCCATTGATGAGAATCCTTGATGCATGTCTTCACCCCTGATTGCATCTCAACCCTTGATTGACCAAATCAGTCTCAACCCTTGATTCACCATTTTCTCTTATAAATACCTCACATTTTGGAGAGAAATGGATCCTCTTCCATCAAAGCAAAGTTATGTCGCATGTTTGAATACTATCTTTCTTCATTCTCACATCCATTATTAGTTTTTCATCCATCCTTAGCATAGTTTCATCAATTTTAGCTTGGTTTTCGTCAATGGAGTTCGATTAGATGCTCATTTTATCTAAGGGATTGGGAAAGGGTCATCATTCCATTTCAATACAACACAAATCCCCCAATGGGATCAGGTTTGGAGTTTTAGATTAGGTTTCTTTCATGCTTTCATGGTTTATTTAATGCATAGTTCAATGGTTACTTGGTTTGAAGAATTTGAACATTTCATTGGGATTTTAGCTTAGTTAGTTAAATATAGCTCAAAATCTATTAAATTTGGTGTATTTAGCTATTACTATGATTACAATCACAGTGGTATTTCCCTCTAATGTATTATTCTTAGTGGTTTTGATCTTTTTTCAATTTATATTTACCTAGGTTTACTATTGTTTGTTGATAAATTCCCTAATTCTCATTTTATTGGGTGTGTTCAAGCTTATCATTTTTTTTTCAATAGCTTCAAGTTCTTGATTACTATTTCTCTAGTTATATTTATCAATATTTTTATTTCCCTATTTTAAGTAATTCTTGCTTTGGTTCTATATTTGAATTCCTAATTGTTTAAACTGGATTGTATAGTTTATAATATTTAATTTTAGAGGCCTTTACCTAGTTTTTCCAATGTTCTTATTCTTTGAGCTTCTCTAGAATCAAAATCATTTATTTTGATTTCAAAGTTTTCATGGATTATGATATAGGCTATTTTAGTTTATTAATAGATTTATTTGTTTCTACCTTTTCAAATTCCTTAAACATTCTACAACGAGTTATAAAAATCAAGAATCTCAAGCTTTGAAAAGTGTTTTAATCCATTTGTTCATGTCTTCATCTTATGAAATATAGGCCTCTTGAGTTAAATTAAAAATTATTTTTCTTTCTTTCACTTCCAATTTTGTTATCTTTCTTCATGATTTTTCTTGACATTCCCATCATGTCAAAGCTTGTAATGTGTCATTTTCTAAGTTCCTCAAAAAATTCCATGTCACTAGATGTGTCTTTTGATTGAATTAATCATTAACTATGCCACCTGAAGTTGTACACCAAAGAATTAGAACATCCTATCTAAATTACTAAGTTCAACGTCTTGAAATTTTTAATCCCATTTACTATATTCTATTTCTTCTATCCCCAATCTAAACATAGGTTTTATTGATTTTAAATATTTATTAGATCTAGAATCTAAAAAAAATTGTTTCAAATATTAATTCAATCTAAACTCAAAAATTTAATCAAATTAACTAATAATATTGGGTCCAAATCATTAAGAAACATTCAAGTAACACAAAAACCTTGTGCTAAACCTTCAATTATATAATTATTGCTTCTATCTCCTATAAATATGTTTTGATGCTTACACTTATCATTCTTAGAGTTGACATATTTATCAAAACTTTTATCAAATGTGAAGTTAGATCTGAAGCAAATTTAAACCCAAATTATGATTATTTTTACATTGAAAAAGTCTTCAAAGCATCTAGAAACCATCTCTTCTGGACTATTTTTTCTCTAAAGTTTAAAAAATTTAAGATTTTAAAATGGATTAATTCAAAATCTCAAGTATCGATTTGGTTTAACTAGCTCAACTTCTACATGTGAAGTCTTCTAATTAGTTTCTATAAATTTGATAATAGTTAAGATCATCCCAACCATGAATTTTAGATATTGAAATATTCATTGATTGCTATCAACATATCATATAGATCACCCCACATATCTTATTGAACCCCAAACATTCTCATCATTGCAATATTAGTTAAAATTGGACAAATACAAACATACACTTCAATTTGGTGGTTAAAATGAAGTCATCATTGCTTTTGTGGATTAAAAAAAATGAGCGTATTGTGTGAGTACTTTTCTTGTGTAGACTTGTAGTGTGTATCCACTCCCCTTGCACTTCGTACGATCTTGGGTGAAGAGAAACACTCCAAGTATACAAAATATTTTTTTGGTCACCCTAAGAACTTACTACATATCCTGTCTCCTTGCACTTCATGCGATCTTGGGTGAAGAGAAATAAAAATTTTCTTATTAAGAAAGGGCCTACTAATGCGATACATCCCACAATAGATAAATCATATCAGTGACTCTCAATAAAGCACATTTACCAATAGGCTATATAAAGGTTGCAAAAATGAAAGAGTAGTACCTTCAATATATGGTGGAGTAACATACTACACCTAATCCAGTTCCGGACATATGGTTCAGAAGGGAATGGTTTAATTCCTTAAGTTGCTTGTGAATGATTTACACGTCTCAGTGTTCTTGGTTTGTGTCATTAAAAACCTTTGTGTAGTAGCCAGCCAAGTTTTCTAAAATTTTCTTTGAAAGTGGTCCATTGGAATTTACTTCCAAGAAGTTACTTACCGAATTTTATTTATGGTTGAGACATAGAGCTTAAGATTTCATTCTTAACATACCTCTATTTGACTCCTCCATAAGTTGCATGTAAAATCATCCCTTCAGGGCATGAGGTAATCCTACCAAAAAGAATGTACCCACTTGAGCTAGGGTTTTTATTGCTTGTTGAGTCAATTTGACACTTTTCTTGGTTTCAAAATAATAATAAAAAAAAATCAACATGTTCATCAAATTTCAAACCCTTTGGACTTAGTGTGAATACCTTTGAAAATTCCTATATTGTTGCTTGTCCCTAAGGATTTTATTTTTAGAGGCTTCTAAGTATTTGGACTTATATCTTAATTCACACTTTCCAAATTCAACATAGGAGACTATGGCCTCAAGTTTTTGATTTTCACATATTGGACTTTGTGGAATGAAAATTGCTTAAGTCATAGACATTTTTTTAGTTTGAAATTAATTAAAGACTTCTTGATGTGATAAAAAAATCTCACTAAACCAGAGTTTAAAACCAAATGTACACACCACACTTTAGGCTTATTTTGAAACACATTGACCCCCAAGCAACAAAGTGAAACAAGAAAAGTATTGCAAAGATTGGATCAAAGTGTCATTATCCAACAAAACATTGAGTTTTATCATTTTAGAGGTAAAGCATGTTTCTCACCATCTTAGTCTTGTAGAAAAAAGGTCCCTTTTGGGTTAACACATTTTGGGTCAAAACATTTCATCCATCTCACAACACATTTTGCACTCCACTTCACAAACAACTTTAGAAACTTTTGAACACATTGAACATTCTAGACTTAGGCTATCAAACCAATCCCCTAACTTAGCTATGTGTGTGTGTAAATGAATCCTTTTCCATACACTTAGTTGAGTTAGTCATCATCCTTTTGAACTATTCTATCTTAAAGGTCACAAGTCTACCTTTATATTTACAAGTTCATTAGCACCTTTTATCCAAAATATCAAAACATCATACCTTTAAGTCTAAAGTGTTGTCCAAAAGTTTAGAAAGTTCATCCCCCATATCACTCACCCCTTTCATCATCCATTCACATCATTGGTCCAAAACACCTTGGAGGTTCACTTTTGCAACAAGGTCAAAACACAAGAAAGACATGGAGAAAAACCAAAATTTATCTACCATGAGTGACACAAACCAACAAAGCCTTGGAATAAATGAGCTTAATCCTAGAGGTTTCACAATTCCACCCTACAATCCATACATGGGGTCATCATATCCTACAAACTACAATGACACAACAAATGTGGGTATGCCAAATCAAAACTTTGGAATATATTGTCACATGATAGATTTAAATCAATGTCAAAAATTACCAATCTATCAACCAAATGATCAAAGCATGAGTGTAATGCCCCTCTCAAATAACATTACTAAAACATGATAAAATAACTAATCTAAAGAAATAATAAAATAATTAAAGAATTGCTTACTTAAAGATAGTGCTCCCAAAGTAAATGAATATTATAGTTTAAAGGAAACTATTGTATTTTCCCCACTTTGCTAGACCAAAAGAATGTTTTATAGGATAGGTATTCTACAATCTAGTGATTATAATTAAACTAATGAAGGTCATTTTAAAATATTAATAAAGTATTCATGACATATCTGAGTAATAATTCTTATTTTTCTCAAAGAAAATATCTAAATGTTCTTTTGTCAGACATTTCCATACAAATCTCATACTAGAAGTCCCAGATCTAGTGATCATGTAGAAATCATTCACAAATACCAGTTGCTACAAATTCTTATAAGATCATCTCAAATTCAAACTAGCTAACAATAGATTCTCTTGGATCATTCGACTAGGATACAACTAGGTGCGTGAAATTTTCTTGCATAAAGTGCTCTTTGCAAAATATATTGCACTTATATCAGCAAAGAATCTATGATAGAATTCAATACCCATCAGAACCATTTGAGAAGAGACCACTTGTGGCAAAACTTCAACCATAGAAGTGATTTCCACCGAGCCCAAAACAAGAAATTATGAACAGATTAATAATTTTTAAATTTTAGCTTCTATAAAGTGAGATAAGACAAGCATGATCCGTGAGGCAATTATGCACAAAGTAGAACCATATAAACAACTTATAGCTTGAAACCATATTAATCTAACCAAAATTTCAATGAAAAAAACACATGTTGCTGCTCTACCCATAAATGGAATCCATATTCCTAGCGGATTTTGAATCATCGGGCCTTTGAATGTAACCATACTTTGCATGAATTAAAGTTTCCTATCATGCCTGCACAACAGATGGGTACTAATCACGTTACATGGTAGCTAATAATAGAGAATTTTGCGCCCTAACACAAGCGAAAGAATCAATTTCTCAAACCAAGTACACAGAGCAACTGAAGCATGCTTTGAAATAAATATTTTCAACTTAAGTAATGTTGATTACTATCTTAATACATATGCGTGTGCAGCAACTACGAGTTTCTCATTTCATCAAAACTGGAATAAAGATAAAAGAACAAATTTAAAAATGCATGAACAACTGCTGGAAATGAAGAGGAATATTAAATGAGACATCACAAATCATGCTTACTAAACAACCACACAAGGCTCTATTAAAGAAACGCATTTCAGAGAGTAATCTGCATTAGAATGTAAAGAATATAGGAATTTAAAGCATAGTTACAATGCTCCAAAACTGCACATAGCATTTAGTAATAGGCTTAAAATATTAGAATATAAAGAACTTACCATAACTAAAACTCAAATTAGTATTTAAAGAAAGAGAATGATTAGCTAAAAAACAAAGGAATAAAAAACCATTCATTACTGAAAAGAAAGCACTAAATAGGTTGTAAGACCAAACATAAGGATGTGAATTATTGTGAGAACCATGACTATGAAGAAGAATTTAGCCATTCCTTTCACAGATCGAAAATAAAGAAGCGTTCCAAGAATCACCTATGCAGATTTGAGATATTAGACGCCTTTAATAACTGAAAAGCTACGGAAAGGAATGCATTCTACCAAGAAAAATTTACACTGCATCGGCCAAAGAAATTCGTATTAAATGAGACTATGAAAATTATTAGCGGCTATAAAAATTAAGACGAACACAAGTGTAAAATTAAGAGAAATCGATTCAGCTACAAAAACAAGTCTTGATTTGTGCTGATCTCATTCGGCCAAGAGAAAATGGAACAACATTTGGCATTCTAACAAAACTAATATATGGAAACTCTTACCATGACAGTGCCGCTATCACTCTAACTGCTTGTTGGAATTTATTATTTCTCTGAGTCAGCCCCCAGCTTCACCTATCCGTTAGGAGCCTCCAATGGAAGTGTTTTTGGGATCTTCATCCCTACAGCACCTGATAGTTCCAGAAGTAAATATGGTACCTATTTTTGAATTCCTAATTAATGGTGGTAGGTAATTTTGAATTTTTGAGAGGGAATGTTGAAGAGATAAAAAGAATTGAAGGCAGTTAATTCTGTCAAGTTGTAGGCAGAAATTTTTTGTGCAGCAGCAGACTGTTAACAAGGAATGTTTTGTGTGAGCTCCTAGAAGCTTCTGAATAACAACAGTTGTGTTTGTTTGTGATTGAGCAATGATTGCTCTTGATAGAGCTCTGCGTAGCTCCTAGTAGCTCCTGAAGTTTGTCTATCTGGTTGAGCAGCTCATGAATGCTCCCAGCAGCTAGTAGTCTTTAGCTTAGAGTTTATTTTAAAAAATTTATGTTTAGTCTTTCATGTATTGTTATTTCTAGCTTAATGAATAGAAAGAAAAGTTGCATATCTCTTTGTGCTTCTGCATTTTGATTTGGGTATTTTTAGTTTGGTTGGAAAATAGTGCTTTCATTTTATTTAAAAATATTTGACATGGTATCAAAGCCATAGGCCCTATTTCCTCGTGAGTTAGGGCATTTGTTTTTTCTGGGTATTAAGTTTCTTGTGCAGGAGACATGGCTGGAGATGAATGAAAGAGTTGGTAGCAGCCACCATATTTTAATGGATAGAACTATGATGTTTGAGCAAAGAAGATGAAGCCCATAATGGTCGCCAATGATTTATAGGAGTTTTTGACAAATAGGTTTGTGGATGTTACTGACCCAGCACAGTTTGAAACACTCTCAAACAACTAGAAGAACTAGTTGAAGGAAGTAAGGAGGAAAGATGATAAGGCATTGAGTTTGATAGAAGCAGCCTTGACAGAGGCCATTTTTCCTAGAATAGCAATAGCTAACTATGCAAAGGAAGCTTGGGAAATCCTCTAGACTAACTATAAAGGGACTGACAATGTCAAATTGGTGAAGCTTCAAATGCTTCAAAGAGAGTTTGAGACTCTTGAAATGCAGGACAATGAATACATTTCAGTTTTTCACACAAGACTCTTAGCTTTAATAAACCAGTTGAGAGTGAATGCTGAGGTCATGGATGATCAAAGAATTATGGATAAAATCCTTAGGAGCTTACCCATGAAATTTGATGCACTGGTGATTTTCATTGAAGAGGCAAAGGATCTCACAACATTGTTCGTTGATAAGCTGATGGGTTCTCTGCAAACCCATGAGTAGCACCTAAATAGGTCAGCTACTTCTTCCCAAGAGCAAGCTTTTAAAGCTCAGTCAAATGTAAGAGGAAGGGGGAGAAGAAACAATGATGGAAGGAGCTCAAGAGGTAGAGGTCATGGAAACTCCGGACAAGGAAATGTTGGAGGAGATAGCTCAGGATGAGCAACTAGCCAAGAGGGAGCAAGCAGCTCTTAGACCAACTCCCAACAAGGCAAGAAGAATAGAAGTTTGAATTAGAAGAATGGCAAGAGCAATGTTGAATGCTACTATTGTCAAAAATTTGGCCATTATGCAAGTGAGTGCTAGAAAAAGTAGTGTGATTAGTCAAAACAAAATGAAAATGTGGCTAATGTGAATGTGGCTGAAGGAAATTAGTCCACAACCTTCATCATGTGCAACATTGGTGAAGAAGGCAGCCCTGAAGTCTGGTATTTGGATAGCAGTTGCAGCAACCACATGAGTGGTAATGAAAGTTTGTTTTTTTTCATTGACAGAAATGTTAAGTCAAAGATAAGAATGAGGAACAATGGATTAGTTCCAGTTGTGGGTAGAAGATCTATTATGATCTGCACCAAGCAAGGTTAGAAGAAGGAGATACATAATGTATTTCTTACTCCTGGGTTAAAGCATAACCTCATGAGTGTTGGACAGTTGATCCAAAATGGATATAAAGTGTTGATGGAGAAAGTTCAATGCATTATTTATGACAAGAATGAGAGGACGAAGTTGTTTGCAGCAGTTCAAATGACAAAGAACCAGATGTTTCCTTTGAAGATTGAGACGTGTTTCTCATCTCAGTCTGTTGTTGCACCTCTCATGAATGGAAAATGTACAACAGTACAACAAGTAGCCCTCAAAAGCACCATTCAAGACCCCTTCAAGCTATGGCATCTCAAGTATGGACATTTAGGCTATGGTGGTTTAAGTATTTTGTCCAATCTAACAAAATAATTGATGGTTTTCAAAGAATAGTAGAGCCTATTGTTAAGTGTGAGGCTTGCATTTTGGGAAAGCAACATAGGCAGCCCTTTCAAGCGGGCAAATCTACAAGGGAAAGAGCACCATTGGAGCTGGTGCACATGGATTTGGTAGGCCCTATGCAAATCATTTCTATTGGTAAAAGCATATTTTTTATGACCTTTATTGATAATTATAGCCATATGACGTGGGTCTATTTATTGCAACATAAAGCTTAAGCTTTTGACAAGTTTTTGTTGTTTAAGGCCCAGGTTGAAAAAATGAGTGGACATGTTATAAAAGTCCTAAGGTCAGATCGAGGGAGAGAGTATACCTCCAATCAGTTTATAAATTTTTGCAAGTAAAATGACATTAAGATGGAGCTAACAACCAATTATACTCTACAGCAAAATGGAGTAGCTGAGAGAAAGAATAGGACCATCATGGAGATGGCAAGGAGCATGATGAAAGAAAAGGGACTCCTAATCGAATATTGGGGAGAGGCTATAGTAACAGCTATTTATTTGATAAATAGAAGTCTAACAAAGGTGGTTCATGACAAAATCCCTCAAGAGGCATGGACAAAACACAAGTGGACAGTTGAGCACTTGAGAGTGTTCGGTTGTGTAGCATATGCTCATGTGCCTAAAGAAAAGAGTAAAAAATTGGATGACAAGGGTGAAAAATGTATTTTCATGGGCTACAGTGAGGATTATAAAGCCTATAGGTTGTACAACCCAGTCACCAAGAAAAGTGTCATTAATAGGGATGTGGAGTTCCTAGAAGATGAGTCATGGGACAGTCTGATAGCTCCTTACAATTCCTAAAGAAGAAGTAGAAACAAAATAGGAAGTTCAACAAGATGAGCTTGTAGTTGCTCCTAAAAACGTCAGATGAGCTCCTAAAAGCTCCAGAAGAGCTCCTGAAAGCTCCCGACGGCTCCTGACATCTCCTGAAGTAGTTAGACAGTCATAGACAGTTAGAGAATTGGTGGAAGAAAGTTCTCGAAAAGCTCTTGAAAACTCTAGATGACTGATATTGAAAGCTCCTGAAGTGAGCAAACAGAAAGGAAAGCAACTATTACAAATAAACCTATACAACATATACCACGTCCTTTGGGGTACGTGTGTGATAGTATTACTTCGTCAACCCATACCAAGACGATGCTTAACTAACTACAAGTATTCCACTTCACCAATAAATAGAATTATTAATCGAAGGAAAAACATCCACATCATAACATAAGCAAAACCATCTTTCACATCTATGGACATAATTATACATATTTCCACAGATATAACACCATTAAGAATTGCACACTGAGAAATGAAAACTCATAATTGTACCAAGTATCAATATACATTTCTAACATAACAAGTATCCATAAGAGATCAAAAAATTAAGGACAAAGGTTACATTCATTACAATGATAATAAAAGTTACATCATACAAGAGTGATACTAATACAAAAGTTTTCCCCAACATGAATGGGAACAATACAATAAGATAGAATAATACAACTGAAAAGGTGAATACAAAGTAACAAGACTGGCTTTGACTTGGGTACAATTCTGGAGATGCTGCAAGTGGCAAAATCTGCATATCTCGATCCTCAGCTAGGGACCCAGTGGGGTGCATAGCATGTTCTACCTGACCATGTGGACCCGAAATTCTACCTCCCATGCTAGGAGTTGACAAGAGAGATCCCCATTCCTCATCCAAAATAGTCAAATGAACCAAAAGAAAACCAAGCTCCACAACAAGGGTAACCACGACATAAGGTAACAACCCATAGCATTACCATCACATAGCCACAACAAAATAATGAAAATTCCAATGAAACAAAATGCCAATATTATAGATCAACATTAAGTAACCATAAGAGGTGCCAGCAACAATAGGATCCAAAGCCTTCAAATGATATCTCAATATCAACTAACAATAAATATCAAGGGAACCTTCCATTTGTAAGGAAATCTAGGAGCGCATCTAATGAAAACTCCAAATAGTAGTGCCTTCGGTAACTTTAATTTGATTAGGTTACCTCAAAGACACGACCAACTATGTCCTAATGCAAAAACAGACGCAGTTTATTTCCCACATTGATCCATCTGAGAGAAACACATGTAAATTCAATAGGAAGCATTAACAGATTCTACTACACGAACCAACAGACATGAAAGATGAAACAGAAAATTAGAACACAAAGATGAAACAGAAAATCAGAACACACAGATTTACGTGGGGAAAATCCTTTCGGATAAAAAAACCCCACACTCGAAAGATCGAGCCATTGTATTATTCAGCAACAAAATGGTTATAGTACAAATTTAGGCTCTTAGCCTTTTCAGAGTTTACATCTTGTTCATTTTGGATACAACTGGTAGCAACAGATATCCCTGTACAGTTTCTGATCACCCTCTCAAACTAAACAACCTTTGCACCGTTACAATATCATCACATATACAGTGTAGATCAACTTAAGAGAAAACATAAACATGCTTCTTTATCAGGAGCTCTCTCTTCTCCTCTATTTAGGCCTCAAGGCCCTCGGCCATCTAGCCAGCCTCTCGACCTTCACACTGTTTTCTCTCCTCCTCTGTTTTCCTTCTCTTTGGCTTTAGCTCTATGAAATGGTTTGTTTCCAACTGTTAGATCATAATTTCTGAATCATCCAACTTAGCAACGTAGATGTTTCCACTTCCTTACATGGAAGATAATACATCCAGGTCACACCACGTAGGATAGTCACCCAAACAGTCAACAGACGATCAACTTGTGTCGCATGTCGGTGAGACACTAGAAATGTCTCCCCAATGCCACAAGACCCAATTACACGTTGTTGCCAAGAGTCATCACCATCGGCAATAGGTCACATCGATTCCAGAGAGCTATCACTAAAACTTTGTCATGTCACCAAGACCTCACACCGAAGATCACAAGGTATTCTGAAGAGTTCATCAGTCGGCAAGACTATCGCTCTTCGCCCAGACATTGCACGAAGCTCATAAGTCATTCCAAAGTGTTCCTTAGTTTCCAAGACTTTATTCATTCACTGAGAGATCATACTGAGCCCCTTTATGTTATACCAACAATAGACTGCCTCATCGGCAAGACAATCACACTTTGCCAAGACATCATATCAATGCCTTTAAGTAATACCGAAGGCCTACCATCGGCCAGACATCCCACATTTTCTAGGAGATCATATCATGGTTCCAAATTCATACCAAAACTTTTTTCGTCCATCGCATTCCCATCGGCAAGACAAATACCCTTCACCAAGACATCACCCCGCAAGTTCCAAGTCACCCCGAGTCTATCTTGTCGGCCAGACTTTCCGCTTTCACCAGGACTTCATACTAAAGCCTTTAAGTCATATCGATGTGTTCCACTATCAGCGAGAGAATCAACATTTGGCAAGACTTCTTACCGAGGCTTCCATGTTATCCCAAAACAACTGTTCACCAAGAGTCACACCGAACTGATGACCCCACATGTTGTCGGCAAGACTTCTGATATTCGATGAGACATCATATCGAAACAAGCCTTTCGGCCAAGGGTCTCCCTGATGTCTTCAAGAGTGTTTCATTGTTGCCAAGACAATCCTTCATCGCTGAGACTTCACATCAAAATCCTTAAGTTACTTCGAGTCAATGAGACATATCACTATCGGTAAGACTTCTTACCGATCACCCAAGGGTTTCCCCGAAAGCTCCAAGAGACATGTTGCTTTTGGTAAGACTTCTCACCAAGCCACCATAGGTTACCCTGATGACTTCAATGTGTATCCCTGTCGGCAAGACCTTCAAATGTCGCTGGGACTTCTTCCTGAGTGTTGAAGTCACTCTGAAGCCCCCTATCGCTATGAGTCTCCCCGATGCCCAATTGAATGGCCTGTCGGCCAGAGATCTCCATGTGATGAGAGGTTACAAGGACTTCTTTATGTCATAGCGATAGAATCCACAGTGAATGCATTCAGAAAGACTTCTACAAGGTCACAACGACCAGATTATTTCACAAGGTTCCCAAATTGCCAGTCGACCAGACCAAAGAAATGTCACACTGACTTTTCTCTTCCAGAGGTTCTAACCTATGAGATTGAGGCAACAATTCCAACACCATTAATATCAATCAAGTTGCCATGAGGCATGTGTATAATACTAAAAGATAGAACTGGGAGGCTTCAACAACAAACACCAAGAACCAATTGCCTCAACAACATCAACAAGTTAATCAACACTCCCAAAGGCAACCAAACAAGAGAAAATAAATCAGTACTATAGGAGACTGTCATCGCATGGCCTTACATAGATTTTCCAAGCAACCTATCACAAGGTACCACCTCCATCTATGGTTATCTAGGCTACCTATCTCAAGGCAACTGCTCCATAGGGTGACTCATGCAGGACCACTTACCTTTCATGAGGACAAGGCAGTGATCTTACCAACTAGGTCTTCTCATCCCATCCTTAGCCTGTGAAAGCACTAACGGTATGGGTGGGGCTCATAATTAATCTTGTTTAGTGTTTATCTACCGAACCTACTAGTTAATTAATTATAGTATCACTTGATTAAGAAACTATTCCATGGGTTACCCTAACATCCCCTTTGTGTGCTGACCCCCATGAAGAGCCACTCTCCCTACAACACCAAAACCAAATATAAGTAAGGGGTGTACCTCTTCTCACATAAACAAAATCAAAGTGTGCATAACTCACAACATGCGAGGCAAGAATCATCTTGCAAACCCATTCCATATCACTAAAACAAGAACAAGGGAGGTACCACCCACAAAACTCAAAATTAGAGAAAAGATCAATGCATCACCAAAATCCAACCATGGAAAAACAATATAATTCAAGTTTCTCCTTTGCCTCTAGAAGCCAAAAACACTGAAATCCACAAATGAGGGTAAGTAAAAGTAATACGAGTTTCCAAATAAAATCCAACATGAATTCAACAATGATATCTCCTCAAAACCAAATCAATTCAAAGGACACTACATTGGAATGGAATCATAAAAGAAAATTAACCTTTAAATTCACAACACAATTAAAATGGTCAATTTCAAGAACGTTTAACTCTTCATCATGATTTATCTTTTCACTCAACAAGAAAACATTTAAAAACAATTAAAGAAATTAAAGAAACATATTTTAGATCTATCCCAATACCAAACACAAATAAACGGATAAACAAGGTAACCATGCAACACATAATACCAACATGCTCATGAAATCAACAAACAAAAAATAAATCATCCAATACATAACCACTTTTAAAAGTATGATCGAAACAACTTCTTAAATAAATACCTCATTTATACAATTATAGTTAATTCAAATCCATCAAATATAACTATTTATTCAAAGAGACCAAAATATTCTTTAGAATCAAAAGAAAAACCCCTACATAATAAATAAAAACTTGGCATGAAGATAGGAATATTAAGGGAAGAATGATATACTTCCATAGGGTTTGCAACCACAAATTTAGCAATGACACTAACTACTTGTATACTATCAAGATTAAGATCTTCCCATTCTTATTAATCCATTAGTATTATTAGGTTTTATATCCACAACCAAGAACTAATATAAAACTATTGTCATAGTAATCTCATGTTTTTATTATAATTAAATCTTAAAATGGAGACTAGAACTGATTAGATATAACTTGCAAATCCACTTTCCCTTTTTATTAAATTTTAAGAACATTCTTAATTTGGATATATATATATATATATATATATATATATATATATGCATGACTAAAATATTCAATTACTATATACATAATATTTGTTTATTGCATATCTCGTGCTTCTAAACGAATATGCTAAGCATACTTACATTAAAAGATATATATATATATATATATATATATATATATATAAAGAAGTGACCTTTCCATAAAAGAAAATATATTAACATTAAAATTCAAACATGCTTAGTTTATTAACAATATGATAATTTACTAACTTTATAAAAATTAATAATTATTAACATTAACTTAATTTTCTAACTTTATTAAAAAAATTAATAAAAAGGAAAGAAGAATTATTTATTTATTTACTTATTTCTCTACTCTAATATGAGATATGTGGAATTATTCTCAAATATTAATTATTATACTAAATATTCTAACTCCTTTTGAAACCATAATGTTTTCCCCTATTAAACTAGCCCCTTATCTTTAAGATTAGGTAAAGGGGAGATAATAATTCTATTTGATTCATACGTAAGGAGGAATAATTTTAGACTAACTTAAACTCCTATTTTTTTTATTTCTTTTTTAATGAAGATTGAGGTGGGTCCCTGATGCAAAATTCCTCCTCCGATGAGGTCTCCTCCCCTCCTCTAAACATCTTTGAATATTATTTTTTTTCTCCCCGTGACCTGCCTTTTTCCAAATGTAGGAAAGTATAAAGGCCTCATAAACTTCAAGCAAATGTAATTGATGGGTGTCAAGATAAGTTTCCATAATGGAAGACAAGTGTTCAACATGCAATATTATTCATCTAGAAAATTTATTCACCTTACTATTCAATAAATTATCCATCTTTTACTTCACTTTATTCACATATTCATTTATTTTATTTTATTTTCTAATAATATATAAAATATTTGAATAAAATAAAATAATTTGCAATATCTTTATAAAAGACAATATTATTTATTAATAGTATAATATTTATTTGTTTATTAATAGAAAGACAAAATATATTTATTCTTTATTTCCGCTTTATTCCCTTCTTTAACTATGTTTTTTAAAATTCATAATTAACTAAATTCATAAATGGATGACTAATCCATTTTGTCAAATTTGAGAATATTATTATTTATAATTGTAATTCTATATTTTTATTTTCATATTCATGTAATATTGTAAATGTATAAATAAGCTTCAATAATAAGTGGATTATTAATCCATATTTAAATTTAAAATACTCATTGTTTGTAATTGTGGTTTTCAATTTCGTCTTAGCTAAAGAAATAATATATTCTATTAAATCATTACCCCTTCAAACAAATTAATAATTTAATGTAATACTTTAATTAAATCCATGTTAACATTACGAACAACGAAATACATGACAATACGTGAATGACAAAAGTCTTCAAATAACCAAATCCTTAGCGAATTTCCGACATCCTTCGTTTAGGCTTTATTTAACCTATGCACCTAAAATTAATATATATGTAAGTATATTTCAAAAGCCGAACAAAAGTGCAAACTATCGAAATAAATTCTTACATCCCAAGCTACCTATTTTAATTATATTGCAAGCACAACATAAACTATTATTGAATATAAATCTATGTAAGGTTATATAACTATGTTCTAAGGCACATATAATCCATTTCTATGTAACAAAACCCATATAATTTTGTGTGCTCTAAACTTCGATGAAAGGTCAGATTCCTCTTGACACCACAATTTAATTTAACTAGCCAATTGGACAAGGCATATTATCAACATAATCACAAATAACACTTACACCAACAATCCAGAAAGACCGATTCGGAGGGGCGCTACAAAAAGACAGTTTGAAATGATAGATTTAGCTCTCTTGAGATATTTTCTAGGCATAGAAGCAAAAAAAATGCATGATGGTATATTTTTTTCTCAAGAAAAATATGAAAATGAAATATTGAAAAGATTTAGGATGCTTGAAAGCAAGTCTGCCCCAACTCCAACAGCCATAGGTCTAAAGTTGAGCAAGGAAGATTGCAACAACAATGTGGATCCAACCATGTTTAAAATTTTGGTTGGAAGTTTAATTTATTTGACTGCAACTAGGCCTGATATAATGCACAATGTGAGTCTTATTTATAAATTTATGGAGACTCCAAGTGATACCCATTGGCAAGTGGGTAAAAGAATCTTGAGGTATGTGAATGGTACCAAAGGATATGGCATTTTGTACAACAACAAATGAGTTTAAGTTGTTTGGATACATAGAAAGTGATTGGGAAGGAAGTTTGGATGATATGAAGAGCACATAAGGCTATGTATTTCATTTGGGTTTGGGAGCTATCTCATGGGCTTCCAATAAACAACTCATAGTTTCCCTATCTACAACAAAGGTTGAGTATATAGCAACAAATATAGTAGCGTTTCAAGCTATTTGGCTGAGAAGAATCTTAGCAAATTTGGGAGAAGAACAAGAAGATAGAACAACAATCTTTTGTGACAATGTTTCATCAATAGCTTTGATGAAAAATCTTGTGTTTCATGGAAGAAGCAAACACATTGAAATTAGGTATCATTTTATCAGAGAGTTAGTTGAAAATAGTGAAATTAAAATGGCATTTTGTAGGTCTGAGCAGCAACTAGCAGACATATTCACCAAGCCTTTGAGCAAGGACAGTTTCAAGTGCCTAAGGAGCACATTGGGCATTGTTGATTTGGATCATGATTGATCTTGTTCATCTTCTCAAAACAAAGGGGGATTGTTGGAATTTATTATTTCTCCTAAGCATGCTCTCACGTCAACCCCCAGCTTCACCTACTCGTCAGGAGCCTCCAACAACAATGTTTTTGGGATCTTCATCCCTGCAACTCTTGACAGCTCCAGAAGTAAATATGGTAGCTATTTTTGAATTCCCAAGTAATAGTGCTAGGTAATTTTGAATTTTTGAGAGGGAATGTTGAAGAGACAAAAAGAATTGAAGGCAGTTAATTCTGTCAAGTTGTAGAAAGAATTTTTTTGTGCAGCAGCAGTCTGTGAACAAGGAATGTTTTGTGTGAGCTCCCAGAAGCTCCTGAACAATAGTAGTTGTGTTTGTTTGTGATTGAGCGGTGATTGCTCCTGATAGTGAGCTCCTAGTAGCTCCTAAAGTTTGTCTGTCTGGTTGAGCAGCTCATGAATGCTCCCAATAGCTAGTAGTCTATAGCTTAGAGTTTATTTTCTAAGTTTTATGTTTAGTATTTAATGTATTGTCATTTCCAACTTAATGAATAGAAAGGAAAGTTGCATGTCTCCTTGTGCTTCTGCATTTTGATATGGGTATTTCTAGTTTGGCTAGAAAACAGAGTAGCAGCTTTGTGCTTTCATTTTATTTAAAAAAATTTGGGACTGCTTTTATTGAAAAAAAATTCTATTTAAGAATTTAATACTAATTATCGATGACCACAACCGAACATAGAAATTAAATCATCATCCAAAACTGAATAATCAATCCAAAACAATACAGCTTAATAGTGCAGATTTACAACAAATAAGTTTCTATATAAGATTGATTGCAAAAAAGATTATCAACAAGTATTATAAGGCCTCCAAAAATTAAAAGCAAAAAGGAATAGAAATGTTGCCAATAACTACTCGATAATATCTATACTAAACTATTTAAAGATGAATAACGAATACATTTAAAAACTCAACCAAGTCGGCATGACACCAGGCATTTAATAAATAAAATGTTGTGAAACCAAATTGACATTTCTATGTATTACAAGAGATAACTCGGCTGAAAAACATTATATAACTATATAAGGAAAACTCATAGAGCTAGAACTATAGATACTATCATTAAGTATTACAAAAGATTTGCATGACTAAAATGGGTGGTAATGCCTAAGACAAAGGGCTTAAACCGTTATGTTCCAGAACATAAACTCTTGCTGCCTAAGGGATGTTACACAACACAGAACCAATGAATGAAAATAGGAAAATTAGAGTAAATTCATTAGAGGAAAATACATGCATCAACCACATTGTTGGAATATTTAATATTTTGCAGTCAGCAGAACTATCAGCAACCCCCACGTCAGAATGAAGACCAAGTTGCAGCCAACGTATTCCTACAACATTCAAGATGGTAGGTTAATTTGAAATTCAAAAGAAGTGCATTTTTTTGAGTTTGCATTAGCTGTTGCAGCCTGCCAGAAATTTAATGTGGTTAGGTAGATTTGAATTTTGAATTCAAGCGCTCATTTTCATGAGCTTGCTAATAGAAGATAAAAGGAATGTATTCATTGGAGTTAGAAGAAGACAAGAAGAATTTTAGTATTGAAGGTGACCCTGCAGCAGTAGATGGAAAAGGGAATGTTCAGAACAGATCAGTGATAGTAGCAACATAGTAGGAATGTTTAGCAGACGCAGCGCATTGTCAGTTGCAACTACAGGATTGTAGCAGTTTATGTATTTGAGGTGTGAGTGTAGCACCCAGCCATTGGACATTTGTCCAAATTAGTTTATCTTTATTTTTTTTATGCAAATCAGAGCATGTCCTCTAAGTTTTTGTATTTTGAAGAAAGCAAGGAATATATGCAAGTTTAAATTATGTTTGTTTACATTGTTGTCACTGTGCATACTCTGTGCGCTTTCTGTGTGTTTGTATTTCTATCTGTTAGTCCAGTAACAATAGTAAAGTTGTGTATTAGCACCCCTGCTGCCCCCAACAAGTGGTATCAGAGCCTTATTTTTTTGGGTGGACAATTAGTCAGTTAGTTTTTTTATTGTGGGTTAAGCCCTAGGTTATCTAGGCATTAAGTTTTCTCAAATTTGTAGTTGAGAAATATGGTAGGAGGTGAGAACAAAGGTTGGCAACAGCCACCACATTTTGATGGACAAAATTATGACATATGGGCTAAGAAGATGAGAACCATCTTAGGTGCAAATGACCTAAGGGAGTTGGTCACAAATGGGTTCAATGATATCATTGACCCAAATGCATTTGTAGCCCTTTCAAATGCACAAAAGAATCAATTGAAGGATACCAGAATGAAGGTTTCCAAAGCCCTTAGTTTGATTGAGGAAGCCTTGAGTGAGGCTATTTTCCCACATATTGCAGCAACAAATTACTCAAAGCAAGCTTGGGATATATTGCAAAATAGCTACAAAGGGACTAACAAAGTGATGGTTGCAGTGTAGATGACGAGAAACATAATGTTTCCTCTCAGGTTGCACATAGTGTCTGTGACAGGAACAACAAATGATCAGCAATAGTATTGTTCACCGGCATTGATAGTAGTTTCAGAATAGTTGGTGGTCGAACAACAGTCTGCATTCAAGACATTCATTAAAGACCCATCCAAACTATGGCATTTAAGGTATGGGCACTTAAGCTTTTCAAGTTTGATTTTATTGTCTAGAAAAGGTATGGTTAGGGGTTTACCATCCATTGTAGAACCTAATGGCAAGTGTGAGGCTTGCATTTTAGGAAAGAAACATAGACAACCTTTCCAATCCGAGTATTCTAGGAGAGCAAAGGCACCACTTGAGTTAGTGCACTCATATTTGTGTGGACCCATGAAAACCCCCACCTTAGCAGGAAATACATATTTCATGACTTTCATAGATGACTATAGTAGAAAAATATGGGTCTATTTCTTGAAAAACAAATCGGAAGCCTTTGAGAAGTTTAAATAGTTTAAGGCAGTAGTTGAGAAGGAGAGTGGTCACTATATCAAATTCCTTAGAACAGATAGAGGGGGAGAGTACATCTCCAATGAATTCCTAAATTTTTGTAAGAATTAGGGAATTCACAAACAATTTACAACTAGGTATACCCCACAACAAAATGGAGTGACAGAAAGGAAGAATAGGACCATTCAAGACATGGCGACAAGTATGTTGAAGGAAAAAGGGTTGTCAAACATATTTTGGGGAGAAGTTGTAGGAACAACAGTCTATATACTAAATAGGTGCCCCATAAAAGCTGTCTGTGATAAGATTCCACAAGAGGCGTGGACAAACAACAAATGGAGTGTTGAGCACTTGAATATTTTTGGGTGTGTAGCATACGCACTCATTCCAAAGGAGAAGAGGAAAAAATTTGATGATAAAGGAGAAAAATGCATCTTCATAGGCTATAGTGAAGAGTCAAAATCCTACAAATTGTACAATCCCATCACCAAAAATGTAGCAAAAAGTAGGGATGTTGTGTTCATTGAGAACGAAGCATGGGATGGAATGGTGGATGACACCACGGGTATTTCAGTTACAATACCCCTTGATGATGAAGAAGTTGAAGATGATAGAAACTTCTATGATTTGCAGCAAAACAGTAAGTCTGGCAGTGTTCCGTAGAGACAGCACTCTAGTAGCACTGAACAGAGGCAGCAGATTAGCAACTCCAGAATTCAGCAAAGTAGTAGCTCTAACAGTTAGCAGTACAGTAGCTCCAGAGGTCAGAGTAGCAGCAGTTCGGAAGCAAATTTGGATCCCACACTCGCATCATTGATGCCAAGAAAAACAAAGAGTGTGAGGGATATCTATGAAAACACACAGTATGCTAATTTTGATGAAAACTTGGATTTTGCATTATTCTCCTATAGTGATCCAACACACTTTGAGGAAGCGGTGAAAGAAGATAAATGGTGTAAGGCCATGGATGAAGAGTTGGAGGCTATAGAGCGAAATCAAACATGGGAGTTGATCGAGTTACCCAAGGGTAAGCAAGTGATTGGAGTGAAGTGAGTCTACAAGACCAAGTGTACTACAGAAGGGAAAATTGAAAGACACAAGGAAAGACTTGTTGTCAAAGGGTACAAACAATAGCCCGGTATAGATTATGATGACATATGCACCAGTTGCAAGGCTGGAAATAGTGTGGATAGTCATAGCAGTTGCAGCACAGCATTAGTGGAAAGTGATGCAGATGGATGTAAAGTCAACCTTCTTAAATGAAGTGTTGAAAGAGGAAGTGTATGTGGAGTAGCCACCTGGCTATGAAGTCCCAAGGCAAGAGGACAAAGTGTATAGGCTCTAGAAAGCTCTTTATGGGCTAAAACAAGCACCTTGGGCATGGTACAGTAGAATAGAAGCTTACTTGTTAGCAATGGCTTTAGCAAGAGCAGTAGTGAGCCCACACTCTACATCAAATTAGCTGAAGGTGATATTTTAATTGTTGTTTTGTATGTAGATGATTTGATTTTCACTAGTAACAGTGACAATAGAATTGTTGATTTTAAGGAGGTGATGAAAAATGAATTTGAGATGATAGATTTAGGTTTGTTGAAGTATTTTCTTGGGATAGAAGTTCAACAAACATAGCATGGCATTTTTATTTCACAATCTAACTATGCCTTGAAACATATTTTAAGAAGGTTCAAAATGAATAACAACAAACCTACCCCCACACCAATAGCAACAAGTCTGAAACTGCACAGGAATGATAGCAGTAAGGAAGTAAACCCAACCCTTTACAAAAGCATGGTTGGAAGTTTGATGTATTTGAAATCAACTAGGCTTGATTTAATGTATGCGGTAAGCTTGATATCTAGGTTCATGGAGGAATCTAAAGAGAGACATTGGCAAGCAGCAAAGAGGATTTTGAGGTATGTCAATGGAACAATAGGATATGGCATTTTGTATGTAGCATCTAATGAGTTTAAGTTGGATGGTTTCGTAGATAGTGATTGGGCAGGAAATGTGGATGATAGGAAGAGCACATCTGGCTATGTCTTCAACATGGGATCAAGTGCAATCTCATGGGCATCAAAGAAGCAATTGATTGTCTCTCTTAGCATTGTAGAAGCAGAATACATAGCAACAAATGCAGTAGCTTGTCAGGCTATTTGGTTGAGAAGGATCCTTGCAAATTTATAGCAACAGCAAGTTGACAGCATAGTCATTCATTGTGACAATGTGTCCTCCATAGCACTGACAAAGAATCTGATCTTCCATGGAAGAAGCAAACACATCGAGATTCGATATCACTTCATAAGGGAGTTGGTAGAACAAGGTGAGATTGAATTGCAGCATTGCAAATCCAAGCAGCAGCTCACCGACATCTTCACCAAAGCATTGTCAAAGGATAGTTTTGAACGCCTAAGAGATAGGCTTGGCATTATAGATAGCTTCTGGGATCAGCTTTGGAAGGAAACATTAGATTTTTAGTTGACCTGCAGATTAAGGGGGAGTGTTGGAATATTTAATATTCTGCCGTTAGCAGAACTATCAGCATCCCCCACATCAGAATGAAGACCAAGTTGCAGCCAATGTATTCCTGCAACATTCAAGATGGTAGGTTAATTTGAAATTCAAAAGAAGTGCATGTTTTTGAGTTTGCATTAGCTATTGCAGCTTGCCAGAAATTTAATGTGGTTAGGTAGATTTGAATTTTGAATTCAAGCGCTCATTTTCATGAGCTTGCTAATAGAAGACAAAAGGAATGTCTTTGTATTTTTTGGAGTTAGAAGAAGATGAGATGAATTTTTGTATTGAAGGTGACCCTACAGCAGCAGATGGAAAAGGGAATGTTCAGCACAGATCAGTGACAGCAGCAACACAGAAGGAATGTTTAGCAGACGTAGTGTATTATCAGTTGCAGCTATAGGATTGTAGCAGTTTATGTATTTGAGGTGTGAGTGTAGCACCCAACCATTGGAAATCTATCCAAATTATTTTATCTTTATTTTGTTTATGCAAATCAGAGCATGTCCTCTAAGTTTTTGTAATTTGAAGAAAGCAAGGAATATATGCAATTTTAAATTTTGTCTGTTTACATTGCTATCACTGTGTGTACTCTGTACGCTTTCTGTGTGTTTGTATTTCTATCTTTCAATCCAGTAATAGTAGTAAAGTTGTGTATCAGCACCCCTACCACCCCCAACACACATAACGGTGAAGAATGGGGTCAACTAATTCAGTAGTGAGAATAAAGTACTAGCTATGAAAATGAATGTGCACCAAAAAAACCTATTCTATCTAATAACTAGAATGCCAAGGAAACTAAAAGCTATACATACCTCGTGAAGGAACATAGCATTAAGTAGATAATAAACCACCTACCATAATAAACGATTCACAATACTAGACGCGCAAAGGATAAAACCTAACCATTGATTAACTTAATTGATTAGACTAAATATTATTTATCAAGGAATTCAAAATGAATAAAGGATGAAACCTCGGCATAAACAATAACTTCATTCTATGAAAGTTGCTAAGTAAGCAAAATATTTATGTTTAAGCAATGCATGGAGAGACTTAATATTGACAATAGACCATCAAGGAAATAATGAAAAGGCCATAGGTGCCAAGGGATGGCCAAGACAACATATCCAAAGACTAGAGCTGCAATGGGATTCTAGAAAATGGGGTTAAATCTGTAGTGTTATACGGGATCTAGCATACCAAAACAGGTTGCATAAGCATATATAAAGTCTATGATAGATTTTCATAAAATGACAATCTTTCCTTTAAAACCCCACAGGAATAATTTCCTATTTTGAATAATAAATCAATTAGTAATACTAACTACAAATCTCACCATAAAATTAACAATGCAATAAATATTCTTCAAAACTTATAAGTAATTGCATAACCGAGTATGAGCAACTTCCTTGAATGTATATTCGTATAATGCCTAATTGTTGCAAAATTTCTTTTGTGTTCTACAAGGACTTTTGTTCAATCTACATCAATCGATTCAGTTTGTTAAGAAATTTCTTTCCATTGAGAGATCTATGCTCCATTTACTACATCCATTTTTCTCTTTTCTTATTTGTACATCGATACCCTTTTGCTCATAGTTGAAGCCTTTTTCCAACCTATAGCTATTTATCTTCAACAATGAAATTGGATCAACATACATAATTGAATTTTCATAAATCTCACAATTCTTCTAAAATTCCTAATCATTTTCTGGACCTGCAAACACAAATAAGAGCATTTACTGGAATCTAAATCTAATCACTATAATTCGTTTACCCATAATTGTGGATTCTTTCTATCTACAATTCTTTATAACTCAAAAAAAAAGATCATTTTAAATCGTTAGTACTATGGGTATTGCATACATTAATTCTTTTTGTGATAGTTTTAAGACCTTTACAGACATCAAATAGATCAGCCCAAGCTTGCTCTCCTCCTAACCATAGTACTATAAATTCCACCCCGAAACAAGAGACTAAACCAATTTCCAAAACAAATTTAAACACAATTAAACAACAACATCGACTCACACACATAGAATCTATGTTTTGAATTCTTGTAAAAGGGGGAGAAGGGGTATTCCCTTCCCTCTTGGGGAAATGAAAAAACAATCAACTTAATATACAACTTCATTCACAACACACATTCCCCAGCACCCATCCAACAATCTCCACACCCTACCATCACCATCCATCCCAAAAATCTCCACACATAACACTACCATCCACCCAACCATCTCCACATACTACCACCATCGTCAAACCCACCTCTATTCATTACAATAACCAGTGGTCATGGTTTTCCCATATCACCACAAATCAATACCTTCATATTTGATCAACCACCCCCAAGAGAGGCTTTGCACTCTCCTCAACCCCACACGAAGGAGGCTCTCAGCCCTTGGGCAAGATCCACTCCCTATACACACCCAAACCCTCTATTACACAAATAATAATGAACATTTATCAAGAATTCATTAATAAAAAAACCACCATTACAATTAACAACTATCAAGAATCCACATAAACAACATAAAAGCATAGCTTGGTTGTCCAAGTTAGCATCATCCCAAATCCACTTACCCAAGATGACCAATTCATTCTAGCCATCCCCTATTTCACCCAAAAGCAAACAATAAATAAGGAAAGAGAACAAACTTTCATTTCCTTTTCCCCCAACCATTCAAATTTCCTTTTCAAAAATAAATTAACTCACAACTCTTCAATTTCCTTAATACAATATCCAAATAAAAAGGATAATCCAAATGAAAACACATTTACCCTTTGCACATAAAATTAAATTATATTTTCAACATTATAAAACAATAATAAACATTAGCATTTTGGATTTGTCTCCAAACCTTAAGGTCTAGGCCTGCCCACCTACAAAATCTTATTAGAAACATTAGTACCTTTGAAAATTATGATTCAAAACATTAAATATAATACTAAAATTTTCTAACGTCAAATTAATATAAGATCCAAAATACTTTATGTTCAAATTAAATAATCATATCATTTCATTTATAAGTAGATAAATATTATCTATGCCTTATAATGAGTCTTCATAAAAAAAAAATTAGCTCACCAAGTCAATCCATGTCAAACATGAACATATCGAATGTAAACATATCAAATATGAACATGTCAAATATGCACTTGGTGAACCATGGGATAGATACATTCACACCTCAAAACATCATTCAATATCTACAACATCAACCACATCCTCAAAATCCATACCAAAACCAACTACATCAAGGGTTTCAAAATCAATCTCCAGATCAATGTCTACAACATCAAATTACCCTAAATTCACTTACCAAAATAGTTGATACACTTCTCCAAAAAATATCTCCACCTCCAAATCAATAATCTTTGTTAAAATTATCAAAACATTGATTTGTATCCACAACATCCACCAACACATCTCCAACATCAAGATATTGGATATCAAGAAGGACAACATCAGCAACAAGATTTATCCCTACAACAACATGATCAATCACAACAAGCACAAGCTTCACAAAATAACAACACCATCACCAAATCTGAATACACTCCTTTAGGGGAGACAATTGAATCCACATTAAACAAGCTAGTCCATTCTAAACTTAACAATCTTCTAGAGTCATTAAATGGGGGTGAACCTAGCCTCAAGTTCTCATGGTATGATAATAATTCTTATTGTTAATACCATTGCACAAAAGGTCATGACACATTAGATTGTATCAAACTCAAGAACCTCATCCAAGACCTCATTGATCACAAAACTATAACTATTGACGAAAATGATCAATATTCAATCTTAGATGATCATACTGGCAATGCCTCTACCTCATCCAATGAGAAAATAAACATACCTCAAGATTCACTTCATAATCATCATCAAAATCCCTTACCAATATCTAACAATGGTCCATTCCAAGAAAAATTAACATCATTTGATCTCATGGTTGAAGACATTGGCAAGGTTTCTACCACAATTGTTGAGGATAAAATTCAAGATTCATCTGCCAATGATCATGTTGAAAATGTCTCTACATCACCCAATGGGTTAAATGGCATACCTCAAGAATTTATTCCAAAGCATGATCAACGTATTTCACCAAATTCTAGCAATGGTCCTTTCTGAGACATATTGACATCATTTGATCTCATGGTTGCCGATATTGAAGAAATCCTTAATTTAAAACTTGATCCAAATTCACTTGAAGATCAAGAAAATATTGAGCCAATACCTATGTGTAATGAAGACATTAAAGAACCCTTTGCAAACAATCCATCCTTTGAAATTGATCCATGGCAAGAATATGAACCCAAGTATACTGCAGATAACACCACATAGAGTCAAGATCAAGGATCCATAACTCCAAGATACTACCATTATCTAATGGGTGTTCTCCAACCCATAATAGATGTCACAAATAATGATCATATCCATATATCACATACTCCTCCATCTACCCATGAGATGCTTACTCCTAATGGACATGTAGATGATCTTCATCCAAAACAAGAGTCTCATACTCTTGATATCATTACCAAGGAATAAGAGTCTCCTACTCTAAATATCTTTACACATGATCAAGGCATAGTATAATCCATATACATATCAAAAATTTATCATAAAGAAGACCTCTACATGGATGGTGAAACATAAACATCCTTTGAAGAGAAAGCAAAAATGGATCATGGGGAAGACTCCTATATGGATTGTAAAGCATCAACACCTTTTGAAGAAGCATCAAAATTAGACACATCCTCCATACAAATTGAAAAAATTGAGTATGCGGATATCAAGCATTATCAAAAATCAACAAAGCTAAAGAATCTTGAACAACAAGGAAATGGTTTGTCAATATCAAAATCAAAGCATGTCAGTAATACTCCTGTAATATTGTGGGAAACTTTATCTAGTGCAAACACCAACATGGGGAACATGAAGAGTCCTTATGATGAAATGACTACCAACACTCCAACCTTTCATATCATGAATTGTTGTCCATTCATCATTCCACCCACTAATTGGACCAACCACAAGAAAGAGGTCTATATCAAAGAAAAGAGAAAATTATTGAAGCAAAAGAATCAATGAAGAAAAATGGGAAAAGAAAATTCAAATGGATACCAAAGAAAAATAAAGAAAATCATCCCTATCACACTTCATTGGTCAAAGAAACTATGGGAAAAAATCAAAAAGGGAAGTTCAACCATCAAAATTATCCATCGATACAAAATAAAGCTTCAAGAGCAACCTACAAGGTATATCAAGAAGTTGGTCCCAATCAAATCTCCACATCCACCCATAATTTCTCATCTTCCCAAGTTTAGTGAATCAAATATTCCAAACTATCAACCAATCCCTCTACATCTCGTATCCCTCAACACATTCCACCATCCACTTCGACATCCATGGTATCCAACTCTCATATTGACCACGTATTAGCAGAAATCTTTATCATAAATATTCTAAAGGAACTCTAACATGATGTGCACACATCTAGGTAAAGTTAACTCCAGTATCAATAAAGAAAATGAAAAAATATATGTTGCATTCAAGCACACGTATCTTAGCAAAAAAACTCCAAGAAGGATATCGTTGGCACATCCTGATAGAAACATCTATATCAACACCAAAAATTTCTACATCAACACCACTAGGTGGTTCAACATGAGCATAAACTTTCAAAAACTCAAACAAAAAAAATCAAAAAAATCAAGAAAATAGTCAAGAGAAAAATTTTCCTCTAGTGAAAACCACTTTGGTGGTGCTTTGGACAAGTACCATGATGAAAACTTGGAAAACACACATCATGAGTAGAATCGAGCATCTATGTGCACCATTTCAGGTGAAAGCATCTCATCTCATCTTGGCATGGGTCACTATCATTGATCCTATCTTAGCCAACATTATTTGAGCCATGAGGCATTGTCCAAAGAGGCATACTTTATCCAAACATGTTATCCTAACATAAGATAATCCTTGGCATCCTTCACATACCCATCCATCAATCCATTCATTTATCCATGCATCCACCCATATCATTCCATACATTGCTAGACACTACAGGTAGATACTTATATCTTATTTTAGGAATAAATATTAAGCTATATCCTATAACTTATGTGGTGATCTAAACATTTTCAAAACACAAAATCAAATTGGTCAAATAATTTTTAAGCAAAAATCTAAACTCACTAGCCCATGACACATTTTGATGAGAAGATGTTCCTTACCAAGCTTTATCTTTTATCAAATATCAATCCAAACAATCAATATCAGTTGTATCTACCTTACACTTCAAGGTCACATCAAATCATTCCAATATATTTTGTTCCAAGCATAGCTTCAAAATATTGATCTATCTTATCCAATCAATCCATCATCATCTCTGGATATATCATTTCCTAATCCTTGTGTTGTTTAACACTAACCTTGCATTATTGTGCATCCTCAACAATGTCATCACTATCAATAATCTATCAATCAAATCAATCAATCCTAGCTTGGTTTTCAAAAAAATCACAAAATATATCATTGAAATCATCACATATGTATACACTCGTCAACATCATACGAAGAATCCAAAACATCCAAAACACATTAAAATCTCTAAACAAGTCAAAAAATAAAAAAATAAAAAACATTACCTTGTCGAACTACATTGTCTTTGAGCCTAAATTTAGGCAAGGCCATCACTAATGTGCCCCTAAGACACTTTAGGTCAGTCCTTTAGGAGTCTATCATAATAAATTGACAACCCATCAATTGTTCATATCTCATTAATAAAAAGTTATAGGTCAAATTCAATCAAACTATGTGGTCTCTACATGTATAATGTAGGCAAGGCTAATCTTTGATGAGCCCCCGAGGCCCTAGGTCAATCCCTCTTAGGTCTTTGTCAAAACTCAGAAAACACAAAAGAATTGAAAACTTAGAAAACCCAAAACATTTGGAAAACATTCAAAATCATAAACAACCTCAAATAATTGAAACCCTAAACATTCACATAAACACCCAAAAAGACCAAAAACAACCTCAAAACATTTACAAACATCAAAAACATTAAAAAAATCCACAAATTCCAAAACCACCCATCCCATTTCACTTTCACCTACAATAAACTTTCATCCATAATAAATCGATCATCACCCTCAACCTTTGGAAAAATAAACGAAAAACAAGAACAACAATCAGCAAAAATAGAACCTTTAAACACAACAAAAAAAATCAAACTCTTAATCAAATATGTCAATCAAACCTTATATCAATGACCTTTCAAACAACCTATCCACCTACCACCATCCACTAACATTTCCTAGGATGCACCCTCCCTACAGTGGGAATTATCATTGGAAATCACTTTGGATACTTATCCTAAACAAAATATATTACACCTTTTGGCAATAGATATGAATAACATTGACTGTTTGTTCATCTTGATCTTTTCTTATGATTTATCTTGTTGACCCATTTTGAGGACCTCTCAATGATTTCAAATGATTTAGAGAGAAATGAATGGGGCATTGATCATTACCTTTCATATTCTTTTCTTGTGGGGTATTCTTATAAAATAATCTTGATGCATACTTTCTTTGTTGTATGTAGAGAGGTCATTTTGAATAGATTGTTGACTATTGTGTATGCTTTCCATTCCGAAATGCTCTAAACTTCTAAACTACATTCCAATGGGGTTTTTGTATGTCAAGGTGTGAACAAGAATTATCCTATCTATTTGCAGAGCCAAATTTTATTGCTCTAGATACAACACCATCTTGGTTATCAATACCATGATGCATCATGCCTATGCATTATATCAAAAATAAGTAATGAATCCTTGAAGTATCCCAATCCCTAGAACAATAAAATCATCAATCTCATCACCATATCTAATAAAGTCTCAAATGATCATAGGCTTGTTGTACTTCTAAATCAACCTCAAAAATAATGGTTAATCAATGCCCATCTCACTCTTCTATTTCCATCCATCTTATTCTTCATATTCTTCTATCTTTACTAACATTTCTATCCAAGTATCGAATCTATGCAATATTTATCAAAATATACATGAGGTTACCCATGGCCAATGATTGTCTATACATCATAAAATTTGTCTACATCAAATATCTAAGATTTCTAAGAAGTGTCTTTCATCCTCTCTGAGATGAACTAATCCTATATCTTTGTCGCGATCTCAACCCAAAAATTCAAATTTTCTCCCAATCTCTCAAGGGGGTAGGGTACCAACTTAATTCCTTCCGCTAGGACATTAGTGAGGCATCTGAAAAATTAGAAATTTTAATTATTTTGATCTAAGTAGCAATGTTAATCCAAAAAGCGTTAGTCTTTGAACAAATGTAATGGGTACCTCACTTCAAAGAGGGAAAAAATGTAGACACTTAAAATTGTCTTGAATGATATTATGCACTTGAATCTTATTACTAACACCATTTCATCCTAAAATTCACCTTTTTTAAAACTATTTAATTGAATGATCCTAGTTATTTAATTAAATACATTAATTTCTCCTATTAATCAAATGATCATTATGATTCGGCTAATTCACCCCTTTCACAGTAACTTTCATCCTGTTTAATTTCAATAATGCAAATTATTTAAATTAAATCCCTTATGTCCTCTCATTTAATTAAATAATCTTGAATTATTGAATTAAATGTCATTTGCATCCTCTTTTCATTAAATAAATGAATTATTTAGTGAGCATCCTAATTCCACTCAACTTGCACAATTAAAGCTTTGTTTTCATTAACTAATTACTAATTTATCCTCACCCTCCCACTTGCAACAGAATATTCCCATGGAATATTCCTCCTTTGCACATTCCTCCAAAAAGGGAATATTCTCATGGAATATTCCCCCTTTGCACATTCCTCCAAAAGAGAATATTCCCATGGAATATTCATCCTTTGCACATTCCTCCAAACTTGAAAATATCTTCTAACAAACTTTCTAACAACTTTGAAAGTATGTTTGTTTGAATCAATGTGAGCCAATGATTGACTCTTTGATCCATGTGTTCTTGTATTCTCATCCATTGATGAGAATCCTTGATCCATGTCTTCACCCTTGATTGCATCTCAACCCTTGATTTACCAAATCAATCTTGACCCTTGATTCACCATTTTCTCTTATAACTACCTTCAATTATATAATTCTTGCTTCTATCTCCTATAAATATGTTTTGATGCTTACACTTATCATTCTTAGAGTTGAAATATTTATCAAACCTTTTATCAAATGTGAAGTTAGATCTGAAGTAAATTTAAACCCAAATTATGATTATTTTTACATCCATAAAGTCTTCAAAGCATCTAGAAACCATCTCTTCTCCTATTTTTTCTCTAAAGTTTAAAGTATTTAAGATTTTAAAATGGATTAATTCAAAATATCAAGTATGTATTTGGTTTAACTAGCTCAACTTCTACATGTGGAGTCTTATAATTAGTTTGTGAAAATTTGATAATAGAGTAAGTGCACCAAGATGGTCACACTTTTGTGGCCAAACAAGAAAAAAAAAAGACATAACGTGTTCGCGTTATAACGCGTTCACATTATTTCTTTTTAAAAGCAAAAAAAAAAGAAAATCCAAATATCATTTCTCATTTCATTTTTTCTGAGTTTTAGCTCTGCCTGCGGCCAAAAACCTTGTTATACGCGCTCGCATTCTTGGAGAGGTGATTTCTTCAAAATTCATCAAGAGCAATTGGATTTCTTCACAAATATGGCGCCACGACGACGAAGAGATGCAAGAGGTAAGTATTGTTTGGTATTTGTTAGTTTTAAATTGATTTTGTTTGTTTTAGTTTAGAAATGAATGTTTTTTTTTAATTTGTAGGAAATCCTCAACAAGAGGAGGAAAATCCTCAGCCAAATCAGCCTCAACAACAAAATCAACCTCCCCCACCATTCTCTCAATACCCTCCTAGCACTCAAGAAAATTTGAGGAGTGAAATTGAAAACAATAGAAAAGAAGTTGAGGATCTTACGAGTAGGTTGAGTGATCAAAATTCTTCAACCACAAAAAGAATACATCTAGTAGATTCATTGAAGGATTTTTTAAAGAATGTAGATGCAATTACCCAACAAATATCTGCATGGAAAAATAGGAGGAAAACATCGAGGGCATATTATGCTGAAAAATTATCATATAAACAAGTAAAAGATTTAAAGATTACTAAAGGCAATTTGTGCTCTCTATTCACTAACCCTAGAACAAATCAAAATCTCACCCTCAATGCAAAGAGGTCTCCTATTCATTGGTGCCACCACCAAGAGATTAGGAACCATTTTTATGACAGATGGTATATGGTCTTTGATTACCCACCATGCAATAATTGTGAAGTCCCCCAATATTTTCTTAGGAAATTATACTGTGAGTTTGTATTGAACCAAATCCTGAATTATTTTGATGAGGGAGTTTCAGGGGAGAGGTGGTGGGTTAGCACAGGATAGGCCCAGTGCACAGCCAGATCCTACATGATAGGTTAGATGACCTCTCGCTAGGCCACCTCGTGAGCAAATTGTGATGTCTGCAGTTGCAAAGGAGAGTGTTGATGTAGAGACTTTGCAGGCGATCACATCCCTGACTCAGAGTGTCATCCACCACACTAGCCCCATTGCATAGCACAATCCAAGGGAGTCTTCAGGTGGTGGCCTTCGAGGCCATGTGTGTCGATCTTGCGAAGCCACTTGTTCGTATGACCCTACCGGCCCTCAGGAGGGTGCTACGCAGGATCCATATGCTTCTACGCAGCCTAATTCGTATGCATCTATGGGGATGGAGAGGGCGGCTAACATTCTGCATGATGCATATTGTATTGATAGTCAGGTAAAATTGAACATGTTCATTGAATTTAGTTTATTAAATTTCGATTGTAAAATGCAAGATTAACTAATTTAGTTTTATTATTTTAATAAAATTACAGGGTCATAGTGTTGACCCTGGGTACACCAATCAATCTACTTATTTTTGCAGTACACCTATCAGTGGGGTATGTCAAGTTAGTAAATGTGTTAATAGCATTGTTTTACGAATGGTATTTTAATATGTTATTTTGGATATTGAACAGGGTGTTGTTGGAGGTTTCAAGGAAACACCTTCGAGTGGGAGTAGATTTGCTCAAACTTTCACTGAGGTAATATAGAATAAAGAGAACTTAAAGTTAATGAATTCTAAGTTTAATCTAGATTTGTGTATATATAGTCATAAGAGTATATGGGTTCACTAGGTTATTATTTGAAATCTTTTAAGAATGGTCCTACCATGATTATTTGTATTAGAATTCCTACACTAGCAAGTTATATATAATAAAAATTTAACATGGAACTGACAAAGGTAGAGCTACATTCTACTCCATCCTATATAATTTTTTGTGATGTCAACGTAACCAAGAATAAGACTATGGATATCCTACATGATGTCAATGTAACCAAAAATAAAACTTCTATCCTCGACCCTATCTATCAGCCAAGACTCCTTCAATATCTTCTAGATACTTGGAGATGCTTAAGACTAGGTCAAAATACCCTATATTCTCTTCATTTGTTGCATAGCTCATCAAGTTTCCTTATATGTTCTCTAACTAATCATGATTGCATGGAAAGAAGTTATAAGTACTCATTAAACTCTCAACTATTGGAGCCTCCTCAAACTTTCCCATAGGACGTGGAAAATGCTTAGAAATGATTAAATTCCCTAATAGGGTGTGGGAGATCTTTTAGGAAAACATTTGACACTAATTTGATCCATTGAATTCTTCTTCATTCTTATATATTCCTCAAATATACCTTGCAATACCCCTATCATACCTAAATCTACTACATTCATGTCCTTGTTAGCTAGCATGTAGGTGATATAGTATGGTCCATGAATTTTATGTCTTCTTTTTTCATTTTTCTATATAGTCCTCTTTTATCTCACTACTAGGTCCTCACATAAAAAGAAAAGAAAAACATTACTTCTTTTTCTCATCTAAGGCCCCTAAGGTTTTAAACCCCTTAGATGCAAGGATTCAAAGCACATCAACCATGTGGTACAAATGACTAAATCCCAAAGATGATCTATAGCAATGAAAGAGTTTGGAAAGGTAGAGAGAGCTACACGGTGACTCGGGAGAAACTTCGGCTTTCAAAAACAAAGCCAATTAGGTTAGCAGGGCGTGGATCAAGACAACATTTGGTGGAAGAGGAAGAAAGATGAAGCTAGAACTCTAGAGGCCCACCATACTATATTTTGATATTCAACCATGAGGCGAAGAAGAGCTGATATCATGTATCAAAACATTAAGCATGCATTCTTCGGCCAATGGATAAGGAGATGATTACTTTTCTTCATTTTCATTTGCATAGCCATATCACAATGTGGGAATCATGAAGACCAAGGATGTCAGTTTTATGTGGAGGTAATGGATGTGGTCCAAACTATAGGAGGGAAAGAAGGTCAATGTATAGATCTTGATGAATGATAGAAGAGGGTTGGTCAGGACAAACCGGGGGCACCTAGTCATGAGTAGGGACCTATAGGTTAGATTGGTGAAGCAAAGCACCAAGGAGGTCTTACAAGGAAAGGCCTAGAGCAGGTACATACAAGGAAAGGCTCCTACCTACCTGCTCCTCTTCCTCTATTTGAACCTCCTTGAGGTCCTCTACCCCTGGTTATATCCACCTCTTGTAGATGTTTCACCTCCATGCTCTATGAGTTTTGACTCTCCTTGGTTTCTTTGGTCATTGCCTCTACCTTGGTAGCCACCATGTTGTCCTCTTTGATCTCTTCCTTTGCCTTTTCCCTTAGAAGTCTGATCTTGCTTCCTCTTACTCCTCTCTTCAATCTTTAATGCCAATTGATAACATTGGTGCACTATTTTGGGGCTTAAGAGAACCATCTCCTCTTGAATGTTCCACTTCAAACCGTTGAGATACCTTGCCACCTTGATACTTTCATCCTCTGTGACATTGAACCTCATGAAAAGTCTTTGAAACTCCTCATATAAGAACTCATCTCCTGATCTGTTTGCCTCAAACTTTGTCTCCTCTTATGCAACTGAATTTCATAGTCTTAGGTAGGTATGCTTCTTTCACCTTGGCAACCATTCCCTTCCAAGTAGAGATAGGTTGTTTTCCTTCCTTCTCCCTCTCTATCTAAATGAATTTCCACCAAGTTAAGGCAGAACCTCTTAGTCTTGATTTAGCCACCCTTACCTTTTGTGCTTTAGTGACTCCATCACACTCAAAATGGTTTTCCATTCCCTCTATCCAATCCATAACTAAATCAGCCTCCATCTTTCCACTAAACAATGGTACTCCTTCAAGTGCTTTTCCACTCAAAGCCTTCAATTCTTTCAAGAAGGGATCCTCCTTCAATATAGGGTCAGGTTCAGGGATTATATCCTCCTCTGCAACCTCTTCTTCTTTTCTATTCTTCCATCAAACCGCATAACATTCAATGTTGGCTCAAGTTGGTCTAACTTCTCTCTCAATACCCTATTGTCTTCCTCTATTTCTTCAACCCTCTTGGCCAACTCAGCATTTGTCACCATGATGCTAGAACCACTAGACTCTTTCTCGACATACAAGATCAATCCCAAATATTTTGCTTGCTCTGATACCAATCTGATAGGGAGAGGGGTTGGAGGAATCAATCACTGATTCCTGCTCTAGGCCTTTCCTTGTAAGACCTCCTTGGTTCTTTGCTTCACCAATCTAACCTATAGGTCCCTACTCATGACTAGGTGCCCCTGGTTTGTCTGACCAACCCCTCTTCTATCACAAACTCCAACCACCAAGTCCACCTTGGTTCATTGCCACAACTCTTCCTTAGCCTTTACACTATACTAAAGACCAATCTTCCTCAACACTCCATCAACTCTTGCAGGGGTAGTGATAAGTCTTAAAAGGCTTCAAACTATCCTCCAAAGGTTTTTGAACAACCTCCAAGACTTCAACTTCCCATCGCTCTCACCAATCCTTTAGCTAGGGTTTGAAAGGCTAGTAGCCCTTGAGCCCCTATTAGGTCTCCTTCACCTAAAAAATAGGTTAGAACTCACAAATCTCAAAAGGACTTCCCACTCTTTTTCCAAGGTTCTTGGTTCACATGGACAACACTCAAAGATTCTTGAGGTCTCAACCTTCCACTGTCCGTACAAAGCTCAAACATGAAATGGAGCAAAAACTAGGGTTTTAAGCCTTCCCTTGACAGTTAGCAAACTTCCAATTTGTTTACACACCAAATGGATAGATGGAGCCTCCTCCTTCATGTAGTAACAAGGTAACACACCACCCTACCTCCTCCAAGAAGAAAATCCTCAATGGCTCAGCACCCCTACAAGATTTGTGACCTGCACAACAAGTTTTTCCTAGCCGGACCTGCACTGGCTCACCTAGGGCATCACTTTGCTAGCAACTCCTGCACTCAAAAAAAACCTACCAACTAACATATGTACAAGCATGGTGTCTAGGCACTGTTTCCAAAAGGCCGTATAGTTTGTACGGTGGAAAAGTGCTCTAGCACCCCATTTACTCAACACTGCCTGTTTCAGGCTAGCAAGCACAAAGAAACCAAAATATTTACAAAGAGACAAGAAAACGATTGAAAGAACTATCTAAAGGCTACAAAAAACTTGTACTAGATTTATTCTACATCCTACACACAACACATAACCAGATTTAATCCATTAGAGCCTTCTTTCAGACCAAAAAATAGAAAATTTCACTCAAAAAACTGTTTTCCTTCAATTTCCAACAAAACAATCCATACAAACGTACTTTCAATCTTGCACAAAGGTCGAGGAAATCTTTAAATATGCTTTCCCAACAGTTATTTTTCCAATGTGCCCTTCTTGGCCACTCAAACACAAAAGGAGCATGTTTTTGCAAAAAATGTCAATAATTGCAAAAACCTCCATTCCTAAACTTTGGACTAGAACCTTTTTGTTTCTCACCCATGGTCAACATGACCTTATTAGAAAACATCATTCCAACCACAAAAATTCCTGAAGGCATACATCTAAGTCATAAACTCATTCTATACTTCCACATTTTTCCTAGTGTGCTCTTTATTGCTTCCTAGGTGCTCCTGCACCAATGAAATTAAGGAAGAACAACAAGAGAGGAACAAGAAAAATAAAATCAATACATAGTTTCAAGGATTTTTCAAGTGAGTAAGAGAGCTATGGGAGCAAACTCATCTAAAATATTTTGAACTAGAGTTTTATATACCATTTAGAGAGCTTGGTTTTCATGGAGTTCCTTTCAAATCCTCTACTTTTATTGTTACTATGGTAATTTTTTTGGTAGAGTTGGTGGAATTACCTTTCTTAGTAATCACTATTAGTGAGATTGAGGATTGTTAACCTTGAGAGAGTAGGACTTGGGAAAAAGGGATTTGATATGGCTATTGTTTTCAAATAATTAAAGTGAGATGTATTCCATATGTACGTCATTCCTGAATCTTCACTTGATGGCATCAAGGAATGGATGAACTCCATGGATATAAAGTATTATGAAAGTAGAATGAACTTGAATGGCAACCAATTTGTAAGACTATTACTGATGATCTAGATAAATTTATTGAAGATGTTGGTTGGGAATTTTTGAATATGGAAGCTAGTGATTTTGATTCTGATAATTCAGAAGAGTCGGATCAAGGATATGAACCCTCTAATGTATAAGAGGAATCATAATTAGATTTCATACAGCCACCATCAAGAGTGTTACAAGCCAATCAACAAGATGGAGGGAATTCTTATATAAGGATAATTTTCAATGTTGCAGCTACCAACTTTAATGCCTACTACAATGGCAACATTGAAATTCCCTAGTAGTAGTTATGTTAAGAAATTTTCCTTTAGATGCAAGGATTCAAAGCACATCAACCATGTGCCTTAATTTATATCATAAGTTGTACCACATGATGTTCACTATGCATTCCTCTACTCTTTTGACTGTCAAATGTGCCACTGCCTTGTCATTGATCACCATCATATTCTCCTTTTCTTGATTATTTTCTCTATCATCTTTGGTATAAACACTTGACTATTATATTTAACTCAAGTGAGGAAACTTAAAAATAATAATGATAGGCCAAAGAAAGAATATTCAGTCTTTTCATGGTAAAAGGAGACCTCAATTTAATCACTATCATCCTCAAAAGGTTAATTCCATTATCAAACATTTATTGCATATCTTAAACTATGACAAGCGTTTAATAAGGGTTTTGAAGAATAGGCCCTTGACAAGTTAGCTCCATCATTTTTTATTGTCGTTGTATCTTTATTTAGCTCTTACTCCATTCCTTGCAATAGTGATACTTGGATTTGTCATACTTAACTCAGTTGGCTACTATCAAAGCTCCTTTTGACTAGATCATCTCTTCTTCTCATATTGGTTGTCATATTTTACATTGTGTTTTGACGCTTTTTCACTTCAAATTTGTCCTAAAGGGTCTTTTGTGTTTCAATGTGATTGTTCCAGGTTATTGCTTTTTAAAAAATTGATAATCATATTGTTGGTTACATTGCATTACACATCATTCAAACTCAAAGCATTACTTCAAATTTGATAACTATTTTGTGATTGAATAATTTGTTGTTTTATTTTCAGATGTTGGTGAGAGAAACACCGCCAAATGTAACAAGGGCAATGGATATCAATGTTTCTACTGCAATACAATCCTTGATGGCTCTGATAGGGGAGGTATGAGGCAAATTACTAAATTTCAATTTGCATTCGTTGTTATAGATGAACTAGTTCTAGTGAAAAATCAAACCATTATTGATTTGTAGTTTAATTCCTATTCGGATGGTTTACACAGGGCTTGAGCACGCCTGAGCATCAACGTGTAAATATTTCCATCGAGGAGAGTGACCATCAGATGGCTATAAGTGATTAAATTTTGTTAAATATATTAATTTTTATAATGTAATTTATATATATTAATGTCTTTACTTCTTATTGTAATAGTTGAAACTTGACCAGGAGCTAAACACTAGGAGGAGCAGTAGGAGCACTCCTCAACAGAAACGGGTGATAGATTTATCGCCATCAGGTCACCCAAGAAAGGGGAAAAAAATGTATTTGAACTAGAGCATGGAGAGAAATGAATTTTGAATGTAGAGCCCTTTGTTGTATTCCTACATGGCAATTTTCTACATATTTTGTATTCGATATATTTCACATTGTATGCCTATATGGCATTCTCGTAAGCCTATATGGCTTTTTTATAACTATATTTTATACTTATATTGACATATATTGATGTACATGCATACATGGCTATTTGATTAATACAAATCTTTTTTATTGATGGTGTCCATATTTTCATTATAAATTCATGGTTCAATAGATATGAGTTACATGTATTCAAGTGTATACTTTACAACTTACGCACATATACTTTTTGACTTATGTTGGAACATCGAAAAGTGTGAAAATTTGTGTTTGGAAGTCAAATGTAAGCCAATTTTGCAATTCTTGGTTCTTGCATACTCGATCTTATGGACTTATTCCTTCCTAGCACATATTGTGAATATTTCTCATTTGGTGCAGAAGACAAATTCCTCATTTTTGAACCACTGTTTTCTTGTTTTCCTTCCACACAGAAAAATGTTCACACTTTTCGGATTGATCAATGATCAATAATGGCTGATTGTAAACACTTGACATTTTTATGTTTTGAACTTTAATTTATAATTTTGTAGTTTATATTCATAGCGTTGATTACATTGCATTGCACATCTTTCAAACTCAAAGCATTGTTCACATTGCATAACTAATAACTAGATGTTGATAGATGACAAAATTTCAATTACAATATAGTTTTTACAAAGTCAACCTAAGCAGTTATGCAATTACTTCACATTGCATAACTAATAACTAGGAACAGCTGCCAATTGCATTTGCTTGTCATGGCATTCTATGAGACCACATTTCTTTGAGGCATTTTTTCAAACAGTTCACTGCCTTGTCTATACTACCACATTTTTGATACATTTCTACCAAAGCATTTTGTCAAATAGTTCAGAAGTGTTGCCTTGTTGCTATGGTGAAGCCTAAAAGAAGTAACTTCGAGACAAGCTATGCATGCTTGGAAAATCTATCAAAAGCATAATAGTAAGCAATATTATCATAGACAAGGTAGTGAACTCTTTGAAAAATGCCTCAAAGAAATGAGGTCTCATGACTGATGGAGATGCCATGACAATCAAAAATATATTTGGTTCTGGCGGCGTCCTCCATCACCATGAACCTCATTTCTTCGAGCATTAAAGTTCAACTGCCTTATCTATCACTAACTTACATTGTCTTGTGTATGTATAGAAGCATTTTATCAAGCAGTTCAATTCCTTGCTACTATGGCTAAAGCCTAAGCCAGGTTGCTTCGAACAAGCTATGGATGCTTAGAAAAATCTATCAAGGATAATAGTAAGCTTAATAGCATAGACAAGGGAATAGAACTATTTGAAAAAAATCACGTCAAAAATAATGGTCTCATGGTGGTGGAATATCAAAGCAGTTCCTTCCTTGTTGCTATGGTTAGAGAAAGCCTAAAAATAGGTGCTTCAAAAGCTACATGGATGTGGAAAAAAATCTATCAAAGCATACTAATAAGCAATAGCATAGAAAAGGCAGCAAACTGTTTGAAAAAAATCCTCAAAGAAATGTGGTTTCAATGGTGATGGAATGCCATGACAATCCATAGCAATTTGCTTATCATGGCATTCGTCATGTCGTTCCATCACCATGAAACCACATTTCTTTGAGGCATTTTTTCAAAGAGTTCACTGCCTTGTCTATGCTAACACATTTTTCATACATTTCTATCAATGCATTTTATCAAATAGTTCATTGCCTTGCTGCTATGGCTAAAAGCCTAAAACAGGTGCTTTCGAACAAGCTATGGATGCTTGGAAAAAATCTATCAAAGCATAATAGTAAGCAACAAGCTGATGCAATACAAAGATTGCCAAACCACTCAATAGGCCCATTCAAACTACCACAATTCAAGTTACATCAGGCCAATATCACTGAGACACAGCTCGAACAATAGGAGGAATGGCCTATTTCAACATACTACACTCCAAACCCTTAAGGGATC
>VDFB02271358.1:762387776-762404376 GCA_007258455.2 Sequoia sempervirens
TGTGTTGGAATAGTCCATTTGGTCACATGAGTTGTGGTAGAACACCAAAATTCATCACCTTGCAACTTTTCATTGCTTCCATTTGACACTTTTTCTATCAACTAAAAATTGGACACCACCAGAAAACCACTCTGAGATAACAAAAACTGAGAGTGGTTATTGTAGAGGGGCCCAATGTGATCCCATAGGATCAGACAAGAAGTTTCTAAGTGTCATGATGTTCGAGTAACCTTGTGCTGAAGTTTGCATCCATTTTGCCCTTTGGACCCTTAAGGGATCGATCTGGTCAAACGTAGCTCAGAGCGATTCCACATGTTTGGGTGCAAAAGAGGACCATTCCTAGCATAAAAATGCCTATTTGAATGCGTTGGAACAATTCATTTGGTCACACGAGTTGCAGAACGAAAATTGCACCACCTTGCAATTTTCCATTGCTTCCATCTGACACTTTTTCCATCAACTAAAAACTGAATACCATGGAAAAACCACTTTGAGATAACAAAAACTGAGATAGGTTATTGTAGAGGGGCCCAATTTGATCCCATAGGATTAGATAAGAAGTTTCTAAGCATCACGGTGTCCGAGTAACCTCATGTTGAAGTTTGCAGCCATTTTTCCCTTTGGACCCTTAAGGGATCGATCCGGTTGAACGTAGCTCGGAGCGATTCCGCGTGTTTGGGTGCAAAAGAGGACCATTCCTAACATAAACATGCCTATTTGAACACATTGGAATAGTCCATTTGGTTGCACGAGTTGTAGAATAAAAATTGCTTGCACTAGACGACCAAATTTGCTTGTAAGTGCTAAAACACTAAATCAAGTGTAACATGCAAACCAAAATGAATCTTTACAGGATAAATACATCATAATCCACTTATCTAGTCTTCTAGTTAGATTAGCTTTCCTAAGAAGGTATTTTAGTGGATCTATCTTTTCTTTTAACTTGATGGTATGAATAAGCATGTAGTATCATAATTCTTGGGTAGTAAAAACTACTACTAGAAAATCCTTTTCAATGAAGGTGTAATTGATCTCATATCCATTTAAGGTTTTGTTGATATAGTAAATTACCCTTTCTTTTCCTATTGAATATTCTTGCACTAACAAAGCTCCCAATGATATCTTAGTTGTTGCTATGTAAAATAAAAGTGGCTTCCTTTTTGCTAGTGGTATTAAGATAGGTGGAATCATCAAATAATTTTTTAATTGGTTGAAGGCTCCTTCACATTTCCCATCCCATCAGAAAGATGCATTCTTATGTAGCAATTGAGTGAAAGGATGGGTCTTGTCTACCAGTTGTGAAATAAATCTTTGGATTGATTGGAATCTCCCTTACAGAGATAGTAGTTGACTGATGTTCTTGGGTGGTGGCATCTCCATGATGGCTTAGACCTTTGTAGGATCTACCTCAATGTCATTTTTTGAAAATATGTATCCCAAGAGTTTGGATGAAGTCACCCCAAACACACATTTCTTTGGGTTCAATCATACATTGAACTTTTCCAGTATGGTAAAGATTTTATCTAGGATCTCCAAGTGTCCTTCTTTGTTGTATGATTTTTCTAATAGATTATCCATATAGTCTTCCATAAAGGTGCCCATCATATCATGAAATATTGTCATCATAGCACATTGATAAGTTGCTCCTGCGTTCTTCAACCCAAATGGCATGATGTTCCTACAAAAGGTTCCCCACACACATGTGAAGGTTGTCTTATCTTGATCCTCAGGTGCAATTTTTATTTGATTATAACTAGAAAAACCATCCATGAGTGACAACATGCCATGCCCTACTATTAGTTCAACAATGATGTCAATGTTGGGTAGGGGAAAATCATCTTTTGGGCAAGCCTTTTTGAGATCCCTAAAATCTGTGCAGATTCATATGCTTTTGACTAGTTTTCAAATAGGCACAATGTTTGATATCCATTTGGCATAGACAATTTGTCTAATGAATCCAACATCCAATAACTTATTTAGTTCTTCCTTTACTGATATGGCAAAATGTAGATGCATTTTCCTTAACTTTTTCTTGAATGCTTCTACCCCTGCTAGTAGTGATAAGTGATGCATGATGAGTTATGGATCAATCCTTGGCATATCAGCATATGACCAAGAGAAAATGACTTTTCTTTCTATTAAGAATTTGATGAATTTTTGTTGGATACGGTCTTTATTTTTACTTTTTATAGATTTGATACTGCCATTGAATGGTTTTCACCATTAGATTTATTTCCTGTATTATTCATTTTGCGGCTAGAAAAGTTTACACTCTCTTAGTTGGAAGCTTCCTTATGTTGTTCAATGGTGGAATGTATTTCGGGATTGGAGGAAAAGAGGAAGTTTACAATGGCCTCATCATTTGAAAAGAGTGGGATATCAGATGGTTTAGTTTGATCCCAATCTATGATTTTAGGATGTATAAGGGGTAAAGAGTCATTGGATTGGCTAAATTCAGATGTAGTATGGGTCCTGATTGTAATATCTTCAAATTGTCAAATAGAAAATTTAATGTCTATAAGGTAACTCTCCCCTGAATTATCCATTTCACTTTGAATGATTGTCTTCGTTGGAGTCATCAATATGCTGTGACCCTATTTCAAGTGGTTTATAACCTAAAATTTGACCCTCCTCACATATGGGTGTATAATTTTGTACCACATCAATTTCATTATTGTGACAAGACTCTTTGGATAGCAAATCCCACTCATATCCATTTGAATCAGTTTCATGATCATCACTAGCTTGTAGTTTTAGGATTCTTTCAACAACTTGCTATACAGTTTCTTCTCTTGATTCTTCTCTATACCCAAATCCTATTTTATCCTTGGCTTGCATTGGATAGGTTGGATTGGTTCTGTGATGATTTCTTTCCTTTTACTGATAGGACCTTTTTCCTCATATCCCATCTTTTCTAAGATTTTCTTTACTTTTCCATACTACTCTCTTTGTACACTTGAGTTGAATGCTTGTGATGATTCTCCATCTTTGTATAACCCATTTAAAACCCCTTTGTCATATGATTCATCCACTATTTTTTTTTCTCTCACAAAGGTGCCCTCAAAGAGTGTATTGGGTTGTGATGATTGCTATCTTGATGTTGATGGTTGCCCATATGACTTTGGAGATGATGAAAGTTGTGATAAACATAAGGATTGCTGAAATGAGTATTCCCCCATTCCTTTGTATTTCAATTGGATCTTGGAAACTTTTTTAGATAGAGACTCAAGTTGACTTTCCTAATTTTGTGGAGTAAGATTTGATTTAGTTTCTTTACTTGACAGATTGGAATTACCGATATCCTTATCCTTTGACTATTCCCTTTTATCCACCCACTTTGATAAGGCATTTAGTTGTTTCCCATCATTTGATGAACCCTGAGTTTGAGCTTCCTTATTGTGTGGTAAAAAATCATATTTGGTAGTCTTGAGGGTGTTACAATATTCGGAGTTGTTTGAGTCAGCTGCAATAGTGATTTCTTGCCCATTGAATAGGAACTTCAAACATTGGTGATATGTGGATGGTACTACTTGCATGCCATGAATCTAAGGACTTCCCAAGAGTATGTTGTAGGTTAACTCTTTGTCTAACACTTGTAATACTATATCTCTTACAACTAGTCCCACTTGAATAGGTAGCACTATCAACCCTTGTGAAGATATTTCCTCATCATTATATGATTTTATTATGATTTTCCTTCTAGGATCAATAGCATTTTCTGAATATCTCAATGCATGAACAAGTTTCAAAGTATAGATATTCAGGCCAACTCCTCCATCTATTAGGACACACTTGACACAGTGTTTATGGATTAAGACCTCAATGTGGAGGGCAATGTTGTGTGGATGGTTGATAGATACATCATCATGTTTGGAAAAGGATAAACAATGTAGTGTAGTCAAATGTCCCACCATAGTCTAAAATTGGAAAACCTCTAGATTTTTTGGTACTGTGGTGGCAGCTAGAGCTTGTTCCAATATTTCCTTGTGAGCAGGTGAAATCTTGAGAAGTTCTAATATGGATATTTGTGCGGGTATTTTCTACAAATGATCAAATATGTTATATTGGGTTGTAGGGATAGCAATAATTTCTTTTGACGTAGAAGGGGTAGCTCCTTTCAATGTTACCTTGGTATGTCCTCATTTGATCGCATTGATAGGTGTGTTGTCTTGTTTCTCTCTGATTTTGATAACATTGATTTGATGTGAGGTAGTGTCGAAATCATGATGATGATTTTCAATTGCATCGATGTTTTGTTCATGGTCAATGGTGTTGTCATTTGTTGGGTTATCATTTTCAATAAGATCTAATTTTTCATGGGTTTGATAATCAACCATTTTGATGTGCATAATGGTGGTGTCATAGAGATAGCTTATGTTTTTTCCTTTGGTAATTGAAGAAGAAGATTCCCCTTTTTTGTAGTTGGGTAGAGGGTTCTTGAATGCCCCATGATCATTGTTTGTTTGGAGTCCTACAAATATCATCTTGTTTTCAATCAAATCTTGTATCAAGTGCTTCAACTACATGCAGTCATTGGTTTTATGTCCTTTGTTGTGATGAAAGTCACAAAAATGAGCATTGTTCCACCATGGAGGCTTAAATTTTGGTTCTCAATTTCTTGCCTCTGGTAATGTTATGACTATAGCTTCGAGAAGTTTCTTCAATTTTGATTCTAATGATTGTCCTAAAGGGGTGAACCTCCTTTGATTTGAGGACATTTGATATGATGGTGATCTAGATTTAGCATTACCTTGATTATTGCTTTGGGTGACATTTTGGTTTTTATTTTGGTTGTTGGGTTGGTTGTTATTCTAATTATTTTTGGTGGCAGTTGTGGTTAAGTTGAATACAAGTTTTGCATTATGGTTTTCAATTGCACCATCATTGGTTACCACATTCTTGCTTCATTGCCAAAACTTTGGTTTGTCACCACTATTGTAATTGTTGGAGGATTTTGATGAGTTGTTTTCATTGTAAATTTTGATGACTACTCTCTTGACTAAATCCTTTTTATTTTAATCCCATTTTCAATCATTTTTTTGAAGGTTGGGGGACATTTCAGTTCAAATCTATAACTCATCTCGTCATTGAGGTTGTCAATAAATATTTTTTTCTTTTCCTTTTTGAGTATGGGATGATAATATGGTGCAAATAATTTTCTCCATTTTTTCAAGAATACAAGGAATGATTCACCCTTCTTTTGTTTCAAGTTACAAAGATCTTTAATGGTGATGTCATGTTGAATATTGTAAGAATATTAGGTGATGAATTTGTTAACCAGTTCTTCAAAGGTCTTAATTGGTGGGGTGAGTTTGGAGAACCATTCAAGACATTTTCCACCTAGACTTCACGGGAATAATCTCATTTAGTGCATTTCCTCATATGAAAATTCAAGACTCATGGTTCTAAATTCCATCACATGGTCTATCAGATAGTTTTGCCATTATATTTGTCGTATTATGGGAATTTGAAATGTTTTGGAAAGGGGATCATGTGGATACTTTGATCAAACAAATATGGAAAAATTTCTTGGATCAAGCATCATTTTTTTGTTAAAGGTTCTTCATTTGGTGAGTTAGGGCAACCACTTGTTTAGTTTCTTTTTTAGGTTGTTTTGGAGGTACTTTCAACTGATTCACATCAAATTTTTTAGGTAATTTGACACCTTGTTTAGCTAGCATAAGGAGGTACTTTTCCCTATTTCTCTTGAAAATATTTTCTAAGAATTTGTGGAAGTTGGTGTCTTGTTCAGCATGTTGGATATCTTCCTTGGTTATTTCTTCCCCTTCAGTGTTGTTGAGTCCATGGAAAGGATTCTCTTCAGCCTTTGTCATCATGTTTTTTGTTTCACTATTTTGAGTTTCGGTATTTTGAGTATCAATGATTGGAGTTTCAATGGTTGGAGTTTCAATTGTTGGAGTTTCAAGGTTTATCTCTTCAATGTTTTGATTTTCATGTTGTTTTTCCTTGAGTTTTTGTTTATGTAACCTTGTTTGAATGGGAATACAAGTGTTATAGTTTTGAATAAACTTTGATCTAAGTTTGGAAGAGTACCAAGGATTATAACTAATTCAAACAAAATGATAAATTCTAATGAGACTAAGTTTGATTTGACTATATAGCTATGTTTCATGATGAGAGGATGAAAAATCCTGATGATGAAACTCGGCTTAATAATTAAAGGTGTGATAATTTTGATGATTTTGGCACTTTCAGATGTTAGATCTTGGTTTAGGTTGGAGAATTCCACCTACAGAGGTCAATTTTAATAGGTTTAGACTCTATGGTACCTAAGTAATGATTCTGAACTTGAGAAGATTCTAAAATTTTCATTCAAATTGTGAAACAAGGGACAATTTTAACTCTCAGGTTTTTCATTTAATGGATGCACTAAAATAGAGCCTAGGTGTGCGAAAAGATTTGACAGATGCACTAAAACAGAGGATAGAAGCACCAAAAAAATTCACAGATGCACTATAAGATTGTCTAAATGCACTAAAAAAAAGGATCAATTCAAAAAATAATTGCATAGATGTGCTATAACAGAGGGTAAATGCGCTAGAAAAATACACTTATGTGCTAAAAAATTGACTATATGCACTAGAACAGAGGATAGCTACACCAAATTTTTGTACAAATGTGCTATAATAGCAATTGGATTCACTAAAATATTTCAAAATGCACTAGAAGATGTAGCAGATGTGCTAAACTGGGAAAATGGTGTAGTTTGTTGGAAATTTGTTTGATTTTTCATATTTTCCAGTTAGAGACTTGGTTGTTTCAATGAATGTTTTTCTGAATCAAGGTTTTCACTTTCAACATGTTATGCTTTTGTTTGAAATTGGTTCAAAAACACATTGGTAAAGACACATCAAGCATGTACAACTTAGGTTGTGTAGGACTATATTTGTTGAATTCCCACTTGGATTTTACTCCAGCTACACTTACTTATAGTGGATGATTAGATGCTTGACCCCACTAGCTCCCCTCCATGACACTCACTTCTATGGGGTACCCAAGCATCAATACCCATAAATCTCCCATGGCATATTTTTCATCTCTACTAAAAGTTGCAAGAATGTGGGACAGCTTCAGAACGACCGTTCTTGCACCAACAAATAGATTAAGGATTTTGGCCTTGCTACATAAAAGGGTTCTAGTATAGGCATTTCATTCATGGGGGATCATCCTGTTGGGATATTTTTGGATGTTGTGGATGTTTTTTTGATATGTGGTTGTCATTAATGTCAACACTATTAGCATTTGGTGTATCTATTGTCGTATATGTTGAGGATATTGAGAAAGTTATAAGAAAAAGTGTTCCAAGTTTCTAGTGGAACTATATAGGTCATAAAGGAGTTTTTTGTGTACGTAAAAGATTATATAATGAGGATTAAAGTTTTTTTTTTTAAATGTTTCTAGATCATCTACCAGAATTTTTAGAGGTCTGCATGAAATTCTGTGTAAGTTATGGTTTGACAAAGTTGTACTAGTCTTTGTCAGTGTTCCTAAATGAAGATTGTGTGATTCTTGTTATCTCAGTTGTTGTGGATGCTTCTCTATTTTTTCTTGGTGTTCTCAGATGTCTCTAGTTCATTCTCTATCTTTTTGGTACATCCACATTACTCAGTGAGCTTGTGGTTGAAGATCTTTGTGTGCATGTTCAATTTTTCATGTTCTTGGCTGACATGTTGGTGGTAGCATGTTGTGGATCTTCGTGGTGAAATTAATTAGAGCATTTTTGTGTTGGATATATTAATTTGGGTCCCCACTATGTTGTAGCTGACCTTGCTGGATATGCATTAAAAATATTATTTTGTAAATTTGGGCCGACATCGAAAATATATTTTATTTCCTGGCTGACTACACTATGATGAAATCTCCTATAGCGGATATATAAGAGCAATTGTGTGATTAGTGGAAAGTGTGCTTCATGTGCTCCTATGTGAGTATGTGTGAACATAATTATTGATCATAGTGTGAAGAATATTGTGTGAAGTGTGAAGAGGTATTGAGCTTAACTGGAACTGTAATCAGGCTTGAGAAGAAGCTATTTTCTTAGTTCACATCTTGGATAGTTTTAATCCTAATCCTATTGTTGGATAGTGAGTCCTCTTTTGTAATTGAGTATTGAGTTCTAGGCAGTGTGTCTGAATGCATGTGCATTCCCCTTTTCATTTCTTTTATACTTCTAACAGTGTATAATCTTGTGGACTAACATCCACTATGTTTTTTCCCCTAATAGGGTTTTTGTGCAAAAATCTTGGTGTTATTCATCTCTCTAATGTTTTAATTGTTTGTGGTTAATTGCTTATTCATCAGATATGAGATTAAGGATAAGTTAAGTTAGAAAAAGTTTAAATTTTTTGTGACTACTGGTTCACCCCCCCAGTTGTTTATCCTTGTTTTTCCAACAATTGGTATTAGAGCTAGTTCCTCTGAAGAAGTCTAATAGCTTGAGGTGATCTAGGATGGAAACATCGACATTCAAGAAGGATAGTCCTAGATTTGATGGCACCAACTACTCACTATGGAAATTCAAGATGCAATTTCATCTGTAATGCATTGGTGATGCTTATTGGAATATTACAAGAGATCAATATACTATTCCTTAGAATGGTCCCTCCTATGCTAATGAGATAAAAAAATGCTGAAAGTAATACCAGGGCTATGGAAGCATTGGTGAACACTCTAACAGATTCAGAGATGGCTAATGTGATAGGTCTACAAATAGCTCATGAGATCTAGATGAAGCTAGAAAATTTGTATCAAGGAGATACACAGGTGAAGATGGCTAAGTTACATAGCTTAAAAGGAAAGTATGAGAATCTGAAGATGGGTGAAGATGAAAATATTATTTCTTTTATGTAGAGAGTAAATGAAATAGTGCTAGGTATTAAATGTGTTGGTGGCTTAGTAAGTGAGGACAATGATACGTATTTGAAAGGTTTGATTACGAATAGAGTAGCTTAATTGCTCAAACTTTGAATGTAAACCATTTCTTTAAGGTTTGTGTTGGCATTAGATCTCTCGACATTCGAAACATGCATAAAATGGTGCCTACCATGGGGCCTTTGCCTCACTTGTTTCTAAATTTTTTGCAAATTTCATGATTGTAGGTTCAAATTTGAGAATTGAGAGTCTTTTGCACCTATTCTGGGAACGTTCTGGGCTATTTTTGGAGTTTTGGCACCTCTTGTCTCTATTTTGGCACCTCTTGATTGAGTTTTGGAACCTCTTACAAATTGTTATGAGACCATTTTTACCTATTTTGGGACCATTCTGGGTTGTTTTTGGAGTTTTGGTGCCTCTTGTCTCTGTTTTGGCACCTCTTTCTTGAGTTTTGGCACCTCTTGCATACTATTCTAAGACCATTTTTACCTATTCTGGGACCATTCTAGGTTGTTTTTAGAGTTTTGGCACTTCTTGCACCTATTTTGGAACCTCTTGCAAGCTATTCTAAGGCCATTTTGGGCTATTTCTAGAGTTTTGGAACCTCTTGCTTCAATTTTGGTGCCTCTTGCAAGTTGTTTCGAGACCACTTTCACCTGTTTTGGGACCATTCTGGGTTGTTTCTTAATTTTTGGTGCCACTTTTCTCTATTTTGGTGCCTCTTGCACCAAAATGGAACCCACCATTGCATAGCTTACGAAATTCTACCCCATTTTTAAAATAAAAGCTCTAAAAAAGACCTTTGTATGACCAAGATATGACCATTTTCAAGAAAATTTCCAGAAATCAAGTCTATCTCTATTTTGGCACCTCTTGCCTCTATTTTGGCACCTCTTGTCTCTATTTTGGTTCCTCTTGTATTTTTTCACCAAATTAGAAAACTCACATTCTGTGTTGTGCTTTGCATTTTTTCTCAGATTCACTGCCAAAGACTCAAAACATAAACTACTAACATATTGCAGGGGTTGGATGTTATTTACTTGTTTCCTTTGGTTAAGTTAGGAACATAGCTTAAGTAAAGGGATAATGAACATAATTTTTCCTTTTGGTTAAGTTAGTAACATAGCTTAATTAACAGGTTAATGAACACCATGTATTTTGTATGTGATGGATGGTAGGCATATGCTCTCCCCTTAACTGGGTGATCCAAAAAGCCAAACCCGTTCTTGTTTATGTGCGAGTGTAAGTGGAGCATATGGTGTGTATTCTCTCTTTCTTTTTTTATCCTAGAGGACTTTCCTTGTGGGAAAAATTAATCACCCAAGGGAACAATCCAACCCATAACACGCTAAATCCAAGTGACTTCCAACTGGGATATAAATGTGGATTTTTGAGGAAAGTTCAAGTATCATGGGGATAATTCTAATGAGATGGATCAAAAGGGGCTCTCACCACATGGATTATCCCCCATGAACAAAATGCTTGCATTAAAACCCTTGTTGTAAATTTTCCAAAATCCTTTATCTATTTTGTGGTACAACAACAGTCATTTCCAAGGCATCCACATTCTTGTAGTTTTTAGTAGAGGTGATCAATTTTCCATGGGAGTTTCATGGGGACTAGAAGCTTGGTTGGCCTGAGAAGAGAGTGCACTATAAGGGGTACCTCATGCAACCAAGCTTCTAAATTTATCTGTTAAAGATAGTGTAGTTGGGGTAAAATCCACATGGAATCTAAAATAATATAGTCTTATACAACCTTAAGAGTGTATATTTTGTTCAATGTGTCTTCAAAACGAAACTCAAACAAAACACCATAAAAAAAATTACTTTTTGAAATAGAAAACCTTGATTCATTACATTCATTGAGGTAGGCAAGTTAGTAAATTAGGTTCATCCGTCTTTAGAAAATCAGTCCTTTCAGCAGTGTTCAACCTTTCTTTAGGAAAAATAGAGTTAGAATATGTGGTTTACGCGATGATTTCATGAAAGATCAAGATTAGAAAATTAAAGATCAAACCTCTTAGTCCAAAATAGCATCAAAAACATTTGTCTATGCTGTACGACTTTAGAGAAAGGTTAACCTTCAATTTTTACAAGAAATCTTGTAAGAACAATCTAGAGTTATACATGATGTACTATTGTCAAAATCCAAAACTTTTCCAACATTTTGAGTACCTTAATTACACCTCTTGAATCAAAAATCTAAGTCCAAGACTATTCCTTAGATACCTTAGAAATCTAAACATGTTGAAATAGACCTATACAGGTGGAACTTTTCAAACTAAACCTAGATCTAAACATTTCAAGGTGCCTAAATAATCAGAATCTATCATATCTTTTATTGTTAAACCTAGTTTCATCATCAAGATTGGTCATCCTTTAATCACAAAACAAAATTATACAATCAAATGAAACTTAGTCCCATCAATAGAATTTGTCATTCTATTCAACTTAGTTGTAATCCTTGGCACTCCTCCAAACAAAGATCAAAGTTTAGCTAGATTGTAACACTTCTATGCCCATTTTACCAACATCCCTACATTAAAACTCAAAATAGTGAAACTCAAACCATCATGCCTAAAATAGATAAGGATCAATTGAATGCTTTAGCTCATGAAATGAAAAATCTTCAACAACAAATTTGGGATATTCAAGGGGAAACAACCACATAAAGATATTTTCTACCACACATCTATTCCTATCCATCTGAAATAAATATGGACATGACACCTTCTCCACAAACAATTGAATCATCCAAGTTCAATGTCTTTGAATTTTTAAAAAAGTTAAATGAGAATCCCAAATCTCAATCCTCAAACACAAATGATATTGAACAATCTTACCATGTCATACATCTATCATCATCTCCCATAAGTCAAATTAAATCTTAGGATTCTTTCACCCAAGTCAATGATTCCACCCAACCACGCTCTTCTATCATATATTCTATATCCAATGATTCATGTCAATCTCTCAGTCCAAACCATGTTGTCATAGACTCCTCTACACCTCAAGATTAAAACATTCTTTCCATTTCATCCAATGATATCAAAACTCCAAAAGTTCTTCCAATCTTTGACCAAGACCAAATCTCTCAAGAATTCTATGATGATCCCCTCCTTTAACTTTTCATCCACAAGGATTCCCTTCCATCTCAAGAGAAAATTATCCTTCCAATTCCTCCTTCTACCCCATCTAATGAATCCATATCATCTCATGATTCCATTGCATCCCAGGAGCATGGTAATTCTTCCATCCTATCTAATGATGTCCTATCACCCAATGATTAGGATATTCTTCCATTTGAGGATATCCCTTTATTCCATGAGGATGTTCATCCTTCTCAAGATCAATATTTTCCTTCCATACCACCACATGATGATTCCACACCTAATAAAGAGCAGCTACTTCATCTTCTAAACCTCGTGATCCTCTTCCAAGTCTAGATCAAAGTACCCCATCATCCCCATGTCAAGATCCTATTACACCTATGCAAGCTATCCATGAACCCCACACCTACAAATTGGGTCCCTCCACCTTCATTTGCTATAGTTTACTTCCAACACCTATTCTTTCATCCATATCATATTTTCCCAAAAATGTACTTGCATCTTCGTTCACAAACAATACATATCCCATTAGTAAATGAATGTGTCAAAGTATGAAATAGAAAGGAAAAGGATTAGGCCTTCATGAACAAGGTATCCTAGAACCCCTTGTTTCTCAAGAAAAACCACATTACCATGGACTTGGTTATACACCTAAGTGTCCCATTCCATCAAGCCTTCCATCTATCTTAGTTCCTCATCTTAATCCACCAAACCTTTGATCTATCCTAGGTCCTCATCCTAGTTCATCAAACCTTCCATCTATCCTAGGTCCATATCTTATTCCTAAAGAAAAACAAAGGAACACATCCTTGATTCCCTTTCAAAATTCTACCTACACTCACTCATCCATAATACCTCCATACCATTCACCTCAATCCACCCCTCCCATTGCTCTTGGAAGTAATTTGGGTGCTAAATGTCAAAAGCTTCCATATCAAAATCCATGTGTGTCAAAGGATCAACATGTCTCCTTGAAGAGGCATGCAAAAATAAAAGATAATTTGATCCAAAATAAAATAAAAAATAAAAAAGGCCACAAAGGCCCATCAAAGAAAAAAGAAAATTTTCCAAGACCACAAAGGTACATAAATCAAAAGGAAATTTCAAAAGGCCACAAAGGCCCATCAAAGCAAACAGAAAAATTTCCAAGACCACAAAGGTCTATAAATCAAAGAGAAAAATATCAAAGGCCACAATGACCCACAAAGAAAATATCAAAGTCAAAAATCATGTGGATTCCAAAAAGTCTCATAGAAGTAATGAAATATAAATTGGCACCTAGATTTGCTAATCCAAAAGCTTCCTCCAATCTTCCATATAAAATCCTATCACCTTCCAAATCCATTTTTCCCCCATCACTTCATTACCCTTCAAGGTGTGTGACAATGTTGATCTTGCCATCCTTTCCATCTATCCATCAACAAATCTTTCAACCTCCTATCCATTATCCCATCATACCATAAATCTGCCAACATTTAGGAGACCAATTTCCCATTGCCATGGATTATTAGAACATGTATTCAAGATATATTTGGTTTTGAAACTTGATGCTAAATTCCTTACTCCATATTCCTACCATCCATATCCTATTCTCCATATTCCTCTTTCACTCTAAACATAGGGACATTTTTCATCCATCTTATCATTCATGGTCATTATCCCTTTTATGTCATTCCTTAAATTTTCACCTTTGATCTTGAAAAAGTTAACGATCTTCTTGAACATCATGTATCTTATCCTATACACATTATCCATATCTTATGTACCATATCCTTCACCTTATCCATATCCGATCATTCTTTCTAAATACATCCTTTCTTCCTTTCCTTGGCCTTGATGAGGAATAGGGGAAAAATACTTGGGCCTTATGTCTGTATCTTATCTAGTTGATATTGATCATCCCATTCATTATCCTTATCCTTTCATTCTTCCATGTCATCATGTCCCTTTGCAACCTTGAATCTTATCATGTAAATCATATTTGATTTGAGTTGTAAACCATTATCCAATCCTCATATCTTTTGTCAGTCAATCATAAACAATCATCAATATTATCATACTTAGAGGAAATCAATGATCCTAAGTACGTATCATCCCCATGCCTTATGTAATCAACCATTCTTGGCATCCTAATCAATCAACCATTATCATCTTTTGACAAAATATATGTTGCTTGTGTGTCATGTTTTGTAGTGAATCTTTCATTTTGATCTATCATTTATCCATGGTTGCATTATCTCTATTGTGGGGCATCTTGTTCCTTCAATCAGTCATATCATATCATTCATCCATCCATCTCATGCTATGAAACTTTCTTTGCATCATTTATCCATCACACTTCAATATCTACATCTATCACGTTTCCATTTCTAATCATAGTTTGATCCAGTGCATATCATGGTATCCCCTAGTATTACTCGACCCATTCTATTTTTTTTTTTCTTATCATATCACACTGGGGGAATGTATTGCACTGGATTGGATTCTTGTACATTCTCAAGGTCAGAAAATAAAAAATTCAAAAACATCTAAAAATCATCAAAATCCAAAATCACTCTAAACATGTCAAAACCCAAAAATAGGTCAAAAAGTCAAAAGGTCAAAAACATAGTCTTTATTCGAACTACGTCATCTCTGAGCTTTGAACTTAGGCAAGGGTGATCTTTGATTATCCCCTGAGACATTTAGGTCAGTCTTTTAGGTGTCAGTTATGTCCATATTTTTTTCTTGTAAATCTTGGTTGTGTCATCAGTCAAACTACATGGTCTTTGCGTGTATAACGTAGGCAAGGCTAACTTTTTTATTAGCCCCCGAGGCCCCTAGGATAAGTCTTTAGGTTAGGTCTTGGCCATTTTGGTCATGTCTCACCCTAGACTGGGGGAAAAATACTGCACTCACTAGGGTCAAATAAACTTTGAGCTTGAATCAACATGAAAACAATCATCGGACCAACGTTACAAACACAAACTTCAAATGGATGGTGATCTTTCTGTATCAAGGGTTTATCACGTTTAACACAAAAGTTAAAATTGTTCTACTTTGATTTTTGTATCAAGGGTTTATCAAACTAGAGGAGCAAGGAAGGAGTATGATTTTTTTTGTTTGTTGTCTGTGAGTTTATCATTATTAGTATGCAAGTTGTTGCAAGATGTGCGCTACAAAGTATCACTGATGACATTTTGAATTTGCATAGGAAAATTATTAACTCTTGTCTATTTATGCAAGTAATGCTCGGGTCATCTCAGTTTAATTATGCTTAGATTCTTGTGTTAACTTGCAATTTTAAAACATCATGGAAGTGGTACTCATGTCATCTTGGTCTACATTATGCCATCAATGCTTGTACTCACTTTCAACATTTTAAAGGCCCAATGATGATAAAGAGCATGCAAATTTAGTTAATACAAATGACAATTTTTGAATATGAGATTTGCATAGTTAAGTTAGATTGCATTCATGTTAGTATTGCATGTGTGTTTATGGAGTTTTTCAAAGCTGAACCAATTTCACAATGGTGTCACCTCTCTTATTAATGGATTGAATACACTGGACATTAACCAAAAACACATCATTCTCATTTAGTTGCATCATCATTTGCATCCATAGCATATCATGATCATCATCACATATTGTGTGATCAATTTTATATGTATCAGAAGTATATTAAAAACAAATCAAAACAAAATGATAATACATTATATGAAAAACATAAAATAGGATAAAAGAAATGCAAACTAAATCTTCTACTTTCGATGTCATCCTATCATCCTCTATCTCTAGTGTTTTTTCGATTCCAACTGGCTCTCAGATCTTGGGCTAGGATCGACAAACGGTCTTCCTAGAGAACAAGATTGAAGATGAATGCATGCAATGCTATGCTAAGATTAATGTACTATGATTATTAAAATGCAAGATTATGACACTATGCTGATAATGATAATGCTAAAATTCCATAATACTATAATGTAACTATTCTTGAATGCACGTGTTGTAAGTTGTAGGTAACCAATGCCTGGATTCACAGGGATATTTATAGAGTTTTCAAAAGATTCTGATTGGCTTATGTGATCAACGGTTGTGAAAATTCCTGGCAAATCATACGATCAAAGATGGATGAGACTGGAGAGAAAGATAGAAGAAAACATAAAGCAAAATTTGTTTCCTTTTTCGTGGAAGAGATAAGATGAGATGATGAAGATGAATTATAAAAATCATATTTTTATGAGATTTTGGAAAGATTTTGAAGATAAATAATGAATTATTAAATTCCATTATTCATTTATGAGTGACATGGAGATTTTTTTAATTAAATAAAATATTTAATTATGATTTGGAGAATAATGGAGGATTTCATAATTAAATAAAATATTTAATTATGATTTGAAAAGATATGAAAGATATTTAATCAAATTGTTAAGAAATGACATGTGGATGAAATTAATTAATTAGAAGAAAGATTTGAAAAGAAATATTTAAATTTAATTAAATCAAGACTTAATTAAATTCAAAAAGTGATAATTAATTAAAATAAATAAAAGTGTATATATTTAATTAATCAAGTAGACATATGAATGTGAAATAACTAAATAAAGCAAA
>VDFB02271358.1:762404476-762544185 GCA_007258455.2 Sequoia sempervirens
ATAAATGAAATGATAAAATGAAATGAAATGATAGAATGAAATTATGAAATGAAAAATGATAGAATGAAATGAAAATGATAAAATGAAATGAAAATGATAGAATGAAATGATGAAATTAAAAATTTGTTACCAATTTTTTGCTACAACTCAATTGGTGGAGCTGGCTAAATATTGTTAGATCTTGAGTGAAGTTATAGTTATTTATGTGTTATGCTTAAGTGTTGATTGCATCTTATTTATCATTATTTATCAAGTGAAAGTTATGCTTTGAAAAGAGGAATCAAAATTTTAGAAATAGCTTTTTAGTGTTTTACAATCAAATGAAGTACATGATTGAGCATACAAACAACAAAGCATTTCAGCTGCTTTCTTTTATTTCAATTGATTCATATTTATAGAATTTCATTTGATTGCGAGAATTCAAATGATAGTACAAATTTGCATTGAGATGCATTTTTCTTTTCAAAATGAAAAGCAGAAAGAATGCCATCAAATATCCACACAAGTCATGGATGTAACTATTTCAGTGCATCACAAGCATCACAATACACTATGGAAGATGCATAAAACAGAGTCACATAAGAATAAACATAATAATCATTGCCTATTGATCGATGACTGACGCATAAGTGGTGCGCCATTTGTCTTCTTCGACCTCCATTGACTTGTAGGAAGGAAGAGAGGGATGTTAAAGCTCCGACTATGAATATACCCACATGAGCCATCAACGATAATGTAGTATGCTAATACTCATGCACTGAAACAATCAAGAGAAGTGTAGAAAACATGAGCTGAAAAAGAGATACATCAACATCATCATATATTGTTTTATGCTAACATCGTTTGTTTCTTTGTGCAGGTATAGGGAAAATCACGAAGCTGATTATCATTTGAAGATCAAGCAAGTGGAGAAAAATGGGCTCCCATAAGGGTAAAGCTCGACATGCTACCCCTTATCCATTACAAGTGGGTTGAGATATAAATTGCAATCATCATATTCATCAAGAAAGGAAATGCAACTAAAAGAGTAAAGAAGATTTTATCCATCAAGCCATTAAACCAATTGTGCATTCATAACAATCATAATGCTTTCTGAAATCTATGGGAGAATAGTGAGTTTAATCTACTCAATCAATTTAACTGAGTACATTCATCTCAAACATTGCTATATGGTTTATGTTCCTCTACCATAGTATTATGAGTCATCATGTTCACGATATTATGCAAGGTTCAATAGTGTTATTTATCTTAATCAGTGATAGTGAATAGGCATACATAATGCCTCAGCGAAGAGAAATGTTACAAATCTCCATTTTAGAGGAGAAGAAAGGTATAAAGCAGTTTTGAATAATCAAGCATAAAAATGCATGAAGAGTGCTAGATAAGAAATAGTGATAGCATCTAATCAATGCATAAACAGTTCAGTCATTTATTAAGTGGTGAAGCAATCAACTTGCTTGTAAGTGCAAACTATGGTGATCATCTATGTTAGACACCATCTTTTTGGCTAACATGCGAAGGAGTTTTAGATTTCAATCAGAATACATTGTTTGGACATCTGTGTTGTACTATCATTGAATGGTTTTTGTCATTTAAGCTATACTTTCAAAAAATTCACAATTATCAGGCAAAATTTCAAGGATTCATATACATAAAGTTATTTTCAAGACAAACAGCATCTATACATTGAACCTGGTATGAATGAGGGTTTGGAGTGCATAAGAGGCAAGGAAAACAACTCATCTACAGATTCAATCAAAAGGTTTTCTATGTGCAAGGAGGGAACAACAATATAATGGCAATTGAGAATATAAATTCAAGATACATTTTTAAGAATCTCATCAATCCATATGAGGGTTTTCAACAGCAATGTAAGGGGAATATGTGTTTTCTCATAATTTTATACACTCAGGTGGGGTTTTTCAAAAGAAATAAGATTTACACAGTGTTCCATGGACGAGTTGGAATACAACAAAAAATGCATCCATTTACATATATTCTACAGAATTTAAAATACCCATATAAAGGAGATTTAGAATTTCAGAATGTCAAAAGAAATGCCATGATGGGTTAGGCTGAGTTTTACATGAATATCAAAACATACAGATTTTTGCTCATTTTTTCAAAATACCCACATTGGGGTTTTGAATTTAAGGGCAAGATTTTCCATTTTTCTGAGTTACCCATTTTAGGGTTTTATAAGAAAATGAAAAAGAAGGTAGAGAATTGACATAAGTCAAGCTCCAGTGAGATTAAACATGGATTTATTCAAAAAATGAAATTACCCACATTGGGGTTTTGTTTTAAAAGACAAATAATGTAATTAATAACAATACTCATGTGAGGGTTTCCCCCAGAAGTCAAGGATAAGCATTATTTCTTCAAAATACCATAGGAGAGTTTTCCAGAAATTAAAATACATATAATACATGGTGTTGGGTTGAGCTAAAAAATGCTTAGAAAGCTCTTAACAAGTATGCTCATGGCGTGACCTATAGATGGCCTTTAAGTTTTTAAATAAAAACATCTTTGCTATAGTATATTAATTTTTTTTAGCTTCTTTTTGCAGAAAGACAAATAGAACAACAAGAGCTTACCACCTAATGCCTATAGGAGAACATATAAGCCATGGCTAGATCTCTATAGAGCTTTCAAGAACTAAGAGACAAGCTACCATCATGGCGGCCAAAACATTCACAAGGAACTCCAAGCTCGAAGCTCGAACTCCCTCAAGAAACATAGAGTATCAAGAGCAAGCATATAAAGTAAAGAATTCATCAAATATTTATGCTCATGGCCATGACCAAAAAGGCTTTTATTACCATTAAAAGAGCTCAAAGGATGAAGAATGAATAGTTAGTGATTCTTGCCCATGAAGCTAAGAAGAAACCTCATTTTGTCTCTTGCAAAATCAGACCAAAATGCCCAGTTTGAGAGCATGTATGGCGATCAAGGAGAGAAACAATAAGACACAACAACTATAGAAACAAGAAGCCAGGAGAGATACAAGTGTAGCCACAGCTTTAAGGCCAAAATCATTCAAAAGTGAAGAGAGGAAGCCATGAAATGGCTTAAGGAAAGATTACGATGCTTTCTGAAGGAAGATTTAGCCCTAGGAGGTTTGAATGATAAGATCTAAACTGTCAAACCCTAGCTCACGGCGGCGCTCACAGTAGAGCCTTTTTCTCCAAAAGTTCACTTTGCAAAATGATGTGAAAAGATAGGGCATTCTTCGCATTTTGTTCATTAGGGTTTTGCTTTACCCTAAGTCAACTTAGGGATTTTCCCTTAGTTTTTTAAAATTATCAATGTCCAAATCAAAAACACATAGTGGTGGTCAATTCCTTGTGTTTAGTTTTGAAGGTAATCAACTCCTAAGTCAAAAACATCATAATAAAACTATAATGAGATCTTAATTTTGACTTAGGGTTTTATTTTTAATTGATTTTAAAGAAAATAAATTAGGATATTGATGAGGAGAGTTGTGCTTTGTATATTTTTATGATTTTTAAAAGAAAAATCAATTGTTGTATTGGAGAAATAAGGTGGTAGTTGTTTTTTGCAAAAGATTTAAACATCTTTAATTCCAAAAATAGGTCTAATAGTGAGATTATGAAGATTTGCAACTATGTAAAGCAAAGATAAAGCATATTGTTTTATCTCTTTCCTATTTTTAGCAAATTGGGGTTGAGATTTTTCCTTGCATTGGATTTGAGTTTTCTGCTAGATGGATACGATGCTTTATTTGCTTTAAAATCATATTTAGCCTATTTTTAGAGGCTTTTCAGTATGAAAATGGAAACAGTGTGTTTTTTTTGCTTTTATGCAGACTTTTGAGATAGTTTGGTACCTTTTCCTTGAGCTTTTCTTGCGAGCTTAGATTAGGGTTTGAGAGAATTATATCTTGAAGAAAACTTCATTTTTTTTTCTTCTCAGTTCAGTTGGTAGTTTCTTGCTCTTAACATTTTTTTGAGCTTGTAAACTTATTTGTATTCAGTTCAGACAGATGCACTCTTTCAGTTTCAATAAAGCAGCAGAGTTCTTCTCATTTCTTGTCTCAACCTTGTAACAACAATTTGATGTCTTTGTGTTTTCAAGTTTGAAGCCTTATATGTCTTGCTTTTATGAGTCTTTGCATAGAATTTCATGTTTTCAGGTTGCATGATGCATTCAATGCCTTCGAATATTCATGAAAATTACTAATGAAACCATGTACCAATGAGAATGTGAGAGCTATTGCAATAGAGGAATTGTTGTGAGTGGTAAAATATGAATTTTTAGAAGTAACAGTTAATCATTAGTTAGTGTTAAATTTCATTTTCAAGCTATCCTTCTTTACCTTTTCCCATAAATTACTTAGAATAATATTCATCATTCAGAGAACCAGCTCACTCTAGAAATTCATTCTTACTATGAGTTACCCACAACTCAAGAATGTTTCCATGTGTCAATAGATTGCTAAACTTTTAGTTTCAACAGTGTGCAAATCTATTTGATAACAGTTTTTGGCATGCCCGGTGGGACTCTGAAACACATTTCAGAGAATTTTTAGAGTTTCTAATTTATTGTTTGGTGTATGCAGCAGATTTTTTCAACCTTTTGGAGGCTCATTTCAATATACCTACGACTTCGATCCTGATTTTGCATGCTAGTGCAGCCTACGCATGAGAAAAATACAAACAAGATCAAGTATTGCACCTTTCAAATATTGAGAGTTGTCTCCACTATGAAGAAGAGGTAGAACATCAAGGAGGATTTTTAAAACACCTGCAAGATCGAAATCAAAACCTCCTATTTTTAGCTCTTGGGTTTTATTACCAGGAGTACCGGTTTTGATATTATAAGCACTGCCAATGGTAGCACCCGTTCATGCATTTCAAGGGAGGTAGTCCATTAGATATCATTCAACATGATGGCATCCTAGTTGCAGCCCTTATAAGTCTACCATACTTCACCAAGGAGGACCTAACTACACCGATTGAGCATATTCGTGACATAGCCACCTTATGCTCGGTTCACAACATCACGCAGGAGAACGTTGCGTTAAGGTTCTTGGCTGCGTCATTCAAAGGGAAGGCATTACAATGGTTCGGAGGTCTCACAACCAACTCAATTGCGACATGGGATGCATTAGGTAATGGTTTATATTAACATTTTGCTGATAAATCTGATAATTTGTCTTTGTTATAGCAGTTGAGCACCATTTAAAGGGCACCACACAAGAACTTGGCCAATTTCAACTACCAATTTCAGAGAACCTGGAACGGGATTCCTGCAATAGTAAAACCTCTACTAGCACATGCTTTTCTATTTTACTTAAAGGCTTTAAATAGAAAGATTGCGGCTATGACCCAATCTATGGGTGGGCTTACACTCCCTATTGCCTATGACATAGCCATTAGAGCTAAGAACTATCTCATCCAAGCTAGAGACATAACTCCTAGACCTCCTATGCCTTTGTTTCAATAAATACAGCCACCTACTCCTATTGTTGTACCTCCCTTAGCTGTTGTCCCACCTGTTCCAACAATAGGTTATCATAACACAACCCATGAAGTTGCTTCTCTAGCCCCAAACCAAGAGATTCAAGAGATTAAAAGCTTTGGGAATGATCTTGTGAGCATTAAGAAGCAATTCAGTCATGAAGATAAGCCTTATTAAGCCACTTATCAATAGAACCAGCCTAATAGGCTTTCCTTTCAAAATGATTACCAAGCCCAAAGAAAGAATTTTAACCCTAGGCCATTCTAACCATACAATTTGAATGCAACCAATTTTTCAAAGGAACTTGTGCCCCAAAATAGTGTTTCCCAGGATTGTGATTAGTGTTATCCATGCAATCAGCCCCATAACCAATCAACATGTGCCAATGGAATGAGAAATCGGGCTTTAATGGTCCAAAATAGCTATGTTGGTTCAGAAAATGTTGCAGATTAGAATCAAGAACAAGATAATGTGGAAGTTTCCTTGCCAAACTGGCAGAGCTCTAAATTCTATGGAATGAATGGTCAAGCTAAAGAAAATTCTCTTGTTTTAGCTAATACCAGGTCAAAAAAGAGAGCTATGGATCTGGGACAGCAAGTTGGAAATTCATAGTAGCAGCCTCCAAATAGTAAGCAGATCGTTCTATCAAATGTTAATGTTGTAGCACAGCCTAAAGTGCAGATTCTGCAAAGAGGCCAAGAGATATCTAGCAAGGAACAATCAAAGACGCATCCACAGCCTTTATAGAGGCAAAATGATGTGGTTGTCATTAAAAACTAGTAGAAGGTAAACTCTTCATTGTTTAATATTGTTGACCATCTCAAGAAAACCATGGTCAGTATGTCGGTATTAGATGCTTTACACCTTCCAGGGAAGAAAGGTTTACTGCAAAATGCTTTAACTGAATTGTCTATTTCTGAAAATGCTAACCAAGGAGTTGCAAAATTCATTCTTGTAAATGATCTAGAGGATAAAAATGAGCAGAAAACTAAAGAGGTAAAGCCTCCCCCATTCTACTTAAGTCTGATTATTGGCGATAAGATTGTTCATAATTGTATGGTTGATTTTGGTGCTAGTAGTTTAGTCATGCCTAAGAGTTTAGCTGATAAGTTAGGTCTTGTTTATGAGCCTAACCCCCAGAAAGGCGTAGTGCAATTAGATGGGTCTGCTATTAAAACTGCTGGTATTATCAAAAATTTGGCTCTTACTTTGCATGCATCCCCGAGTTTTTCTATTCATTAGGATATACATGTCATTGACTTTCCACCACACTTTACCATTTGTCTCTTGAGGGATTTTACAGCCACGTTGGGTGGGTTTCTATCTTTAGATTGGTCCCATCTTTTCTTTAGAACAAGGTATGGTACGAAAGTGACCATAAAGTCTGAGCCTCTTTCCAAAGACCATATTGAACCATATTCACCAAATCCTATAAACACTAACCTCTACGCCACCTCTGCACTAGAGGATCAAACCATGACCTTAGACTGCAAAACCCATATAGAAAATATCAATCTAGATGAATAGCAGTCGAAGATCGCGATCTTGATCCTTTTCAACACACAGATGAGATAGGATTAAGAGTCTATATGATTCGAGAACCTAATTTTGATATGCCAAATCTTTGTAAAGAGGAGGAACAATCTACAGAAATAAAAAATGAGCTTTGGAAGCTTTACTTCGATGGTTCAAGAAGCAGTATTGGTGTTGAAGGTGGGGCTATGTTGATATCACCAGAAGGAGTTAAGTACTATTCAGCTTTCATATTTTCTTTTAGTTGTTCGAATAATACAACTGAGTATGAAGCATTGGTGCATGGCCTCGAATGGGCCCGCAAGAGAAGTATCTAACATTTATGCATTTATGGTGATTCAGAACTAATTGCAAATCAGATCAGAAATTTAAATGTTGCCAAGAATGATTTTCTTAAGAAATATAAGCATCGTGTATGGGATTTGATGGAAGATTTTGATGCTTTTAATATCATTTCAGTTCCTCATAATCAAAATAAACGTGTTGATAGGCTCGTTTCCATAGGAGCCCAGTTTGATATTCCCAATGAGATTCATAAAGTAGAGGCATGTCAATATGTAAAGATAGTGGTTAGACCTTTCATGCCTAACAATAATGTGAGCTGGTAGGTTTTTGACAGCGATGAGAAAATTATAAATTTATTAATTACTGAAGTTGAGTTTGTAGATGGAAACCAACAAAAATGGCAGTAGCAATATGATGACCAAATTGTGCAATTAAAGACCTACAAGCTACCAAAAGGATTGGTGACCTTGGAATCTGTGTTCAATTCAGATGACCAAGTGCATAAAGACAAGTGCAGCCTGACTATTAAGGAAGAACATTATGTAACCATTAAAATATTTGAAGGCAAGCTTCTCAAGCTGGGAAAGGTATGTAATAAAGAGGAACAATAGGCATTTATTCTATTATGCCAAAAATTTAATGATGTTTTTGCTTGGGAGTATAAGGATTTGAGAGGTTTTAACCCAGAACTAGCCCAACATACTATCGAGCTAGAACCTAATGTAAAACCAGTAAGACATAAACAAAGACCTCTTAACCCCAAATTAAAACACCTTATGAAGGATGAACTAAATAAATTAGTTGAGAGTGGTATTATTTTTCCTATCAAACACACCTCTTGGGTGTCAAATTTGGTGCCAGTTAGGAAGAAAAGTGGGGAAATCAGATGATGTGTCACTTTCTGAGATTTAAATAAAGCATCATTGAAGGATCACTACCCACTTCCTTCCATGGTGAAAAATCTGCAAGTAGTCTCTAGTTCTAACAAATTTTCTTTGCTAGATGGTTACTCAGGTTACAACCAGATTATGGTTAAGCAAGAAGATCAATTCAAGACAACATTTACCACTAAGTGGGGCAAAATGGCCTACAAGAAGATGCCTTTTGACTTGTCCAATGTTGGAGCAATGTTTTAGCGAGTGATGGATATGGCCTTTCATTCGCTTATGAAAAAAATTGTTCTGGTATATTTAGATGACATTACTATTTTTTCTAGAAATGCTAATGAACATCTTGATCATTTGGAGCAGATTTTTCAGAGATGCAAAGATTTTGAAGTGTCTCAATTCAAAGAAGTGTATATTTTTAGTGCATGAAGGCAAACTGCTTTGACATATTGTTTCAAAGCAAGGTATTTCTATAGACCCTGAAAGAGTCTCCACAATTCTTGAATTACCATTACCAGCTCACAAGAAAGGCTTACAAAGCTTTCTTGGGAGAACAAATTTTGTAAGGAGGTTCACACTGAATATTGTAGCTTTGCTGCAACCTCTCACTTCTATGCTTAAAAATAATATTCCTTTTAGTTGGACCAAGGAAGATAAGAGGAGATTTGAGCAGATTAAGGAAGCCCTTGTAGTTGCTCCTACTCTCATCAATCCAAACTTTGACAAAGACTTCATTCTATATGCGTTTGGAGGAGTAGATATCGTTTCAGCTATGTTATGCTAGCAAAATGATGAAGGCTTGGAGTAGCCTATAGCATTTTTCAGCCAAGTACTGCATGATTATGAGGTGAAGTATTCTTTTGTCAAAAAGCATGTTTTTGCTGTTGTAAGAAGCTTAAAAAACTTTAGGCATATGATGTCCAACAACAAGATCCATTTGTTCATTGCCCATTCGACTATTAAGGATTTCTTGCTTAACAAAGATATAAATGATAAATGTGTCGGTTGGATAACCAAAGTAATGGAATTTGAATTCGATATAAAGGTAACAAAGTTCGTTAGAGGCAAAGGCTTGTGTGAACAGATTGCTGGAAATGAAGACAACAACTTAAAAGAAGCTGGAAATATAGATATGGTGCTAAATAATGATGTTGCAGGTGTTGTTCCAGTGTCTCCTGCTACTTGGTTGCAATAAATGATGCATTATTTGCAAACTGGTGAGTGCCCTAAAGGCCTAGATAGAGCGAAAAGAAGGTATTACAGATTACAAGCCATTCCTTATGCAATTATTGATGGAATTCTTTGTAGGAGAGATTTCAAAGGTGTTTTATTGCGATGTATTCAGCTTGATCAAGTTGACAAGCTTTTAGCAAAATTTCATGATGGACCTTCAGAAGGTCATTTTTTTGCAAGAATAACAATCCTAAAAATTATGCGGGCTGGCTATTATTGGCCAGATGTGTTCACAGATGCTATTGCTTGGGTCACAAAATGTGAGAAATATGCCTTATTTTCTGGAAAATAGAGGCTTGCAGTGCTACCCCTTCATCTGATTCAGGTGGAACAACCCTTTGCTAAGTGGGGCTTAGATTTGATTGGCCCTATCAATCTGCCTTCAAGCGTGGGTCATAAGTGGATACTTACTGCTATAGATTATTTTACCAAATAGACCTAAGCAATTTCTTTGAAAGAAGCAAACGAGACTTCAGTGCTTAACTTCTATCAAGATCTCATATCAAGATTTGGTGTTCCAGATTCAATCATTTCTGACAATAGTTTGGATTTTATTGGTTTGAGGATTTCTGATTGGTCAGTTAGAAATAATATTTATTTTAACACATCTTCCAATTATTATCCACAGGGCAATGGTCAGGTGGAATCTACAAATAAGAATCTGATTCAGATAATCAAGAAGACTGTTGAAGATAATCAGCGGACATGGCATGAAAAGCTGAAGTTAGCCCTTTGGGCTGAAAGAATAACTCCTAAAAGAGCCACTGGTTGTTCACCTTTTTTTCTAACTTATGGTAAAGAAGCTAAGTTACCTGTTTCCATTGAGTTGTTGACTTTAAGTTATGTTAAAGAACTGGAATTATTGAATGAATAACCTCTTGAGGTGAGATTTGCATAGCTAGTAGAGCTGGAAGAAACTAGGAAATAAGCTAGAAGTAGACTGGGTAAGTGCACCAAGATGGTTCCCAAAAAGGGGGCTTAAGTGGCCACTTTTTTTTTCTGAAATCAGTAAATGTTGATCTTGGAAGTGAAATTGAGGATAGTTACACTCAAAATTTTGAGATGGAATAAAAACAAGGATCGAAGTGCTCCAAGTCTACTTTCTAAACTACTAATTTATGTTGAAAATGGTTGAGATTAAGGGGTTCAAAAGAGGGATGTACACAAATTGGTGTTTTTTTTGTCAAAAAAACATAACATAGCAACTCTTGTATGACCTGAGCATGGTGAACTTTTTTGTAGTATTTTTAAAACGCTATGGTCAGAAGTTAGCTAACAACATCTAGTTGATGTACAATTTTTCTAATAATTTTTTAATGAATATTTGATTTTTTACTAATTTTCTAAGTGGGCACTTCCTGAAAAGCATAATTTTAGCTGTGCTCCCCCTACAAATTTTGGAAAATAATTGATTTTTTTAATTTATTTTTTAAATTTGTAGAATGGAGTCTAGTTTCTAAAAATGTAATTTATTTGAAATTTTGAATAACGGTTAATTTATAACAAAAAAAACACCAAACACTACTTTTTAGCAAAAACAGACATACAAACAAAAGAAATTATGGATGAAAGGATTAACATTGTCAAAAAGTGAAAAAAATTACATCGTTGGATAGCTAAGAGAGAACCTAACATTACCCATGTGTTTGATTTTGTTGATATTGAACTAGATGCAATCTTAATGGTGAGCACATACCCGATTACATGAAAAATTGTAAAATTTGCAAAAACACGTCTTTGGCCTTGTTGGGAATGCCCTCCAAGCCTTTTTGTTGGTATCCCAAGGCAAATAATTTCACTTTTTTCTTTGTTTCTAGTGCAAAATAATGCGAGCACATTATAACACGCTCCCGTTATAATGCGAGTGCATTTTTTAAAACTTTTTTTCAAAAGTGGCCACAAAATTGGTACCCAACTTCATGCACCCGCCACTCTAAGATAGCTAGAGATACATCAAGCTTAGATGAAGAGCTCTTTTGATAAGAGGAAAAGGCCACATGAGTTCATTGTTGAAGATATGGTTTTTAAATGGAATGAATTTAAAAGAAAACCTAGATGACATTCCAAGTTCAATGCAATTTGGGATGGGCCTTATGTGATCACGGAGTGCAAGGAACACAACGCGTTCCAACTTTCTAAGTTGACTGGAGAGGTGTTGTCTATCCCAGTTAATGGGATCCATCTCAAGAATTTCCTTTGAGATAAGTTCTATCTTGTAAATAAGTAGAGTAGTATTGCAAATAAGTGTGTTACGCACATTTCCTTTCAGCAGTTTTCTTTTGGAGAGGTGCTGTCTATCCCAGTTAATGGGATCCACCTCAAGAATTTCCTCTGAGATAAGTTCTATCTTGTAAATAAGTAGAGTAGTATTGCAAATAAGTGTGTTACACACATTTCCTTTCAGCAGTTTTCTTTTCCCTAAGTGTTGTTGCACATGTTTTGTTGGCCATTAGGGCCTATTAGTTTTCTTTTGTTGTTGATTGGAGTGTTATTGTTAAAGTTTATGAGTTTCATCAAGGGGAAGATTTGACTCTGCACCCAATGGAGTGTTTCAAGGCAACTGATCTATGCTTCGCAGGTAAGCATTTAGCATAAATCACCAAAATGTTACCAATTTTTTGTTATAGCTCAATTGGTGGAGCTAGATAAATATTGTTATATCTTGAGTGAAGTTATAGTTATTTTTGTGTTATGCTTAAGTTTTGATTGCATCTTATTTATCATTATTTATCAAGTGACAGTTATGCTTTGAAAAGAGGAATCAAAATTTTAGAAATACCTTTTCAGTGTTTTACAATCAAATGGCATACAAGATTGAGCATACAAACAACAAATCATTTCACCTACTTTCTTTTATTTCAATTGATTAATATTTACAAAATTTCATTTGATTGCGAGAATTCAAATGATAGTACAAATTTGCATTGAGATGCATTTTTCTTTTCAAAATGAAAAGCAGAAAGAATGCCATCAAATATCCACACAAGTCATGGATGTAACTGTTTCAGTGCATCACAACCATCACACTACACTTTGGAAGATGCATAAAATAGAATCACATAAGCATAAACATAATCATCATTTCCTATTGATTGATGGACAACACAAAAGTTGTGCACCATTTGTCTTCTTCGAGCTTCATTGACCTATAGGAAGGAAGAGAGGGATGTTAGAGCTCCAACTATGAATATACCTACATGAGCCATCAACGATAATGTAGTATGCTACTAATCATGCATTGAAACAATCAAGAGAAGTGCAGAAAACATGAGCTGAAAAAGAGATACATCAACATCATCATATATTGTTTTATGATAACATCGTTTGTTTCTTTATGTAGGTATAGGAAAAATCATGAAGCTGATTATCATTTGAAGATCAAGCATGTGGAGAAAAATGGGATCCCACAAGGGTAGAGCTCGGCATGCTGCCCCTTATCCATTACAAGTGGGCTAAGTTACAAATTCCAATCATCATGTTCATCAAGAAAGGAAATGCAATTGAAAGAGCAAAGCAGAGTTTATCCATCAAGCCGTTAAACCAACTGTGCATTCATAACAATTATAATGCTTTCTGAAAGCTATGGGTGAGCAATGAGTTTAATCTGCTCAATCAATTTAATTGATTACATTCATCTCAAACACTGTTGTATGGTTTATATTCCTCTGCCATAGTATTATGAGTCATCATGTTCATGATATTATGCAAGGTTCAACAGTGTTCTTTCTCTTAATTAGTGATAGTGAACAGGAATACATAATGCCTCATCGAAGAGAAATGTTATGGATCTTCATTTTAGAGGAGAAGCAAGGTCTAAAGCAGTTTTGAATAATCGAGCATAAAAATGCATGAAGAGTGCCAGATAAAAAATAGTGATAGCATCTAATCAATGCATAAACAGTTCAGTCATTTATTAAGAGGTGAAGCAATCAACTTGCTTGTAAGTGCATATTACAGTGATCAGTTGTGTTAGACACAATATTTTTGGCTGACATGTGAAGGAGTTTTAGATTTCAATCAAAATACACTATTTGGAGATCTGTGTTGTTCTATCAGTCAATGGTTTTTTTCATTTAAGCTATACTTTCAGAAAATTCACAATTATTAGGCAGAATTTCAAGGATTCATCTACATAAAGTCATTTTCAGAACAAACAACATGTATACATTGAACCTAGTATGAATGAGGGTTTGGAGTGCATAAGAGACAAGGAAAATAACTCATCTACAAATTCAATCAAAAGGTTTTATGTGTGCAAGAAGGGAACAACAATATAATGGCAATTGAGAATATAAATTCAAGATACATTTTTAAGAATCTCATCAATCCATATGAGGGTTTTCAACAGCAATGTAAGGGGAATATGTGTTTTCTCATAATGTTATACACTTAGGTGGGGTTTTGCAAAAGAAACAAGATTTACACAGTGTTCCATGTACGAGTTGGAATACAATAGAAAATGCATCCAGTTACATATATTCTTCAGAATTTAAAATACCCATATAAAGGAGATTCAAAATTTTAGAATGTCAAAAGAAATTCCATGATGGGTCAAGCCGAGTTTTACATGAATATCAAAACATACATATTTTTGCTCATTTTTCAGAATACCCACATTGGGGTTTCGAATTTAAGGGCAAGATTTTCCATTTTTTTGAGTTACCCATTTCAAGGTTTTATAAGAAAATGCAAAAGAAGGTAGATAATTGACATGGGTCAAGCTCCAGTGATATTAAACACAGATTTGTTCAAAACATCAAATTACCCACATTGGGGTTTTGTTTTAAAGATAGATAATGTTATTAATAACAATACTCATGTGAGGGTTTCACCCAAGAGTCAAGGATAAGCATTATTTCTTCAAAATACCATAGGAGAGTTTTCTAAAAATTAAAATACATATAATACATGGTGTTGGGTCAAGCTCAAAAATGCTTAGAAAACTTTAACAAGTATGCTCATGGTGCAACTTGTAGATAGCCTTTAACTTTAAAAAAAAAACATCTTTGTTGTAGTATATGAAGTTTTTTAAGCTTTTTTTGCAGAAAGATAGATAGAACAACAAGAGTTTATCGCTTAATTCATGTAGGAGAACATGTAAGCTGCAACTAGAGCTCTACAGAGCTTTCAAGAACTAAGAGACAAGCTCTCATCATGGCAGCCAAAACATTCACAAGGAACTCCAAGCTCGAAGCTCGAACTCCCTCAAGAAACACAGAGTAGAGAGAGCAAGCATAGAAAGTAAAGAATTCATCGAATATTTATGCTCATGGTTGTGGCGAGTGAGGATTTTATTACCATCAAAAGAGCTCAAAGGATGAAGAATGAACAGTCAATGATTCTTACCCATGAAGCTGAGAAGAAACCTCATTTTGTCTCTTGCAAAATCAGACCAAAATGCCCAGTTCGAGCTCATGTATGGCAGTTAAAGAGGGAAACAATAAGACACAACAAGAATATAAACAAGAAGTCAGGAGAGATACAAGTGTAGCTATGACTTAAAGGCTAAAATTATTCAAAAGTGAAGAGAGGAATCCACGAAATTTATAAGGAAAAATTACCATGCTTTCTAAAGGAAGATTCAACCCCAAGAGGTTCGAATGATAACCTCTAAACTGTCAAACCCTAGCTCATGGCGGTGCTCATAGCAAAGCCTTTTTCTCCAAAATTTCACTTTGCAAAATGATGTGAAAAGATAGGGCATTCTTCGCATTTTGTTCATTAGGGTTTTTCTTTACCCTAAGTCGACTTAGGGATTTTCCTTTTTCTTTTTAAAATTATCAATGTCCAAATCAAAAACACATAGTGGTGGTTGATTCCTTGTGTTTGGTTTTGAAGATAATCAACTCCTAAGTGAAAAACATCATAATAAAACTATAATGAGATCTTAATTTTGACTTAGGGTTTGATTTTTAATTGATTTTAAAGAAAATCAATTAGGATATTGATGAGGAGAGTTATGCTTTGTATATTTTTATGATTTTTAAAATAAAAAGCAATTGTTGTATTGGAGAAATAAGGTGGTAGTTGTTTTTTGCAAAATATTTAAAAATATTTAATTGCAAAAATAGGTCTAATAGTGAGATTATGAAGATCTACAACTCTGTAAAGCAAAGATAAAGCATATTGTTTTATCTCTTTGCTATTTTTAGCAGATTGGGGTTGAGATTTTTCCTTGGGTAGGATTTGAGTTGTCTGTTGGATGGATACGGTGCTTTATTTGCTTTAAAAGCAGATTTAGCCTATTTTTAGAGGCTTTTTAGTATGAACATGGAAACAGTGTGTTGTTTTTCTTTTATGCAGACTTTTGAGATAGTTTGGTACCTTTTCCTTGAGCTTTTCTTGTGAGCTTGGATTAAGGTTTGAGAGAATTATATCTTGAATAAAACTTAGTTTTTTTTCTTCTTAGTTCAGTTGGCAGTTTCTTGCTCTTAACATTTTTTTGAGCTTGTAAACTCGTTTGTACTCAATTCAGACAGATGCACTCTTTCAATTTCAATAAAGCAACAAAGTTCTTCTCATTTCTTGTCTGAACCTTGTAACAACAATTTGATGCCTTTTTTTTTTCAAGTTTGAAGCCTTATATGTCTTGCTTTTATGAGTCTTTGCATAGAATTTCATGTTTTTAGGTTGCATGATGTATTCAATGCCTTTGAATCTTCATGCAAATTATTGATGAAACCATGTACCAATGAGATTGTGAGATCAATTGCAATAGAGGAATTGTTGAGTGGTAAAATCTAAATTTTTAGAAATAACAGTTAATCATTAGTTAGTGTTAAATTTCATTTTCAAGCTATCCTTCTTTCCCTTTTCCTAGAAATTACTTAGAATAATATTCATCATTTGGAGAACCAGCTCACTTTGGAGATTCGTTCTTGCAATGAGTTACCCACAAGTCAAGAACATTTCCATGTGTCAATAGATTGTTGAACTTTTAGTTTCAGTAGGGTGCAAATCTATTTGATAAAAAAATGATAAAATGACAGATGAAATGAAATGATAGAATGAAATGAAAGTGATAAAATGACATGAAAATGGAATGCTAAAATGAAGTGAAACGATAAAATGGAATGAAGTGATAAAATGAAATGAAAATGAAATGCTAAAATGAAGTGAAATGATAAAATGGAATGAAATGATAAAATGAAATGAAAATGAAATGCTAAAATGAAGTGAAATGATAAAATGGAGATGGTAAATGGGATGCAACCATGTAGAATGAAAATGGTATGGATATGAAAATGATAAGTAAGATGTTAATGATAGGAAGATGATAGATAATATAAAAATGAAAATGATATGAAATACCTAAGGGATAAATGAGTGATATGAAAAGACAAAGGATCTAAATGAATGATATGAAGATGATATAAAATGAGAATGATCAATGGCATGAAATGAAATCATATGATATGTAAATGAATGATAAATGATAAACTATACGATATGTACATGACCTAGATGAACTGATAATGGTAATAAAATGTTGATGAAAATAAAAGATGATAATGAAACAAATGTCCAAATGTCCTCCACAACTAGTCTAAAGAGACATGACAACCATTGATGTTTTTGTTCAGCCTTTTAAAATTCTGATGCAAATCCAGTATGTAGATATGTACAATGACCTAAATTAAATACAATGAAATGAAACCAACCATTTGCTGAGCCTTTTGTTAGCTTTCTTGAATCATCATATAGCATTTTAAAATGTTGGAAGTATGTACAAGTATCAAAGGGGAAATTAACACCAATGATAACTTGAGTACAACTTTCATGATTTTTGATATAGCAAGTGAACACAAGCATCGAGGTATATTGAAATGAGATGACCTAAGCATTTCTTGCATAAACAAACAAAGATTAACCACTTTCTGATGCAAATTTGGAACTGTCATCAATGATAAGCTATAGAAATCATGTCTCGCAACATATTTGCAACAAATTGATAGTTAACCTCAAGACAACAGACAAAGAAAAATCATCCTCTTTCCTCGATACTCTAGTTCAATACATGATTGAGTGTGCTCTAGAGAGATGATATCAAAAATCAAACAACCATTGTTCAAAATATAATATTGCTATTCCAACCATTATTCAGATTTTAGATCATCCAGATATGAGTCATGATATGAAATTTGCTGAAAATTGTCATATGGATAGTTGTTCATGTGATTTGATTGTTTTTTCACATGTTGGGTGTTATGTCATTGTTTATCTATTTCGGTAAAACCTGAAAGTTGATTTCTCCTAGTATATCAATCATTTGCCCCTCAGTATTGACACAACTTTTCTGAAATGAATATTTACAATGATCAAGCCATGGTAAGACATTATCACTCTAGGAAAATGATGCCATTATGATGTTGTGATGGCCCTAAGATGATGGAAAGATGCATGAAATCAAGGCTGAGAAGCTAAGTGCAAAACATGAACTAATAGATGGAGAGCTACAAATAGTGTTTGTTTGCTATATTTTCACTATTTGTGTTTATTGCATTTTTGTAATTTCTTTTTGATTTTTTTGTATTTTTCTTGCCAATAGACTGCCTGTTTGCTAGGTTTTCACCCTATGATGATTTTTCCAATTTTTAAAATTTTTTTAGGACATTTTCTACTATTTTTTTAAGGACTTTTTTTGTTGTTTTTGTATTTTTTCAGGACTTTTTCTGGATGAGGATAACTACTTTAGACATAATACTTTTTCAAGTGAATGTTGTTGATGTGTTCATCAAATAGGTCCCCTTATGGTGTTGAAAGCTTTTATTCTCTTGAACTATATATTGTTATGACCACATAAGGACCCAGCCAATTTGGTTCAAACTTTCCTTTCTTCTTTCTGTCTTGCTGATTTTGTGGGTTTTCCTTCAAAACAAGATCACTAACCTAAAAGGTACATGGCTTGACTCTATGATTATAGTTGCAAGACATCATTTGTTGATATGCTTTCAAATGGTTAGCTACTCGTTGTCTCTTCTCATCGAGGAGTTCTAGCTCTTGCAGTCTGGAAACTCTATAGTCATCATCTGTTGTGAGACCCTTCAATGATACCTTGAGTGATGGAATCTCAACCTCTAGAGGTAATATGGCTTCTACTCCATAGACAAGAGAAAATAGTGTTTCTCCTATTAGCATTCAGATGTTAATTCTATAGGCACATAATGCAGGATTAAGTTGAACGTGCCAATCTTTCCTTGCATCATTTACAGTCTTTTTCAAAAAAATTAGTATTGTTTTGTTCGAGGCCTCTGCTTGGCCATCCCTTGTGCATAATAAGGTGTTGAATATCTATGTTGGATATGGAATCTTTCACAAAGTTCATCAACATCTTGATTCTTGAATGGTCATCCATTATTTGTGATGATGCAGTTGGTAATGCCATATCATCAAATGAGATAGTTGAGTATAAATGATGAAATTTTTTATCAGTAATCTTAGTGAGAGGTACTGCCTCAATCCACTTGGTAAAGTACTCTATTGTTGTGATGATGAACTTGTGCCCATTTGATGATGATAGATGAATCTTTCCAATTAGATCTAACCCCCATTAAGAGAATGGCCAAGTTGGCGTGAATGGTTGAAGTTCTTGTGTAGGAGCACTAATGAGATTCCCATGAATCTGGCATTTCGAGCACTTTTTCATGAAGGTGAATGATTCTCTCTCCATAGTTGGCTAGTAGTATCCCATTCTAATCAATTTCTTGGATAAGTTCAGTCCACTCGAATGAGTACCACAAATTCCACCATGAACTTCTTGTAATGCCTTATCAAATTTGTCATGTTCAAGACATCGAAGTAAACTACCATCAAAACTGCAGTGATAGAGGGTATCAGCGATAAGAGTATAGCGAGAGGATTGGCGAATAAATTTTCTCTTTTGGTTATAGAATAAGTTGGATGGTAAGATGTCATCTTTTAAGTAGGTATAAATCTTGCCATACCAGGGTGAATCAGATCCTACTAAGTGGTAGATGATTTGGCTTTCAAGTGTGTCATAGGCAGGTGTAAATGATTTTTCGACCAAAAATTCATAGCGAGTCTGATTTTGTGGGAGTTCTAGAAATGATGCGATCGTGGCCATGGCGTTAGCTACCTTGTTATCAAGTCTTGGAATCCGTATGAACTTGATATCTATGAAGTACTTCTTGAAGTCATCAATCATCTTCTTATATGGCAACAGTTTGTCATCTTTGGTTTGATAATCATCATTGATCTAATTAATGACTAACTGTGAGTCACCATAGACTTGTAGTTCCATGATCCTCCATTCTAAAGTGATCTTGAGTCTAGTGATTAAAGCTTCATATTTAGATATGTTGTTGGTGCATGGAAAGATTAGCCTGTATGATCAAGGAATGGTATGTCCTTGAGGGGTGACAAAGAGTATGCCTTCCCCCAATCCATGTTGAGTAAAAGAACCATCAAAGTATAATGACCATGGGTGTTTGGATTTTGTAGTGAAGACATCAACATCTAGAAATTCAATATATATGGGATGCTTTGCTTATAGTGGTGCTTTAGCTAGTTGATCGGTGATAACTTGTCCTTTGATTGCTTTACGATCAACATAATGGATGTCAAACTGACATAAGATCATGACCCATTTTTTTATCCTTCCTATCAATGTAGCCTTACTTAACAGGTACTTGAGTGGATCAATCTTTGCAATAAGATTTATTGTATGAGTTAACATGTAGTGCCAAAATTTATGTAATGCAAAGACTACTACTAGACAAGCCTTTTCAATGAAAGTGTAGTTGAGTTCATGACCTGTTAGCATTCGACTGATGTAATAAATTGCACATTCCTTTCCTGTAGAGTCCTCTTATGCTAATAATGCCCCCAAAGATGTCTCTGTTGTGAAAATATATAAGATTAGTGGTTTGTCTGGACTTGGTGGTACCAGAACTGGTGGGTTCATTAGGTACTGCTTGATTTATTGAAAGTACATTTCACACTTATCATCCCATTTGAAAGGAACATTTTTATGCAATAGATGTGTGAAAGGTATCCTTTTATCTTCCCGTTGTGCAATGAACCTTCATATAGATTGAATTCTTCCCTATAATGATCTCAACTAACTAATATTCCTTGGTGGAGGCATTTCCATGAATGCTTGCACCTTGGCAGGATCTACTTCAATTCCTTTTGTAGATACTGTGTATCCCAAGAGCTTTCCAGATGTAACCCCAAAAACACATTTCTTGGGGTTAAGGTGAACTTTGAACTTTTCCAACCTTGCAAAGATTTTGGATAATACTTCAAGATGTCCTTATCTTGTGTATGAATTTTCCAATATATCGTCTACATAATCTTCCATGAATGTGTGCATCATGTCATGAAAGATTGTAGTCATAGCCCTTTGATAGGCAGCCCCAACATTCTTTAGACCGAAAGGAATGACATTCCAACATTAAGTCCCCCATGGACATGTGAAAGTTTTTTTCTCCTGGTCTTCAGGTGCAATCTTGATTTGGTTATAACCAAAAAAACTGTCCATTAGTGGATACATGGAATGGCCAGCTGTCAGATCAACTATAGTATCGATGCTTGGAAGTGGGAAGTCATCCTTAGGACATGCCTTATTTATATCTCTAAAATTTGTGCATACTCTGACACTTTTGTCGAGCTTGGACATAGGAATGATGTTGGAGATCCATTCTGCATAGTCAATCGATCTTATAAATCCCACATCAAGGAGTTTTCAGAGTTCTTATTTAACTACTAGTGCAACATGAGGATGCATCAATCTAAGTTTTTGTTTCACAGGTTTAACTCATGGTTTGATGGAAAAGTGATGGATTATAAGATTAGGATCAAGACCTGGCATTTCTGCATAAGACCGGGCAAAGTTGACTTGATTTATTCTGAGAAATTCCATGAAATTAGGTACTTCTTTATCTGTCATTGATGCAGCTAACTGTAGAATCTTTGGTTTTTCTATGGTTTCAAGATTAACTTCTTTTTTGGGCTCAATCAAGACAGGTGATCGCTCATAATAATGCTTTGGGATAGTGTCAAGTATCCCATCATATGGTGCCTTAAAAAAAATTCACCATTTGATACGCTCTTTGTTTTATCTTTTGTTTGATCTAACACTGCCAGATTTTGGTTTTCACCATTAGATCTTTATTTTTGAGTTTTATTTTTTCAGTTAGGAGACTTGGCCCTCTCCTCATTAAAGACTCTACATCAAAAATCACAAGTGGAACAATCATTGGTATTGTTTGCGGAAAGGAAGTTCATGATAGATTCGTCACTTGGAAACATAGGTAGATCAATAGGTCTAGATGAATCCCAGTCAATGAGATCGGGATGGATCAAAGGTAGTGGATCATCAGGTTGTGTGAAATCAGCTATGGTAATGGTCATAATGGAGTTATCTATAGGATCTAAGGTATGAGGCAGATCAAAGATGGTACTATTATCATGATAGTCTTGTTCGATTAAATGTGACTTGGTATCACTAGAATCATAGTCACCTTGTAGTTCAGATTCTTGCGGTTGGGACCCTAACCCTTTACCTTTGATTAGAGTTGGGGTGTACTTATGTACCACATCAACCTTTTTTTCCCTCCAAAATTCATCATTGTAGATGGTGTCCCACTCGTATTCACCAGAGTCTGTATCAGAGTTAGTATCCATGAAATTTTGGATTGTTGTCAAGTAGGCTTCCCTTGGATCAAAACCTTCTTGCAATGCAAGGACAATATCATGCAACTAATTGAATGTTATTTTTTTTTAGTTAGTATCATAACCTAGTCCTATTTTATCTTTTGCAACAAGTCCTCGAAGGTGAATAGGCTCAACTACTCCTTCCTTTCTCTTTCTAATAAGACCATTACCATCATAGCCCATCTTTTGCATGATTGAATATCCTTTTCCATATTGATTGATTGATAGTTTTACATTGAGAACTATTTCATCTTCATCTTTATAGAGCCAACTTAGAATATCTCTATCCTCAAAATATTCCATGGGGAATTTTTCTTTGATAAATCATCCATTAAACTTTGTACTTGGATTTTTTGATGGTTGTGTTGATGTTGATGCTACAGATATCTGATGTTGTGTGATAGAAGTTTTTCCATGTGATTGAGGTGACATAGGTAGATTACCAAGACAAAGAGAATACCCCCTACTTCATTATCCTTGAACCGTTATTGATTGTCAAATATTTTGGTTAATTGACTAATTTGCATATCAACTTTGGGAGAAGTACTAGTAGAAGCTTCTTGATTGTTGGTGACCAAAGTATATTGACTAGCTTTGATGTTGGCACAAGTTTGATTATTTGAATTATCTATTGGTATTGTGATCTCATGTCCATCATAAGGAAATTTTAGGCATTGATGATATGTGGATGGGATAGCTTTCATTTCGTAGATCCAAGGATGACCCAACAAGATTTTGTATGCAAGATCACGGTCTAATACTTGAAAGAAAGTATTCTTGATAATAGGTCCCACTCTAATCGGTAGCATGATTAAACCCTTGGATGCTCTTTCCTCATCATCATAGGATTTAATAGTGATCTTTCTTATGGAATCAATAGAATCCTTAGAATATCCCAAAGTCTGAACTAACTTCATGGTACATATGTTCAAACCAACACCTCCATCTATTAGGATGTGTCGGATACAAAACTTGTGGACCATGACTTCTAAGTATAGCAATGAATTATGGGGATGTGTCATGGAAATGTCATATTTTTTGGAGAATGAGAGGCATGTGGGTGAGGAAAAGTGTCCCACCATGGCTTGAAATCGGTCCACATCTAGATCGGTGGATACATTTGTTTCAATGAGGGCCTTTTCTAGGATTTCGTTTTCTGTTGGAGAAATCTTCAGGAGTTCTAAGATAGAAATTTGAGTGGGAGTTTTTTGAAGTTCATTTACTAAGTCATATTAATGTTGCAGCAGGGGCACTGTGGATTTTGAAGAAGCACCCTTTAAGACAACTTTAACTTGTGCCCTTGTTATTGTGTTAACTTCTCTATATTCCATCTTTTCTTTAACTTTTATAACATTAACCCACTCATCATCAGTGTAGATATGATTGATTATATGATCATTGATATGATTCACACTTTTTCCAAAAGACTCACATTTTTGATAGTTGGGAAAAGGGTTGCAAAATGCTTGGCGGTCTTCGTTTGATTGTTGATGTCCTTCTATTGTGATGGTGCTATTTTTTATTAAGTCTTCGACTTTATTTTTCAGGGCTTGACAATTATTCATGTTATGTCTCTTGTACCGATGATAATCATAATAGTATGCATCATTCCATGATGGAGGTTTCACACTAGGTTCAAAATCACATTGAGGTGGTAAAGTAAGAACATTTTTAGCCATCAATTCTTTGAATGCAAATTCTACGGATTGACCCAATGGAGTAAAAGTTATTCTATTAGAGAAGAATGAAGATTGTTGCAGATTTGTGTTTGAGGAATTTCCTAAGGCATTGTTGTTGTTATTGTTTCCATGGTAACCTTGATTGTTGGCATTCCCTTGATTGGGAGTAGAATTTTGATGCATGTTATTCCTTGAAGGAGGAGGATTGTTTCCATGATTTGTGATTGAGTTGACATTGTTATAGTTATTCTTCCGAGGAGCACTTGAAGCACTAAGAACAAATGGTTTGGTTGAGACATGATTTGCATCTACAACACCATCATTCACCACATTTTTTTTGTGAGTCCAAAACTTATATTTGTCATTGTGGTGATTTGACAAGCTAGGATTGTCCTTATCAAGTTTGATTATCCCTCTCTACACCAAGGCACTTTCAATTGTGATAGCATTTTCAATCGATTTCTAAAAAGAGGGAGGAAAGTGAAGATTAAGATGGTAGCTCATTTCTTGATCCAAGTTGTTTATGAAAGTGGTGATATTTTCCTTTTTAGGAACATGACATGGGTATCTAGCAAACAATCTTCTCCATCTCTAAAGAAATGTAATGAAGGATACACCAGGTTTCTATTTAGCCTTGCAAAGATCAATCATGGTTATTTGATCTTGTATGTTGTAGGAATATTGTGATATGAACTCATTAATAAATTCCTCAAATGTCTTGAAAGGTGGTGAGATTTTTGATAGCCATTCCATAGATTAGCCTCCAAGGCTTCTAGAAAACAGACGTATCAGGTATGTATCCTCATGGGAAAAATCTAAAGTCATATTTCAGAAGTCCCTAATATGAGAAATTGGATTTGATTTCCCATTGTAACAAACGAACTTTGGGATTTCACAATGTTTGGGAAATGGGATCATGTTGAGACATCGGTCAAAAGGATAAGGACATATGTCATCAAGAGCATATATCTTTGTTGTAGTTCCCCCTTGTAGATCTTTAATTTTTCCTTGTATTACTTTAACTTGTTGATTCAAGGCACTAAGATTAGACAAGGGTGTTTCATCAGGATTACTCTTTATGTTCTCCTTATCAAAATCATGATCAATTTAGCTCCTTTGTCAGCTAGATATAGAAAATATTTTTCTTTTTTACGCTCCAAAATCTTTTCTAAGGCTTTGTGAAATTTGGGATCTTCCTCGACCTCTCTAAGACATTCTTCATCTCATTCATCATCACTATCTATAGGATTTTTGCCCACATCCTTGTTGAAAGGAAATGAATTTTTTCTCTTTTACCCATGTTGTCATTAAAAAGGGGATTATGACTCACACTATAAAGGGTATTGGTACTCTCACCTTCTTCTTGAGTTCTTCAGGTATGATATTTTTGTTGAATATCCTCTTTTAGCTTATTATATTGAGATCTTGTAAAAATAAGGCATATGATTTTGAAATGTTCCTCTAGATTTAGATCACAGTTTAATGAGTGTGAAAATGATGATGTCTTGATCTGATAAGATAAAAATCCTATGATATGGTCAAAGACGTTTCTAACCCTTGATTGTGGCTTCCAATGATGAAGGATATGAAAATCCTATTGGGGAAATTGAATCAATAATCAAAATTTTGTTTGAAATATGCGCTTTTAAGATTTGATCCTTGTTTTTGAAGAATGATAAGTATATCAAATAGCCTATTCACTGAAGGATTTGACTAGGATGTGTTGGATACTCAATAGAAGGTTGTGGTAGATACTCGAGGTTGAGAGGTTGATTTTGATTATGTCATTGTAATAGAGCTCTTCTATGAAAATAGGCTCATGAATATAAAGGCTCTATAGTGTATTCATCGGTAAATCCCCTAGCAAAATCTTGGTACCTATGGAGAAATTCACGATAATGGAGCAAGATGTTTTGACTTTTATACAAAAATTTCCTTTCTTGTAAGGTTTTTTTGTAACCTATATGTTTCTTAGGTTTCTTGATCCTATTGGCAATTGAATTCCTAACAAATTTAGTTGATTTCAACTCTCTAATCATGAGACAAATGTTGATATGCTACTGGATTGAGGATGTTACAAACTTAGATCTGTCAAAAAGCAATAATTCTGGAAAAGTGATAGATGTTCTACTTTGTACCCTATATGCATTGTAGAAATAGGCATATGTACCAAAGAAATTTTCAAATGAGCTACAATAGACCTTAGATGTGCTACTCTTTGTCCTATATGCGCTATAGAAAATTGCTTTGATAGTGACAGAAATTGTTTACAAAATATCTATGCGCTAAAACACTTAATGCGTGAAAATAGAATTTAAATGCACTGAACTAACTAGTGAATGCACTAGAAAAAACCTCATATGTGCTAAAATATACCCTATGTGTGCTAAAACAGTTTTTCCAAAGCAGTTTTCTGAACAGTTGTGAGCAGTTTCAGCTGAAATTTTGCATGTTCATTTTGGATGATCTTTTATCTGAATTAGTGTGATTGAAAACATAACAAACACTATGAAAATAGTTGTTCTTAGGCCCTATACTAAAAATTAAGTGGATGTTCAAAAAAAAATTCAAAAAGTGTTTTCATAGGTTTTGTACATAACAGTCAATTCAGACAGACTCACTCTTAGTAATCAAGTAGGTCATCCTTGTAATCAACAACCCACATCTTAGAACTGCATCAACTCACACAGTCCTGTCACCCCCCAAGGGGTGCCCATTTTTTTTGTCTTTTCTAGGCACATACTTAGAGTGACAGAAGTGGATATTGGATCCCTTGAGAAAATGGTCCTTGGCAGTTATATGGTGAGTGTCTTGGGGGAAGATTCTTCCCTCCCCTTGCATTATGATTATTAGGATGTTCAGAAACTGACTTCGGCTGGGTATTACACTAGGTTCTTAGTAAGGGATTTAGTTCAGTGTGGCAATAATAAACTCCCTCAGGAGACCTCCCAACCTTTAGAACAAAGGATTTGAGGATGGTTATCTTGCACACTACCAACAAAAGTGGGTTTCTCCATATTTTCTTTAAATTTTATAGTGGGGTGGAATATCCTAACTTTGGGTTGAACCCACTTGGGTCATTCCTCTTGGGTGAATAATTTTTCCCACAAGAGTAGGCCCTCTACAAGATGTAATAAAACATTAAAATTGCATGAAATTCAAAAGGAAAGTCTGGTATTTTGATCACCTAGTTAAGGGGAGAGCATAGACCTATTGCCATAGACAAAGCAGACAATGTTGTTTTTAGAACCCAAATCACAATGATCTAAACTATGTGAAGATAATTGCTTCACGAAAACAAGTTGTTCATTTTAACCACAAAAATCATTATGTGGTGACTACCCTAGATTGCTTCATTTTAATCGATGTCTATCCTAGGGTTGCTTCTTTTTAAAACTAAATGTGACTATCCTAGATTGGTTCTTTTTAAGCCAAAAAAGGTCTGGTCTATAGAAGGCATCAAACTCATAACCTTATTTAGTTACAACATGTATTCACTAAAAGATCATATATATGCGCTACAAAAATAAGTTAATGCACCAAAACAGATCCTATAAGCGCTATAAAAAGTCTTAAATGCACTAAAAGAACTCTTAAATGTGCTAAAAGAAAATGCAACAATTTTTTTAACAAAATGAGTTGAGTATATGTGTCATTCTATTCTTTATAAGTGTCTTTTTGTTCCCTAAATGCACTGAAACAGTTCCTAAATGCACCGAAAGATCCACGAAAGCACTGTTAAAAACCTTGGATGCACTAGAAAAAGCCATGTATGCGCTAAAATGAAAATTTTGTCAAAAATATGAATTCCAGAATGCAAGATCCTATCAAAAAACTTGCAAGTAAATGTTAAAAATGGGGCAAGGCCCCATAGTGGTCACCAAAAATGTGTGATCAATTTTATATGTATCAGAATTCTATTAAAAAAGAATCAAAAAAAAGTAATAAGACATTATATGAAAAAAAGAAAATAGGATAAAAGAAATGCAAACTAAATCTTTTGCTTTTGATGTTGTCCTATTGTCCTCTATCTCCTTTTTTTTTTTCGATTCCAGTTGGCTCTCAAATCTTGGGCTAGGCTCAATAAACGATCTTCCTAGAGAATGAGATTTAAGAAGAATGCATGCAATGCTATGCTAATATATTAATGTACTATGATTATTAAAATGCAAGATTATGACACTATGCTAATAATGCTAATGCTGAAATGCCATAATACTATAATGTAACTATTCTTGAATGCACATGTTGTAAGTTGTAGGTAACCAATGCTTGGATTCATAGGGATATTTATAGAGTTTTCAAAAGATTTTGATTAGTTGATGTGATCAACAATTGTGAAAATTCCTGGCAGATCAGATGAACAAAGATGGATGAGACTGGAAAGAAAGATAGAAGAAAATATAAAGGAGGATTTGTTTCCTTTTTCATGGAAGAGATAGGATGAGATGATAAAGATGAATTGTAAAAATCATCTTTTTATGAGATTTTGGAAAGATTTTGAAGATAAATAATGAATTATTAAATTCCATTATTCATTTATGAGTGACATCGAGATTTTTCTAATTAAATAAAATATTTAATTATGATTTGAAAAGATATGAAAGATATTTTATTAAATAAATATATTTAATTAAATAAAGATATTTAATTAAATAAAGATATTTAATCAAATTATTAAGAAATGAGATGTGGATGAAATTAATTAAATAAAAAATTTAATTAATTAGAAGAAAGATTAGAAAAGAAATATTTAAATTTAATTAAATCAAAATACTTAATTAAATTCAAAAGGTGATAATTAATTAAAATAAATAAAAGTGTTTATTTAATTAATCAAGTAGACATATGAATGTGAAATAACTAAATAAATCGAATTTATTTAATTAAGGTGGAAGAATAAAGTGAATGAACAATATAATTAAATTAATTAAATTTAGTCATATGTAGATGACTTTAGAGAAATTAATTAAATAATAAATATTTAATTAAATGACATGATTAATTAGACATGACCAATTCTATGCATATACACATATAAACATCATATAGACACATCAATTATCATCATCACTGCATATCATATAACCTCAAAAATCACAATGTCAAGTGTACAACAATATCCAAACATCGAGAGGTACATCATAAAAAATGGTAGAAATCATAATGTCTCAACTGAATCGATGTATACATCAGGTCTTGGTACATCATCAAGTCTCACTACATTAATCAATCCTATACCGGGGCATATCAATCAATCAGAGAAGTCAAACCACATTGCCTAATCAAATCTGAATCTGCCTACACTAGATGCAAAAATCCTCCTATGATCATAACATATCACAAATCAGCAATCTTATCAATCAATTCAACCTCGCCTATCATGAGGTTCATCAATCAATGCACCTCACCTATCATGAGGCTCATATATCAATATAACATCGCCTATCATGAGGTTCATCAATCAATCCAACCTCACCTATCATGAGGTTCATCAATCAATTCAACCTCACCTATCATGAGGTTCATCAATCGATCCAACCTCGTTGATCATGAGATTCATCAATCGATACGACCTTGCATATCATGAGGTTCATCAATCAATGCACCTCACCTATCATGAGGTCAATCAATCAAACTATAACTGATCCTTTCCTATCATGAGGTCAATCAACAATCTATCATTGATCCTCACCTATCATGAGGTTTATCAAATCAATCAACTTATAATTGATTCTCTCCTATCACGAGGTCAATTATCATCATCCTATCATTGCATCTCACCTATCATGAGATCAATGGACATCTAATCTATCAACATCATCAATCACCATCAACACAAAGGATGAACGTGATCATCAAACATTAAACACAAGGAGGAAACATAAGGCATCAATTAATCAATCTGGCAGGCTCAATCTTCTTTTTCAGGAGATAAATCATTTCTAGATCATAAAATTTCAAAAAGCATCAAAAATTCCAAAAATTCCAAGAATTTCCAAAGCTCATTTATTTATCTCCCGAGGGGGCATATATCTGTCAATAACTGAAAATCAAGGTCTGGGACATCATCTAGGGCATCGAAATCTTGCATCATCTAGGGAATCAAAATCTTTTTTGAGCATCGACATCAAAATTTTCTTTGAAGCAATGTGTAAACACATCACTTTAAAGAGGGTAAAAATGTATACACCTTAAAACAGTCATCATATTCAGTTAATTAAATGCAACCTATTTGATTAATGCTTCAAATACATATAAATAAGGTTTTACTTTATTTATATTTTTCACACTTCTTTTTCTCCAAAATCACATTCTTGTAAATAATTAAATAAACAAAATACCCTGAAAGTGTTTATTTAATTAATCTTCCTTAATCCTAATTAAGAATTAGAGAAAATTTCTACAACTTTTTGTGTGCCACCTCATAAAGGTCACATGAAAATAAATAAGCATAATTATTAATTAGAATTATTCTCACACTTCCACCAATGGGAAAAGGCACATGGTTTTATTCCCCCACACTTCCAACAAATTTGGAGCACATGGGTCTTTGTTCTACACACTTGGGAATCCCATACATTTGGCATGTTTCCAATTGGTCAAGGGGAAAACATCGTGATTCCTTCCATCTCCACCGTCTATTATTTCTCCTTTGAATCTAGACCATTGATAGGTGCCACCTCACAAAATTCTTGAGAAACCCTATAAATACAGCCTCTTTCCTTTGCATTTATCATCCACAATTTGAGAAAAGTCACTATGCAGGTTTTTCATAGGGGCTTGGAGATTTCATGGAGTCTTATAATTAGTTTTCATATCATGTGTTACTTTTCATTCTCAGTTTAGATTACTTAATTGCTTCATAGTTGCATTTTATCATCCCCATTGCATCATAGTTGTATTTTAGGCTAGTTTGTTTTATGTTTGCATTTGATCATATGCATAATCATTGATAGTTAACTATAGTTTCATATTATCTCACTCATCTCCACTTGTTCATTTACCATCAACATCATCCTTCATTTATCATCGTATTCATCATCATTCACATCATCTTGTTTCATTTAGAAGCATACCACTAATCCTTCCAACAAATTTTTGCACATAGGAATCATCTTAGCTTGCATATTAAGCATCAAATCTTGTTTTCTAGGTTGTGATTTTAACAACCATTGTGCCCATAGAAATTTGAGGGCCAAATAGTTTAATAAATCCCTACAAATAGAGGAAAATGACACGTATTTGAAATGTTTGATTATGAATAGAGTAGCTTAATTGATCAAACTTCAAATGTAAATTGCTTCATTAAGGTTTGTGTTGACATTAGATCTCTCCACATTCGACACACACACAAGTTCTACTCGAGTAGTAAGAGATCTACCTAGGTTAGTGAAGCCTGCTAATGTAATCTTCCAAGAATGTTAGATGGGTAAACAAACTAGAGTCTCCTTCTAGAGCAAACAATTTCATTCAAATAGTGTGTTGGAACTATTACATACTAATCTGTGTGGTCCCTCTAGAGTTAGAAGTATTCATAGAGAAAGGTATTTTATGTTGGTCATTGATGATTACTCTATAATGATTTGGGTTTCCTTTTTAAGAGAAAAGTGTGAAGCATTGGAAAAGTTCAAAAGTTTCAAGGCCATGGTAGAAATGAAAAAGGTTTGAAAATTAAATTCCTGAGATCTGACAGAGGTGGATAATTCATTTCTAAAGAGTTCAGTTCTTATTGTGAAGAACATGGAATCAAAAGACAATTATCTTCTCCTCAAACCCCTCAACAAAATGGAGTTGCAAAAAAAAAGAATAGAACAATTTTGGATGTTGCCAGAACAATGATGCTAGAAGTGAATGTGTCTCAAATGTACTAGAGTGAAGTGGTAAACACTGTTGTATATACTTTGAATTGGGTAAATGTGAATGGTAATTTTGGTAAGACCCCTTATGAACTATGGTTTGGTTACAAGCCTACTATTAAGAATTTCAAGATTTTTGGAAGAAAATGTTACATCAAGAGAGATGATGATATAGGAAAGTTTGATGCTAGAAGCGATGAAGCGATCTTCCTAGGTTACTCCACAAAGAGCAAGGCATATCGATGCTATAACAAAAGACTGAGAAAGATTGTTGAGAGTGAAAATTTTATAGTAGATGAGGACTTTGTCAAATCATCTAGACGATGCAACTATGATTCAAATGAAGACAACACAAGTCAAGTAGAAACACCCAAACACCGAATCTACTTCAAATTATTCCATATGTTTCAGTGAAGCAACCTTAATTTGTTATGGTAAATCAAGTCAGTAAGGAAGCTTAGACAAGTTCTGAGGCACAAACAAGTGGAAGTGTAGAAGAAAGATTAGAAGAATCAGAAGTCCAAGAAAGCCACAAGACTCTAAGGTATGTAAAACTAAATCACTCTGAAAGTCAAATCATAGGAGATAAGAGCAAAGGAATGCAAACTAGAAGAAAAATTGCAGAAGTATATTGTTCTATTTCCAAGATTGAACCTAAGAGTGTCACTGAAGCCTATCAAGATAAACATTAGTTGGAAGCTATGAAAGAAGAATTGACATGGATTGAAAAGAATAACACATGGACATTGGTTCCTAGGACCAAAGAAAAGAATGTGATTGGTACTAAGTGGGTATTCAGAAAAAAAGTTGAATGAAGAAGGTGAAGTGGTCCAAAATAAAGCAAGACTGGTATGTAGAGGGTACTCTCAAATGGAAGGTATTGATTTCAAAGAAACCTTTGCCCCTATTGCTAGAATTGAAGCAGTAAGATTATTTCTTGCTTATGCTACTTATAAGAACCATAAAGTCTATCAAATGGATGTAAAGTTTCCATTTCTGAATGGTGAACTAGAAGAAGTGTACATTGAATAGCTAGATGGATTTCAGCTAATAGATAAGGAAGATATGGTTTTCAGATTGAAGAAAGCTCTGTATGGACTCAAACAAGCCCCTAGAGCCTAGTATGCCAGATTGGAAAAATATCTATTGAAGCTTGGATTCACTAAAGGTACTGTTGATAGTAACTTATACTTCAAATTAGATCATGATAAGGAGTTAATCATAGAAGTATTTGTTGATGAAATTATTTTTGGTGGAGGTGATAATCTATGCATGAAGTTTGTTGATGAGATGAAGAGTGAATTTGAGATGAGCGTTGTTGGTGAAATGAAGTTCTTTCTAGGATTGTAAATTACACAATTATACCAGATGATTTTCATATCTCAGTACAAATATGTGAAAGAGCTATTGAAGAAGTTTGGGATGGATGACTCCAAATCTTTTGGTACTCCCATGGTAATTGGATGTAAGTTGACTCAGAATGATGATTCTCATAAGGAAAATCAAACAAGGTATAGATCAATGATTGGTGGACTACTCAATGATTGGTGGACTACTCTACTTGACTCAGACTAGAATGGATATTATGAATGTTGTATGTATGGTTGCTAGATTTCGAGCTGATCCAAAAGAATCACATGTGACTGTTGTCAAAAGAATCTTTAGATATCTGAAAGGAACAATTGACTTTGGACTTCGGTATCCAAAGGATGATGATATCACTTTGTGTGCATACACTGATGTGGATTGGGTTGGTGATGTAGATGACAAGAAAAGTACTAGTGGTGGTGCTTTTTTCCTAGGGAAGAAGTTGGTGTCCTAGTTAAGCAAAAAATAGAATTCTATTTCTCTATCCACTGCTAAAGCTGAATATATTGTTGCTGCCAATAACTATACTCAAGTGATATGGATGAAATAGATGCTGAAAGATATCAGGGTGGTATATGAAGAACCTATTGCCATATACTGTGACAATTCAATTGTAATAAATATTTCAAAGAATTTGGTGTTGCATTCCAAGACCAAACATATATCAATCAAGTTTCATTTCTTGAGGGAGAAAGTGAATGAGAAAGAAGTCAGACTGGAGTATGCACCTACCAAAGAAAAAATTGTAGATATATTTACTAAGCCATTTCTAAAAGATACTTTTGAGTATCTCAGAGGAATGCTAGGGGTAATTATCCCTCCTAATAAGAACTAAATGATGCATTTACTTGCAACAATCTTAGAGCTTCATTGCATATTCTAATCCAAATTGATTTTTATGTGGCTGCTACTCAAAGGGAGTAGTCAGATGTGTCGATATGTGGTTCAGAGTATATGGAAAGGTTATGGTTACCTTTTCCATTGATTTCAAAGGGGGAGAAGTGTAATGTGAAAATATTTTCAAGAGAAGTGCAGGAGAAGTCAACAATGTTGGGTTGATGGTATTTTTTTCTCACATCATGTGTTGCCATCAATGCCAAAGGGGGAGATTATTGGGAGATTGTTGGATGATGAGGATGTGTTTCTGATATGTGGTTGTCATTGATGTCAACACTATTAGCATTTGGTGTATCTATTGTTGTATATGTCCAAGATATTGGAAAAATTATAAGAAAAAGTGTTTGAGGTTCATAGTGGAACTATGTAGGTCATGAAGGATATTTGTTCTATATGTAAAAGATTAATTGATGTGGATTAAATTTTTTTTTTTTAATGTTTCTAGATCATCTACCAAAATTTTTAGAGGTCTACATGAAGTTCTGTGTGAGTTATGGTCTGACAGTGTTATGTTGGTCTCTATCAGTTTTCCTAAATGAAGATTGTGTGATTCTAGTTATCTCAGTTTTTTTGGATGATTCTCTATTGTTTCTTGGTGTTCTCATATGTATCTACTTCATTCTCTATCTTTGTGGTACATCCACATTACTTGGTGAGCTCATGGTTGAATATATTTGTGAGTGTGTTCAGTTTTTCATGTTATTCACCAACATGTTGGTGGTAGCATGTTGTGGATCTTCATGGAGAAATTAATTAAAGTATTTTTTGTGTTGGAGATATGAATTCGGGTCCCCACTATGTTGTGGCCAACCTTGGTGGATATGCATTAAAAATATTATTTGTAAATTTTGGTTGATATTGAAAATATATTTTATTTTCTAGCCGACTAAGTTGTGATATCTCCTATAGCGGATATATAAGAGTGATTGTGTGATCAATGGAAAGTGTGATTTGTGTGCTCCTATGTGTGTATGTGAAAATATCATTATTGAGTAGAGTGTGAAGAGGTATTGATATTAATTAGAATTGTAATTAGGCTTGAGAAGAAGCTATTTTCTTAGTTCACATCTTGGATGGTTTTAATCCAAATCCTATTGTTGGATAGTGAGTCCTCTTTTGTAATTGAGCAGTGAGCTCTAGGCAGTGTGCCTAAATGTATGTACATTCCCCTTTTTATTTCTTTTATACTTCTAATAGAGAATAATCTTGTTGACTAACATCCACCATTATTTTTCCCCTAATAGGATTTCCACGCAAAAAATCCTAGTGTTATTTGTCTCTCTAATGTGTTAATTATTTTTTGTTAATTGCTTATTCGTTAGATATGAGATTAAGGATAAGTTAAATTAGAAAAAAAATTAATTTCTATGACAACTGATTTACCCCCCCTCTCAGTTGTCTATCCTTGTTTTTCCAACACATCCATGTAGAAAGAGACCATTGTTTCCCTTCTTGTCAAAAAAATCCTTGTTATACTTGAACTTTCCCTAAGTACCCACATTTATATCTTGGTTGGAAGTCGTTTGGATTTACTGTGTTATCAATTGGGTCTTTTCCTTAGGTGATTACTTTTTCCCACAAGGTAGGCCCTCTAAGGATAAAACAAAATCAAATGGATCTAGATTTTTGGTCACCCAGTTAAGGGGAGAGAATATGCTTACCATTCATCAAGCATGAAAGACATGGTGTTCTTTATCCTTTCTAATTAAGCTAGATGCATATCTTAAGCAAAAGAAAGCATTTAAATAGCTCCAACCCCTGTATAAATCCTTAGTAGTATGATAAATTTGTCTTTGACCAGTGTATAAAAGTACCTACAAGTAGAAAACACATATTAGTTCTCATATTTTGCAATTTTAACCCAATGCACTAAAACAGTCATTGTATGCGCTAAAACATCAATGTGCTACAATAACCAACCAATGTGCTAAAACAACTACTCTATGTGCGAAAAGAAATTTTCAATACACTAAAAAAAATACTAAATTCACTAAAGAAAAGATTGAATTCACTAAAATACTCCTTGTATGCACTAAAAAAATTGATGGATGCACTGAAAGAAGTATCAGATGCACTAAAATATTTATCGTATGCGTCGAAAGAACTCAAATTGCACTAAAATGCCATGTCCAGCTTGTTTACACAAAAAAAATCAGAAAATTGTTTGAAATGGGGTTGAGCACCATTTTGTGTGTGTGTGAAATGTGGGAAATATTAGTAAATCAACCCAAACCTTAATGAAATGAATTATATCAAAGATTTGAATCAAGTAAACTACTCTATTTTGCAGTTAAACAAATATTTTAAGAACATCTCATTGTCCTCTATTCTCAAGGATTTATTAAACCATTTGGCCCTTAGATTTCTATGTGCACTATGGTTGTTAAAATGAAAACTTGAGAAATGAGATAATATTCAACATGCAAAAAAATAAATTCCTACATGAAACTATATGTGTATAGGAGTGAATTTTCATCCCTTATGTAAATTCCCCTTTCTTCCTTTACCCACCTTAGAAAACCAATTTTGGAGGCTTAAATCCACCTAAGCTCATTGCTTGCATCCCACTTGGCACCTATTTTGAGTGTTGGTGGAGGCGTTTATGTCAAGGATTCCTGCACGGTGCACTTACGTCCTAGTAGATTCCTGTAGTTGAACCTGTAGAGGCATTACTCTTCTCATTGGAGGTGAAGTTGTAATGCCACCTTCGACTGACTGTCCCGAATATGGTTTTTTTCTCCATCCTTCTTCAAATCCACTCGTTGAACAAGCATTTTGATCTTCTTCCAAGCATCGATCTCACTCTTGACCACTTAAGCATACAATCCAACATTTCTAGTAGCATTACAAGCATTCCATTGTAGCAAAGCAACACTCCATCACTTTGGTAGAGCATATTTGGGGCTACGCAATTGTAGTAGAGGCTTGAGAACTCTCATTTCTCCCCCAAGCAAGCTTGAGTGCTCTTGGTGGAGGTGGTAAGCTTCCTTCTCCTCTCCTCTATCACTTGGTTGAGTAGCATAACATTGTTTTGTAGTGCTTATTTTCTCTTTACTATATCATTTTATTTATCTCATTTCCTTGGTTTTCCATTTAGGTGGAAACACCTAAATGGGGGTCTAACTGAGGCAAGCCCCTATATAGCCACCTAACATTTTCCCTCTTTCTATGTGTGGGTGTGTGTGATTTTTAGAGATCCAGTTGGCGAACGAGTTCCTTGGTGAGATTCTCCTTATTTTCATCACTCTTGCATTTTTTCTTTATAATATTAGAGAATATTTAATTTACCTAGTTGTATCATTCTGGCCCTTTCGTTAGTCATCTAGGCTGTTAGTCGTTTCAGCAGGTTTGACCTTGTCTATGTTGTTTTCTGGCTGTATGGATGCTAGCTCACTTTAGAGATGCCAGTGTTCCATGCTATTTCCTAAAGACCACACTTTTGTCTTCGGGCAGAGAACTCCCTGAGGTACAAAGTTGAACCTAAAAACTGGCTCACCTAGCCCTCCTCGAAACTCAAGATTATAGAGTGGTTGTAGGACTTTATAGTCCTCATTATTCTCATCCTCATACCCTAAACATCACATTTTGCTGAGGTAAGTTAGGGAAACTTTCCGCATCTTGGAGAAGTTTATGACACCTTCTGATGGAAAGGATGAAGGTCTCAATTGGTCTCTCTAGGGGCCTTTTCTCTAGTCCCACCATTAGTTTGGATGCATAGGAACAATTATCAAGGAATGAGATGGGATTCGCTGATGAAACTGATCACATTCCCACTCCTCCTACATCTCCTACACCATCATTGGTGGATGAGCATGAGGTCATTTAGATCCCTGCAGAATATGTATCCACCCTTGCTAGAGGATCTAGCAACTTAGAAAATCACTTTGAAATAAATCTGAAGATGGCTAGGGCCACTCAGGTTGTTAGTGAATTAAAACATATGATGAGTAAGGACCAAATAGGTATAGAGCTTCTAAATAGTCTCTACAGTCTATCCAAAGTGTGTGTTCCTTCGAGAAACTTTGGTTTTGCACAAGGAATCACTTTCAAAGAGTGTGAGGGACAATTAGGAGTATCAATGCCTCCCACTTCCATTTACATGGTAGATGCAATCCCTTCTATCAATATCCCTTCTACCTCTAAGCAACCTAAAAATATCAAAGTAAATAAGGTCCCTCTAGGCTTTAGCTTCACCCCTTCTATCACCTCTAGTGGTGAAGGTTTTGGCAGGTTGACTGGTGGATGCTTTGGTAGTGGTGGTGGATTCGGTAGTGAAGGTGGTGCTGGTGGAAATGGCTCTAGTGGAGGTCATGGTGATGGTTTCAGGGGAGGCCCTACTAGCATTGGTGGCTCTAGTTGTGGGTCTAGTAGAAGTCATACTGATGGAAGTTCTAGAGGTGTGCTTGGTGGTGGTTATGAGGGAGGTTCCTCTGGACCTCTATCTTCTAGTGACCCTATTATAAATATTATTCTTTAGAATATGGGTAAGATGTAGAGCTATTTGGCGAGCTTTTACCAAGCCTCTATTGAACCTACTTCCAGCCCTTCTTCTAACATAGTCCATTTTTAGTCGCAATCTCTAATACTCCCTTTCCTCAAGGAATGGAGATCCCTAAGTTTGAGAAGTATGGTGGTAAGGGAGATCTATAGACACATGTGTCTGCCTTTAATGCCTTGTGCTTCAAATTATTCCATCATGATGCGTTGATGGCTAAACTATTTCCCTGATCTCTCAAGGACACAACACTTGAATGGTACTGTTCCTTGCATGAAAATTCTACTTTCTCATTTTTCCAACTTGTTATTTAGTTCCTTAGATAGTTCCAAGCAAACATTCAGCCGAAGATGACCTTTTTGAATCTTTTCTGGTGTAAACAAGGAGATAATGAAAAGATTACTAATTTCATAGCGTACTACCAAGCACTCCTTTCACAAATCTCAAATCAGCTACCTGATTTTGATGTGTAGAAGGTGTTCATAGGAAACTTACAAAGGCCTTGTCAAGAGAATTTTTCCTTGATGACATACCCTTCTTTCGCACATTTGTGTGAAGCTTTATGAGAGTACCAAAAAATAGTTGTTTAGTTCAGGGGTTCTTCCTCATGCTCCTATTCTGAGGGAAATTCCATCATATCAATCTCTGGGAAAGGAAAAGTCATTGTGAATGTAGTAGTCATTGTTTATGACAATGGCCTCAAGTGCAACCATAATTTCATGAAGTTGTCAAAATCTTATACTTCCATCTTATAAAAGTTGTTGAAGGATAAGATCTTAACTTTTTTGACCCCTAATCCTATTAAAGAACCTTACCCTAATTGGTATGATGAGAGAACTTATTGTCAGTACCATCATGTTAATGCACATGATACTAAACATTGCATGTGGCTGCATCATGAGATACAAGACCACATTTAAGATAGTACAATTTGTATTGATGGGAATAAATAAAACACTAAAAATTTAGTGATGAAAGCTAATAGTGAATTGTAGATATACACGAACCCATTTATGTCACATTCTGCTAACATGATTATTGATCCCATTGATTTTGTCACTCAACCTAAGGCCTATGTTAATATGGTCATGGTAACTTCCACTGTTACACCCACACCAGGTTTACTGAACATTACATTCACATCACATGACTCACCCTTAAACAAAAAACCTTTGCCTCTCTACATTCCCGCTTGTATCAATGGTAAAATTGTGACATGAGTCTTCATTGACCCCGTGATTCAAGTGAATGTTATCACTAAAAAAATGTTAGTATTAAATTCATTGCAAAAGGAAAAATAAGAGGAAACAAAATCTACCATTCATACACACGATGGTATGAGTCCCAAACCCTATGGCTCGATAACCTTGGCTTTCCTCCATGAATATTCTATTATTCGTAAGAGTTTAAAGCTTTCCCATGAAGGTTTCATGCATGTAGTACATGACACCAGATATCAACCCTTGGTATCCCATGGTAAATACTTGGATCAATTTTGGCCCTCCTCGGTCAATTTTCTCCATGTAAGAATGAACCTAATTTACAAGAAATATGTGAAGTATAAAGCTTGGGGAAACGAAGATCCGAAGTTGATCCTTCCCATGATACAACAATTGGTTGCCTCCTTTTCCCGAGAAGAGAAGAAGAAGCTTGCACCAATCGCTCCCTCTTCCCCAAAGAAAGTGGATAAGCTTGTGTCGGCTCCATCTTCTTCTCACAAAGGAAAAAAAAAAAGGTGACTTTTTCCCAAACCACCTTGTCCTCTCCTCCCTCCTAGGAAGAGTACTGGATGGAGTAAGCCTGATGGCTACCCACTAAGTTCAATGATCCCTCCTTGGAATAGGCATGGTTTTTGTGTCATAAACCTTGTTCTATTTGTACCATAATTCTTCCATGTTTGTGCTTGACCTTCGATAAATTGGGGATGATGCAAAGTGTTGGGGACATTTATGCTTCCCTTCCATGTTGACCTAATTTTTATTTTATTTTTTGTTTTCCATGCATTCTTCCTGATTTGGTTGGGGATTGATTATATTTCACCTTGCATTGTGGTTACCTATTATTATATGATCTCAAAAAAATTTGTCCCTGCTAAACTAGATTCCCTTGTGTCTTTTTGTTTGTATTTCTATTTCTTCCTTTCTCTTCATCTTCCTCTCTATTGGATTTTGTGGATATGGTTGTTGATATGTGTTTTTCATTGATGTCAACACTATTAGCATTTGGTGTATTAAAGGTTGTATATGTCGCAGATATTGAGAAAATTGTAAAAGAAAGTATTCTAGGTTCCCAATGGAATTGTGCATATCATGAAGGTGTCTTGTTTTGTAAATTGAAGACTAGATTGTGTGGATTAAAGGGTTTATTATTGAATGTTTCTAGATCATCTATTAGAAGTTTCAGAGGTCTATGTGAATTTTTGATTGTGTTGTGGTTTGACAGTGTTTTTGTGGTCTCTATCAGTGTTTTTGAATGAAGATTGTGTGATTTTGTTAATCTCAATTGTTGAAAATGCTTCTTTGTTGCTTCTTGGTGTTCTATGATGTCTCTATATCATTCTGTATCTTTTTGGTACATCCACATTAATTGGAGAGCTCATGGTTGAAGATATTTTCTTGCGCATGTTCAATTTTTCATGTTCTTGGCCAACATGTTGGTGATAGCATGTTGAGGATCTTTGTGGTGAAATTAATTAAATTCTTTTGTTTTGGAGATGTTAATTTGGGTCTCCACTATGTTTTGGCCGACCTTTGGTGGATTCACATTGAAAATTTATTCATGAATTTGGGCCGACATTGAAAATATGTTTTATTTTCTTGGCCAACTAAGTTGTGATGAAATTTCATGTAGCAGATATGTAAGATGATTGTTTCATCGGTGAAGTCTATGCATAAGAGTGAATTTATTCTAGAGAAAGTGTAAATGTGTGAATAGTGTTCCTATCATTATATTATAGAGTAGAGTGTGGAGAAGATTGAATGAAGTTTGAAGAAGGTTTTTTGAGCTTAATTGGAACTATAATCAAGCTTGTGCATAAACTATTTTCTCAATTCGTACTCTTTGGATTTTAATCCTATTCTATATTGTTGGATAGTGAGTCCTCTTTTGTATTTGAGCAGTGAGATCTGGGTAGTGTGCCTAAATGCATGTGCATTCCCCTTATTATTTCTCATTATACTTTTAATAGGGTATAATCTTGTGGACTAACATCCACCATGGTTTTTCCCCTAACAGGGTTTCCATGTAAAAAAATCTTGGTATTCTCTATCTCTCTAATGTGTTAATTGTTTGTGATTAATTTCTTATTCATGAGATCTGAGATTAAGTTAAGTAAGAAAAGTTTAATTTTTTGTCACAACTGATTCATCCCCCCCACTCTAAGTTGTGTGTCCTTTTTTTTCCAGCAATTGGTATCAAATCTAGTTACTTTGAAGAACTTTAAAAGCTAGAGGTGATCCAAGATGGAAACATTCAAGAAGGACATTCTAATATTTCATGGAACTAACTACTCATTGTGGAAAGTTAAGATGCAATTTCATCTAAGATGTATTGGTGAAGTTTTCTAGAAGATTATAAGATATCCATATGTTATTCCTCATAATGGTCCATCCATTGATGATGAGATAAACAATTTTGAAAATAATATTAGGGCTATTGAAGCTATGGTGAGTGGTATGATAGATTCAAAGATGGATAATGTGATAGGATTGCAAACATCTCATGAGATTTGGATGAAGCTAGAAAATTTGTATGAAGGAGATGCTCAGGTGAAGATGGCGAAGTTGCAAAGATTGAAAGGAAAGTATGAGAATTTGAAGATGGGTGAAGATGAAAATTTCACTTCTTTTATGCAGAGACTAGATTAGATAGTGATGGGTATTAGATGTGCTAGTGGTCTTGTGGATGGGGATGAAATTATGGCTAAGATACTCAGATCCTTGTCTCCCTCCTACAAAGTGAAAGCTCATGCTATTGAAGAGATCATATTAGTAACAAAGATATCAAGAGACACACTAGTTGGCAAGCTTGTTGCTTTTGAAATAAGTGAATTTGGTGAATCTGCACCGAAGGCTGAATATGCATTCAAGGCTACTATATTCAAAAGTAATAGGAAAATATATAATCTAGGAGAGTGTTCTAGGAAAGTATCCAAGTATAATGAAGAAATAAAATAGCTTGAAGATAAAGAAAGAGAGGTAGAAGAATTGGAAGCATTGATTGCAAAACAAGAAGGAAGAGGAAAAGGTAAGTATGAAGATGAATTTGCTATTAAATGTTTCTCTTATAGTAAAATAGGTCATTTTGCATCAAGTGTCCTGAAAGAGTTCCTAGATCTAAGCCTAAAAATTCTAGATTCCAAAAGAGATGTTACTTTGCTGAAGAAGTAGCAACTGATGATGAGTCTGATAAAGATAATGGAAATGAAGATGAATAGGTTTTCATTGCTACCATTGAAGATAATCCTATGGCTACTGAAACTATTAAAGATGAAAAGGCTCTTACAGCTCGAGTTGAAGAAAAAGATGAGTGGGTCATTGATAGTGGATGCTAACATCATATGACCGGTCATAAAATAAAATTTGTGAGTCTAGAGAAGTATGACAGTGGGGTTGTAAGAATTGGAGATAACAATGTTGGTGTGATTCAGTAATATTGTAGAATTGCACCTAGAGGCAATTCCATATTTCCACATTCTTGCCTAGAATTTATGATACTCCAAAACATTAATGGTAAAAACCCCTTAGTTGGAATGTTGTGATATTGACTTCAAGAGGACAAGTGACCGAGCAACAGAAGCCTAAAAAAAGCATTTTTCAAGAATATAGGCTTTGGACGAACACTCAGTGTGCAGACATCTACGTGGTGCACTAGTGTCCTGTCTATTTCTCCAACCTAAAACATGGAATCTGGAAGGCTAACCCCTATGACACGTATCCCAATGGTTACATTATGAAAGTAATAGCTCTCTTCCACCCTTGCAAGAATACAAACTTTTTTTGCCTCTATTTTGGAGGTTGGGAGATGGGAAGAAATCACTCAAGTTATTATTTTTCTTTAGCCACAACTTTGAGACTTCTTCTTTGATAGTAGTGCAATGATAGGTGAAGCCATGCCAGACTGAGGTCCCTCAAGTAGTAGCAGTTCTCAAGCAAGCACTTAATAGTGCATTTGTGTGCTCCAGAGAGGGCTTTGTCATGTAGGTAACACTCTCTCTCTCTTTTCCTCACTTTCTTTCCACAAGCATTTTTTTACTTTATCATGGTGCGGGTTCTACTCCTCTAGTAGGTCTTTCTTTCACCACATGCTTATCATGGTGTGGGTTCTACTCCTCGAGCAAGTATTGCTTTTACCACATGCTTTACTTTCCTTTCCAATTTCATTGTCTATGGAGGTGGGAACACCAAAATAGGGTCTAACTAAGGTACACCCCTATACAGCCACCCAAAAAACACTCTCCTTGATCTCTTCTTTGTAGGTTACAAAGAAGGAACTTGGAGCGAGGACTAGAGAATTTGGGAAAGGGGGAGGCTCTCTCTAAGAATTGCAATATTTCCTTCAAGATCTAGTTTTCTTATTAAGTTAGCACTTCTATTCATATCACTCCTAAGTCTAAGAGTGTAATCACTCTCTGTCCATTGAGTTTTGAGTTCTATGTCACTCGGGATGCCAGGATGACTTTTAGATGACAACGCATCATGTTGGAATCCTAGTTTCGTGCTTACATCTTCTAGCTAAGATTTCCCTCTTCTGGGATAGAATACTATTGATTCACCTCTCTCAGGGTCTCTGACTCTTTCTTTGGAAACATAACTATATCTTTAGTGCTTTATCATTTTGTTGTCTTGAGGTGTATAAGGGTAGTTCATTCCCTAGTGATCTCTTGAGAAAGGAGAGAGCCATGTGTAGTGAATCCCCCTTATATCACATTTTGGTGAACCTTTCATGAATGTCAAAAGTCTATTTGTGATGTTACATGTTTTTCATGAGGAATTTTCTGAGGAAGATTTTGATATGCTAGAGGATGCCTTAGATGATTTCTTAGAGGTATTTCCCCCTACTCATAAATCTCCCAAACAATTCTCTTCTCGAAAGGCTAAGGAATTAGTAAATGTGTTCATAGTCTTAGTGGCTCCCCCAAGCCCTAGGAAACCCATCATCTATGTAACCCTAGCTAACCCTGTCATCTGTGAAATTCCAAGCCATAGTAATTCATCGAACCTGTATTCAAGGTTCATGAAAGCTAGGGATTCCACATCTTATAATACCATTGGGCACACATATCCTACAAGGAGTAATATACATAACTTGGATCAACAACCTTCTAGTCCCACTTCACAACCTACTTCTTTACTACCTTCCCAACCGAGCCTTCCTGCAACACCTAAACCTATGATCAAAGCACTAGGCGATTATGATCTTGTCAAGTATCTTCGCATTACTTCGGCTAAGATCTCGCTTTGGGACTTGCTTTAGATTGCTCTAGTTCATCAACAGATGCTTCAAGAGGCCCTGCAAAATATTCTCTTGCTCACCTCCACCAGGACTACGGATGTTAATGCAATGTTGGCTCATATTCATGTGGATTCACTGAATATTACATTCAACCCACAAGAACTCCCACCTCTAGATGTGTAGAAGCAAGCAAAACCTCTAATGATCATAGTTAACATTAATAACATCAGTATTAGGTGTACTCTCATTGATACCGGATTGATACTCAACATTTGTGGTATGGAACTAATACCTAAAACAAAATTTTATTCATCTTCCTTGGTAGCTTCCTCTTTGTACATTCATGGATTTGATAATGTTGGCTGCCAAGCTCTAGGTACAATAATACTACCTTTGTAGCTAGGCCCCATTACCTTTCCCACAATGGTTTATGTGATGCCTGGACCTTTACCTTTTAATATCCTCTTAGGGAGACCTTGGATCCATGTTATGGGTGCAGTAACCTCCACTTTACATCATTCTTTGAAATTTTTTGCAAACAATCAGGTAGTCATGGTCAAAGCGGATCTGCAGGGCATACACCTCTTTGAACTAGCCACCACCGATCACATTTCAACCATGTCTACCCTCAAGAATTGTATTCCTTCCTTAACCACTGATGCTATGGAATGTTATTCATTGATACCCTCTCTGGAAATCATTCCCAGGATGAGTTTTGAAACTAAAGATACACCTAAAGTGGAGGATCTTGATTCTCCTATATCGTCTTCTCATACAAATTCCTTCCTAGGGGATGAATGGGGTTCCTTGAACTTTTCTAAATTCTTTATTGTGAAGTACAAGGTGGAACCCTCTTACATATATTTTCCATGTGCCTCTAGTTCAAAGGTGGAAAATATTCCCATGGAGGAGAAGAAGTGCAATCCTATTTAGGAAATAACTCCTTCCCACATTAAGGAGAATGGTCCACCCCTCACAAAAGAAATTAACATTTGTGAATATGACAAAGGAGGTGGAAGTACCCCCGTAGAGACATTCGACATTCATTGGTGGAATGAATCACTCTATGTGGATCCACTTCCCCCTAAAGTTTTACAAGCTTGCTATGGATTCAGATATGAACTCACCTCTAGATATGGCTATGGGCAGAAGGGCCTAGGATGTATTGAGTAGGGAATTCAAGTCCCCATCAATCTTAAGCCATGATGGTGTAACTTGGGGCTAGGTTGTTCTTTTGAACAATCTAAGCTAAAGCCTTGGTGGAGTGTTATTATGATTTCATTTGAACCATTGAGCCTCATCCACCCTGAGTTAATAGAGGAATAGTAGCAAGATGAGAACATTCCTCTTGATATCTTCTCTTCTGACAAAGCATTAGAGGAATTTCTGGGCGCATACTCCTCACTCGCCTCTTATCATCACAAAAGACATTTCCCATATCACTTGCATATCCAAGAATATTTCGAGGAGTCTATCCTGAATGTTGATGAGGAGGGCCTCTATCTAACACTAGTGATGATGTTCCAACACCTGAGCATGAAGACCGAAGTTTCCTCATAAAATGGGATACTGTCGAGGTCTCTATGGACCTCGTATCCCTTGAAAAGGTGGTCAAAATCATAAAGTGTCTTTCTTCGAAAGAATCAAATGAAGACTTTAATATATTCTATTCCCATCTTGACATATTCACTTGGACATACGAGGATATGCACAGTATTGATAAATCTATAGTGGTTCATAATATCTTCCTATGTCCTGATGCTAAGCCGATTAAGCAAAATATCTAAAAACTCAATCCTAGAGTGGCATTAATGTTTACTACTGAGATAGAGAAACTATTAAAAGAAAGCTTTATCCATCCCATCTATTATTCCCCTTGGATATTAAACATAGTCATTGTTAGTAAACCTGATGGTCACATAGCATTTGCATCAATTTCTGAGACCTTAATAAGGCTTCCCTTAAAGATGATTTTCCATTACCTAATATAGACATGATTGTTGACTCGACTATAGGCCATCCATTTCTCTCCTTCATGGATGGCTTCTCAGGATATAACTACATCTGTATTAACCTAGACGATCAATACAAGACAACCTTTACTACCCCATGGGGTACTTTTTTTTATGTGGTCATGCCTTTTGGGTTAAATAATGCAGGAGCTACTTACAAATGGGTGAAGACCCTAATATTTCATGACTTCATTCACAAGATTCTAGAGGATTATGTCAATGATACATTGGCCAAATCCATAACCCATCAGGATCATCCTAAAAACCTTCGTCTAATTTTCAAAAGACTTTGACTCAACAAAATGATATTAAACCCCCTTAAGTGCATCTTTGGGGTTGATAATCTCTCACTATGGGATCAAAGTCGACACTAAAAAGATCGACGCTATCATTGGCATGCCTCCACCAAGGAATATTACTAAGTTGTAGAGTTTATAGGAAAAGATTCAAGAAATTTGTAGATTCATATCTCAATTGGCTGATCCCACCCTTCCCTTCACTCATTTGTTAAAGAAGGAAATTTTTTTGATATGGGATGAGGGATGTCAAAAGGCCTTTGAGTCGATCAAATCCTACTTAGCTAACCCTCTTGTATTAATGCTGGCTATGCAAGATAGACCCTTTCTACTCTACCTAGTTGCATCACCATATGCTTTAGCAGCCCTTTTGGCTCAATATGATGACTCTGGAAGAGAAAGAGTAGTTTACTACATTAGCCACATCCTGGTTGACTATGAAACCCGTTATTCCTCCATGGAAAGGTAGTGCCTTTCTCTTATCTTTTCTACATAGAAACTAAGGCATTACCTCCTCCATGCCAAAACACACATCATAGTAAAAATAGATCTTTTAAGGCATTTATTTTCCAGCACCAACCTAGTAGGAGGGTTAGCAAAATGGGTTATGTTGCTTTTTGAGTTCAACATAATTTTTTTAATTTAGAAGTTGATAAAGGGACAAATGGTTGTGGATTAGTTGGTAGATTCTCCCTCACCTTTCTCCTTCCCCATCTTAGATTTTTTTACTAATGAAAACATCTTCTTGATCAATGAGGATCTTGACTAGAAAATGTACTTCGATGGGTCGAGGTGTAAAATTGGTTTTGTAGTGGGAGTGGTCCTAATATCCCCTAAAGGAAAACTAGTCCCCTTGTCCTTTTGATTAAACTTTCCTTGTACTAATAACATTGCCAAGTGCGAAGCCCTTATAGCTAGCTTACACACCGTGATAGCACTAAAAATCAGACACCTTTGTATCCTAGGTGACTCTGATTTTATAGTGAATCAAATAATGGGAGTTTATCAGGCCAAGCAAAGAAAGCTATCCCAATATCGAGACCTTGCCTTGTTTTTACTCAAACAACTTTCTTCCTTCATGATAGACAGTGTCCCTAGGAGATAGAATAGACTTGTTGACACCATAGCAAGTGTCACTTCCTTGGTACCTTTCAAAGAAGATACAAAAGATTAACACTTTGTGGTCTAGATCATGTGAACCCTTGTGGTTCCTGAAGAACTTGAAGTAGAATTCCCCATCTGTTCCCATGTGGACTCTAGTGAATGGTTTCTTGATGTCTATAACTATCTTAAAACTGGGAGTTTCCCCAATGATGTGACAAAAAATGACCGCACTCACATGAAGAAGCTTTCAGCTCACTACGTCATCTTATCAGACATCCTCTATAGAAAAGCCTATAATGGTTTTCTCCTTAGATGTCTTACCAAAATGGAGATACCCCTTTCCCTTAAGGAACCCACACAAGCTATGGGGGTGGACATTTTGGTGGTAAATCCCTGACATAGAGATTGATACACATTGGCTACTATTGGAAAACAATGGAATGATATTCCTTTGAATTTGTTAAGAAATGACCTCAATACTAGCAACACAATCGACTCATTCATGCATCCACCCAAGAGTTACAAAACTAAACTTCCCCTTGGTCGTTTGATACATGGGGGTAAGATATTATCCAAAAGATATCTCCTCCCTCTTCCAAAGGAAATGCATTCATCATTACTACCACAAATTACTTCACAAAGTGGGTTGAGGTAGTCTTGTTCCATTCCATGAATGCTAAAGTTATCTATAACTTCCTTATGAGAAACATTATTTGTTGATTCGGATTGCCTGCTACAGTTATTTCTTACAATGGTACACCATTCAAGAAAAAGGAAGTGAAGAAATTCCTTGAGAAGTTCCATATCTAGTATAGGTTCTCCACACCCTATTATCCTCAATCCAATGATCAAGCAAAAGTATCAAATAAAAATCTTGTGCTTATTCTCTAAAGACAGTTAACAAACACGGTAAAGACTAGCACATTCAATTGATGTATGCTCTATGGGCCTATTGCATGAGTGTTTGTGTAGATATAGGGACAATTCCCTATAACCTCGTGTATGGTTCCAAAGATATTATGCCCTTAGAATTGAAAATCTCATCTTTACGAGTCTCCCTGAAAGGGCTAATTGATAATGAGACTTATCAAGTCAATGAACTACATCAACTAGAGATGCTTTATGAGCACCATTTACAAGCCCTTGAACACCTTAAAGATTATCATTGGTGGTTATCCAGACAATACAATTAAATTTTACTCCCTTGAACCTTTAAAATAGGATATTTGTTGCTTTATGAGAACCAGAGAAATGTAAATATGTCACCTAACTAGAAAGGGAAATTTAGTCCTAACTGGTTAGGCCCTTACATTATGATTTCTATTTACAGCTCAAGTGCCTATGGGTTATCATCTATGTATGGAACACCTTTGAAGGATCCTATTAATGCTATGCATCTCCACCGTCACTATGCATAATGTCATATGTGTCACTTATGTGGTGCTATCTCTCTACAAAAAGGAGTAGTAGTATTTCATATGTTGACATTATTCATTAACACATTATGATGATTTTGTGTTATGAGTGACCATGTGAATGTGTGTGTATATTCATTAGATCATCATTATATTTAAATTAAAATACAACCATGTGTGTTTAATTAAATCATATTAGCATCTAATATGAAGCATACATCTGCATGAAAACATAACATCCATAGCATGAGCATACAAGAAATAAAAAACATACACATCCAGATAAAAAATTCCATGAAAGTAAATTCAATGTATCCATATATATATATATACATAGCATATGTATCCAATGTCATATACATGTATTGAGCCACTACTACAAAAATGAGTGGCTACTGAATATATGTCTATATAGAAAGATCTACAAGTATGTATGAACATGTATGTATCTTGCTACCAAAAAGATGTACACAAAAAAATGATCATTGAAGCGCATGGATCCCAGACCCCTCTAGCTCTGGTGGATGCTCTGGAAGTCGAGGGAGGGGATAGATGGTAGTCATCGACTGTGAACAATAAGAGCATGATGTAGATAAGGTAGCTCGTAGCCCTCTGATCTCCCCTTGCAAGGAAGATATCATCAGCTCCACCTGTTGTAGCTAGTCCCATAGTCGTTGAACCTTTGTCGAGCTCACAACTGATGGCTGCCTACCAAGGTCATTGAGATGGCTCTGAAGGGCATCATGTGCCTGCTCAGCAGCATCAAACCTCCTCACTATCATGTCTTTCTTGGCAAGTGTTGTATGTAGCTCCCCCGATAGCTGGTCATGTTGTCCCCACATGCTCGTCAACTCTACTATCACCTGGATAACCTTTGCACCCCACTCCTCGTAGGTAGTTTGTAGACATGCAACTGATTTGAAGCTGGGGGCATGACACCCTATGGACACCAGCTAAAATGCCTCTAGGACTAACCCCTAAATTTGTGTAGCAGGGACTGCCTTTGATATGCACTGAGCTATGAGCCCATTCCATCCCTGTGCATCCTCTACAATCACAAAAAAGGAAAAGATATCAGTATCACATGGAATATATAGATAATTATACATATATCATCAAATAAAAAGTAGAAAACATGGAACAATAAATCATGTATACCTCGATCCCCCTACTACCATGTTGGGTCAAGGTGAGGCTTGGTGCTCAGACCTGCGCTGCCGATCTCGGTAGCAGCTCTTGGTGCCAAAAGTGATACAATTGCAATGTAAGAAGGTGGTGTTGAAGAGACTAGAGCTGTCGATGGGGGATTTGATCTCCTCCATTGCCTCACCCTCACTGGCAGCACCTCCTCCTCTTGGGGTGCCTCCTCCTCCTCCTTCTCCTCCTCCTCCCCAACTTGCTATCAGCCTCTCCTCCTCTCCTATGGTGGCAGGGCTAGTAAGTCCCCCTATGGACTAGGGTCCCCTCTTGAAGCACCCTCACCAAACACAAACACTAGCCGGTGCCTCTCCCACCACCGCATAAAATCTACGACTATGCCTACATTATCCCCTACCAATAAAGGTGGCAGATCATGATCAGGCTCATCATCATCAAATGGGACTATATTTGTAATACTCGAATGAGGGTGGTACCCAACCCTCGCCGCACTCCTATTGGCCTTGGTATAAGTGGGCACATATGGTGGTATGGTCTGCGGTTTTCCATGTCGCATGACCTGAATCTAGTAGTAGGGAACAATAATATAGTCCCTATGCCCCATCAAAAAATGGTCTCTCTACAGGTTCCTCAAATACCTGCCATCATCCACCCACCTAAAAAATTGATAGGGCATCCATCAAACCCTATCTACTATGAGGGTATCAAGTTGTAGCCATAGAAACTGTAGGTCTCCAAACCTCCACTGGCATGTCATGTCATACTAGTGGTCCATGGGGACCCTATATAGTCATAGCTAGGGAAATCTGACCAACCGAGTGCACATGATGTGGGAAAAGGCCCACAACTACAAAAGTGTGCACGTTGTCAAGTTATGGTACTCATAGTGAACGTACTAGCCCAACTCCTAGTAGAGGTGTGCCAACGTGCTGCGCCCCCAAGAAAAAATGGTCCTATGTTCTACCATCTCTCTAATAGTATGAATGAGGCCCCCATGCAAGTGTGAGCCTCGTCCATCAATCATGATCCGAAATGCAGCAGTCATGATCATAACTCAACGGATCAATGGCATTGTGGTCCTCTCATGGTCATACCAATGCATGTAGATGTGGCCCATTCCATCACCACCATCTATCCTCCCCATGCAGTAATGGATGTCTTCTACCCACTCCCATGCAGATCATGTGTCATCCAAGGCCACCCACCATCCACAAATGGGTAGTTCGAGGATCCAATAGATATCCTCAAGAGTAATGGTCATCTCCCAAACTAGTAGCTAGAAATATGTAGTGGTGTCTCACACTCCATAAGGGTTGTAAGCATGCACTCATGGTACCTCATCACTAGCATAGTGAAAACATGCCAAAGACGGATGTGCTCCAAGAGTGTAACCTCATTCGTCGATAAGTGATCCCTCTACTTATGGACCAGCCAAAATGATTGCCCTCCAAGATGCTCCTGAATCTCCAGGTACTCCTACCAAAAATAAGGAAATTTTTCAATTATAACACTAGTGCTTAACATCAATAAAATTGCAAAGAAAAAATAATTAGGACTCATGCGCAAGGCACAACGTCTGCACACCATGCATGCATCCCCTCCACCATGGTCGCCTCAGAGAAACTAGCATGTATCTGATACAATAGTACGGAAATGGGATGACAACACTTCTCATGGATGACAACATGAGATTGGGATGTAGGCCCAGGAAAAAGATTCCTGTGTACCTCGCCACTTGAAAAATTGACAAAAATGCACAAAAATTTGACAAATATGAGAATTTGTGACTTACTTGGTCCACATCGTGACCCTCGGTGATTTCTCGATGCAACTACTCCAATCTAGGCTCCTCATACTCTCTCCTACTAGGCATTTTAATAAATTTTCTCTCACAAAAATAACAATTTTCTCATGGTGAGTAGTGAAAATGACCCTTATAGGGGCCCACCTAGGTATATATAGGCCCCCCAGGGCCAATTTTTCCTAGGACTTATGGCTCCCTGATTTCTCCAGAGTTCACCCCACTAAGCTAGGTCCAAACTCTAGAGGAGGCATAAGATCATCTCTTGATCATATTTTCTTTCAAATTGATGATTTTTTTCTTAATCAATCCTCTCTTTGTGGTAGCTTTCTTCTAATTTTTGAAGCTAACCTAAACATTGAGTATTGGAGGATGAAACATTCAATAGGTTCATGACAACTTAGATGCTATCTATCAAGATCACATGTTTGGGGAATCTTCAATCCTAGCTAGTTCAAATATGATAGCCACTATGGTCTCTTCTTATTGGCACACAAATCTATAAAATATGAAAATTTGGGTGAAATTTTTCTTTTCTACTTTAGTGAGGATGATTTTTTTCAAAATCAATCCCACTAAAGTGGGGAAAAAATGTAATATTGTAGAATTGCACCTAGAGGAAATTCCATATTTCCACATTCTTGCCTAGCATTTATGACAGTCCAAAAAATTAATGGCAAAACCCCCTTAGTCAGAATGTCACAATTCTGACCTTAGGAGAACAAGTGGTTGCGCAGCAAAAGCCTAAAAAAAGAATTTTATGAGAATATAGGCTTTGGAAAAACACGTCGTGCGTAGATGTCTACATGGCCTGCTAGCATCTTGTTCATTTCTCAAACCTAAAATGTGGAATCTAGAAGGCTAACCCTTATGACACATATCCCAATGATTACATTCTGAAAGTAATAGCTCTCTACCACCCTTGCAAGAATAAGAACCTCTTTTTGCCTCTCATTTGGAGGTTGAGAGATTGGAATACATCACTCAATTTATTGTTTTTCTTTATCCACAACTTTGAGACTTCTTCTCTGATAGCAGTGCAATCACAGGCGAAGCCATGTTGGGTTGAGGTCCCTCCAGCAGTAGTAGTTCTCTAGAAAGCACTCAACGGTGCACCTATATGCTTCGAAGAGGGATTTGGCTTGTAGGTAATGCTCTCTCTCTTTTCCTCACTTTATTTCCACAAGCATTTTTTTACTTTATCGTGGTGCGGGTTCTACTCCTTGAGCAGGTCTTGCTTTCTCCACATGCTTATCGTGGTGCGGGTTCTACTCCTCGAGTGAGTATTACTTTCACCACACGCTTTAATTTCATTTCTAACTTGGCTGTCCATGGAGGTGGGAACAACAAAATGGGGTCTGACTGAGGAAATCCCCTATACAACCACCCAACAAACACTCTCCTTAATCTCTTGTGTGTAGGTTATGAAGAAGGAACTTGGAGTGAGGACTAGAGCATTCGGGAAAGGGGGAGGCTTTCTCCAAGAATTGTGATATTTCCTTCAACATTTGGTTTTCTTATTAAGTTAACACTTTTTTATATATCACTCCTGAGTTTGAGAGTGTAATCACTCTATGTCTGTTGATTTTTTGAGTTCTCTATTGATTAGGATTCTAGTGTGACTTTTAGATGACAACATGCCACACTAGCGTCCTAGTTCTGCACATACGTCTTCTAGCCAGGAGCTCCCTATTCTGGCATAGAATATTGTTGATTCACCTCTCTTAGGATCTCTGATTCTTTGGAAACATAACTATATCTTTGGTGCTTTATCATTTTGTTGTCTTGAGGTGTATAAGGGTAGTTCATTCCCTAGTGATCTCTTGAGAAAGGAGAAAGCCATGTGCAGCGATTCCCCCTTATATCACAGATTCATGGAAAAGGATCTATTTTCCTTGGTGGGAAGGATAACACTAATGATGTTCTTTATGTTTAAGGCTTGAAGCACAACTTGTTGAGTGTTGTACAAATGGTTCACAAGGGCTATGATCTTCAATTCAAAAATGGAAGATGCAAGATACACAAAAGTTTTGGGAATATGATTGCTATAGGTAAATAGACAAAAGGTAATATATTTCACCTAACTATTGCTAATGGGAGTTGTTTAATTGCTCAAGTAGATGAAATCTAGTTGTGGCATAGGAGGTTGTGTCATGTAAATTTTGACAACATTACCAAGATAAGTTCTACTCAAGAAGTAAGAGATCTACCTAAGTTAGTAAAGCTTGCTAACACAATATGCAAGGAATGTAAGATGGGTAAACAAACTAGAGTCTCTTTCCAGAGAAAATAGTTTCATTCAAACAATTTGTTGGAGCTGCTACATACTGACCTTTGTGGTCCCTCCAGAGTTAGAAGTATTCATGGAGAAAGTTACTTTATGTTGATTATTGATGATTACTCTAGAATGATATGGGTTTCTTTCTTAAGAGAAAAATGTGAAGCATTTGAAAAGTTAAAAAATTTTAAGGCTATGGACGAGAATGAGAAAGGTTTGAAAATCAAGTGCCTGAGATCTAAAAGAGGTGGTGAGTTCACATCTAGGGAGCTCAACTCTTTTTGTGAAGAGCATGGAATTAAGAGACAATTATCTACTTGCCAAACCCCTCAATAGAATGGAGTTGCAGAGAGAAAGAATAGAACAATGATGATGGAAGGAAATGTGTCTCAAATTTACTAGAGGGAAGTGGTAAGCATTGTTGTGTATACTTTGAACTGGGTAAATGTTAATGGTAATTTTGGTAAAAACCCTTTTGAGTTATGGTTTGGTTACAAGCATATTGTTAAGTATTTCAAGATCTTTGGAAGCAAGTGTTATATCAAGAGAGATGATGATATAGGTAAGTTTGATGCAAGAAGTGATGAAGGGATTTTCCTACATTACTCCATTAAAAGAAAGGCCTACTAGTGCTATAACAAAAGACTAAGAAATATGGTTGAAAGTGAAAATGTTAAGATTTGATGAGGACTCTGCCAAATCATCTAGATATTGTGGATATGAATCAAATGAAGATAATACTTGAAAAGGGAATAATTCTCAAACACATAATCCACTTTAGATTATTCCATATGTTTCTATTAAGCAACCTCAATTTGTTCTGATAAATCAAGTTAGTCGGGAAGCATAGACAAGTACAAGTGTAGAAGAAAAATCAGAAGAATCAGAAGATCAATAATGTCCCAAAACTCCAAGGTATGTAAAGCTAAATAGTCTAAAATTCAAATCATAGGAGATAAGAATAAAGGAGTGTAAACTAGAAGAAAGACTACAGAAGAATATTGTCTGATTTCCAAGATTCAGCCTAAAAATGTCACTATCAAAGCCTACCAAGATGAACACTGGTTGGAAGCTATGAAGGAAGAACTAACACATATTGAAAATAATGAAGCATGGATACCGGTTCCCAAGCCTAAAGAAAAAACTGTGATTGGTACTAAATCGGTGTTTAGGAACATGGTGAAGTGGTTTGAAATAAAGCAATACTAGTATGTAAAGGGTATTCTCAAATGGAAGGTGTTGATTTTGAAGAAACCTTTGCTCATGTTGCTAGAATTGAAGCTGTAAGGTTATTTCTTGCTTATGCTACATACAAGGATTATAAATTCTACCAGATGGATGTAAATTCAGCATATCTAAATGGAGAACTAGAAGAAGTATATATTGAACAGTCATATGGATTTTAGCTAATTGAAAAGGATGATGTGGTCTGCTGATTAAAGAAAGCTCTATATGGAATTAAGCAAGCCCCTAGAGCCTGGTATGCTAGATTCGACAAATATCTACTAAAGCTTGGATTCACTAAAGGTACTAATGATAGCAACTTATACTTCAAATTAGATCAAGATAAGGAGTTAATTATAGAATTTTTGGTTGATGACATCATTTTTGGAGGAAATGACAATCTATGTATGAAGTTTTCTGATGAGATGAAGGATGAATTAGAGATGCGTATGATTGGAGAGATGAATTTCTTTCCGGGATTGAAAGTTACTCAACTAGACAAGGGGATCTTCATATCTCAGTCCAAATATGTGAGAGAACTACTGAAGAAGTTTAGAATGGATGATTCAAAGCCTGTTGGTACTCCCATGGTGACCAGATGTAAGTTGACACAAAATGATGATTCTCCTAAGGTGAATCAAACTAGATACAAGTTAATGATTGGTGGATTGCTCTATCTAACTCATACTAGACCAAACATTATGAATTTTGTATGTATGGTTGCTATATTTTAGGCTGATCCAAAAGAATCACATGTGACAATCGTGAAGAGAATTTTTAGATACCCGAAAGGAACAATTGACTTTGGAATTTGGTATCCAAAGGATGATGATCTCACTTTGAATGCATATACTGATGCAGATTGGGCTGGAGATGTAGATGATAGGAAAAGAATTAGTGGTGGTGCTTTCTTCCTACAAAAGAAATTGGTGTCTTGGTTGAGCAAAAAGTAGAATTCCATTTCTCTATCTACTACTGAAGCATAATACATTGTTGCTACAAATAAATGTACTCAACTAATATGGATGAAATAGATGTTGAAAGATATCAGGGTGGTATATGAAGAACTTATTACCATATAATGTGAAAAATCAAGTGCAATAAATATTTCAAAGAATCCGGTGTTGCATTCCAAGACTAAACATATATCAATCAAGTTTCATTTCCTGAGAGAGAAAGTGAATGAGAAAGAAGTTAGATTGGAATATGTGCCTACCAAAGAACAAATTGCAGATATATTTACTAAGAAATTACATAAGGATACTTTTGAGTATCTCAAAGGAATGCTAGGGGTGATTACCCCTCCAGATAAGAACTAAAGATGCATTTATTTTCATCAATATGTGAGCTTCATTGCTATATTATGATCCAGATTGATGTTTTCATGGCTGCTACTCAGGGGGAGTAGTCAGATGTGCAAACATGTGGTTTAGAGCTTGTCTGTGGAAAGGTCATGGTTACCTTTTCCATTGATTTCAAAGGGGAAGAAGTGCATTGTGAAAAATATTTCTAAGGAGAAGAGCCTTGTGGGGAGAAGTGTAAAAGAGAAGTTAGTGTGTTGGGTTGATGGTATTTTTCACATCATGTGTTTTCATCAATGCCAAAGGGGGATATTGTTGGATTTTCTAGATATGGTTGCTGATATGTGGTTGTCATTGATGTCAACACTATTAGCATTTGGTGTATTAAAGGTTTTATATGTCGAGGATTTTGAGAAAATTGTAAAAGAAAGTATTCTAGGTTCCTAGTGGAACTGTGTAGGTCATGAAGGTGTCTTGTTATGTACATTGAGGACTAGATTATGTGGATTAAATGGTTTATTTTTGAATATTTCTAGATCATCTACCAAAATTTTTAGAGTTCCATGTGAAGTTTTGATTGTGTTGTGGTCTGATAGTGTTTCTATGGTCTCTGTCAGTGTTCTTGAATGAAGATTGTGTGATTTTGTTAATCTCAGCTGTTGTGGATGCTTCTTTTTTGTTTCTTGGTGTTCTCTTATGTCTCTAGATCATTCTCTATCTTTGTGGTACATCCATATTGATCAAAGAGCTCATGGTTGAAGATATTTTCTTGCGCATGCTTGGTTTTTCATGTTCCTGGTCGACATGTTAGTGATAGTGTGTTGTGGATCTTTGTGGCAAAATTAATTAAAGTATTTTTGTGTTGGAGATTTTAATTTGGGTCTCCACTATGTTGTTTCTGATGTTTGGTGGATTTGCACTAAAAATTTATTTGTGAATTTGGGCCAACATTGAAAATATGTTTTATTTTCTTGGTCGACTAAGTTGTGATGAAATCTCATGCAGTGGATATATAAGAGCGATTGTTTCATCGGTGAAGTGTGTGCATAAGATTGAATTTATGCCAAAGAAAGTGTATATGTGTGAATAGTGTTCCTATCATTCGATTGCAAAGCAAAGTGTGAAGAAGATTCAGCGAAGTGTGAAGAAGTTTTTCTGAGCTTAATTGGAACTTTAATCAAGCTTGTGCAAAAGCTATTTTCTCAGTTCGTACCCTTTGTATTTTAATCCTATTATGTATTGTTGGACATTGAGTCCTCTTTTGTATTTGAGTAGTGAGCTCTAGGTAGTGTGCTTGAATGCATGTGCACTCCCCTAGTTATTTCACATTATACTTTTAACAAGGTATAATCTTGTGGACTAACATCTACCATAGTTTTCCCCTAATAGGGTTTCCACATAAAAAATTCTTGGTGTTCTCTATCTCTCTGATGTGTTAATTGTTTGTGGTTAATTACTTATTCATCATATATGAGATTAAGTTAAGTAAGAAAAGTTTAAGTTTATGTAACAACTAATTCACCCCCCTCTTAGTTGTGTGTCCTTGTTTTTCCAACACTCTCTTCTTTGCTTGAGTTGTCCCTTTCATGCATGACAACACCTTCTCTTTAACATTTTAGTTTTTTAGAAAATGCATTCTCTGAAAATGGATATTTTCTTGAAAATTCATGTAAACTTCTCTTTGGAATCGCATTCTCAAATTGGATCCCTAACGGATCATGTTTCCTTCATCATGGTTTTGTAAGGAAAGGAATTAAAATTTCCTCTGAAGTGGGAACAACTTTGATCTTCCCTTCACATGGGGGCATATCCTTCCTTTCAAATTCCTTGATGAAGTGAACATCTTTCAAAAGGATACCTTGATGAAGGATTGATTTGGGAAGGAGAATACTTACTTTTGGACTATGTGTCTCATGAGTGGATCCCCTATTCTAAATGGGTCCCCAAGAAACCCCTTTCGAAAGTACTATTGATAGCCTATGCAACTGTCTGCTTTCCCACCTATGTGGTCACTTCCTAACCCTACAGAGTCTTATTTCTTAGGTTTCTTCCATGTGAGGGATCTTGGGTGATACCTCCCTATTAGGAAGAGAATATGTAGGTGCTTTCCTTTGAGCTTCCTCCACGTGAGAGATCTTGGGGTGGCTCCCCTGCAAGACTGAGAGCCTATGGGGTGCTTCTTTAGGTGTTCTTCATGCTTGAGTTCATGGAGAATACCTTCCCTTGTAGGACTGAGAGCCTATGGGGTGCTTCTTTGGGTGTTCTTCATACTTAACACTTGTGGAGAATACCTTCCCTATGGAATCGAGAGCCTATGGGGCACTTCTCTCGGTGTTCTTCATGCTTGAGTTTTTGGAGAATACCTTCCCTGTAGGGCTTAGAGCCTGTAAGGTGCTTCTTTTGGTACTCTTCATGCTTGAGTTCGTGAAGAATACCTTCCCTATAGGACTGAGAGCCTGTAGGGAGCTTCCATTGCATCTCAGGACTCCATGCTAGATTTTTTGGGGGACACCTTCCTTATAGGACCAAGAACTTGTAACGAACTTTTCTTCTTCAACTTCATATTTTTGAGTAGCTATGAGGCCCCTCACTTGTCATGACCTTTAGGTATGCCTGACCAAGTACTGCTTCCTCAATAGTTCAGGTAGACATTTCTAACCTTACACTCTTCTTGATCTACTTTACCAAGCACTCATTAGTAATTTTGCTCACTAAAGTGGGGGAAAATGTATAGGAGGGAATTTTCACCCCTTATGCAAATTCCCCTTTTTACCTTTACCCACCTCAAAAAACCAAGTTCAGAGCCTTAAATCCACCTAAGCCTATTGCCTACATCCCACTTGGTGCCTATTTTGATTGTTAGTGGAGGCGTTTCTATCAGGGATGCTCATGCAACATGCAGACCTCTACTCACCGCGCTTACATCCCTAGTAGATTCATGTGATTGAACTTGCAAAGTAATTACTCTTCTAATTATAGGTGAAGTTATAACACCCACTTTAGTCGACTAACTCGAATATGGTCATTTTTCTCCATCCTTCTTCAAATCCACTCCTTGAACAAGAATTTTGATCTTCTTCCAAGAATTGAGCTCACTCTTGACCACTTCAAGCATTCAATCCAACATTTCTAGTAGCATTCCAAGCATTCCATTGCAGTAAAGCAACACTCCATCACTTCAGTAGAGCACGTTTTAGACCATGCCATTGTAGTAGAGGCTTGAGTACTCTCATTTCTCCCCCAAGTAGCCTTGAGTTTTCTTGGTGGAGGTGGTAAGATTCCCTCTCCTCTCCTCTATTACTTGGTTGAGTAGCATAACACTATTTTGTAGTTCTTATTTTCTCTTTACTATATCATTTTCTTTATCTTGTTTCTTTGGTTGTCTACGGAGTTGGAAACACCTAAATGGGGATCTGACTAAGGTAGAACCCTATATAGCCATGAAACATTTCCCCTCTTTATGTGTATAGGTGTGTGTGATTTTCAAAGATCTAGCTAGCGAATGAGTTCCTTTGTGAGATTCTCCTTATTTTCATCTCTCTTGAGTTTCTACTTTATAATATTAGTGAATAATTAATTTACCTAGTCGTATCATACTATCCCTTTAGTTAGTCAGTTGGGTCGTTAGTCATTTTAGTAGGTTTGACCTTGTCTCTATTGTTGTGGGGCCATATAGACGTCAATGCACTTTAGAGATGTCAGTGTGATACACTATCGCCCAAAGATCATGCTTCCGTCTTTGGGTAGAGAGCTCCCTGAGGTGCAGAGTTGAACCCAAAAACTGGCTTGCCTATCCCTCCTCAAAACTTATGATTGCAGAGTGGTTTTAGGACTTTATAGTCCTTGTCATTCTCATCCTCATACCCTAAACATCACATTTGGTTGAGTTAAGATAGGGTAGCTTTCCACATCTTGGCCCTCTGTGACCTAGGGCCTTGCACGTGGAGGTCCCCCTCTCTTCCAATATGATGAAAATGATAATGGATACTATGATGAATGGATGATAGTGTTAGATTATTTGAGGTAGATACTATGCTATGGAGCTAGGATGATTCTATATATACTCAAATTATAACTATGAATATGCTAATCTAAAATGCAACTATGATGCAAAATATGACATAAAATGCAACTATGAAACAAAGTGTGATTCTAAGATCTAACTATGAAATAAAACATGATATGAAATGTAACTATAAGACTCAAAAATTCTCCAATGCTAAAATGATATTCCTACATGATAATTCTACTCAAATGTGGATGCAAAATATAATGGGAAAGGGTTGTATTTATAGGCTTTTCCAAGCATCTTGTGATGTGGCAACAATTGACAGTCCAAATTCATACAAGAGGGATGAATGGTGGAGATGAAGAGAATCAAGAAGGTTCCCCCTTGACCAAAGACAACATGCCAAATGGATGGAGGAATCTCTTGACCAAAGACAACATGCCAAAATGGATGGAGGAATCAAGTGTGGGAGAAAAAGACCATGTGTTTGAAATTTTGTTGAAGAAGTGTCTAAGGAATAAGCCATGTGTTTGAAGATAATTCTAATTTAAAAATTAGAATTATTTAATTTCACGTGACCTTGGTGAGGTGGCATAAAAATTTGTAGACAGGTGCTTGAATTCCTAATTAGGGATTAGTGAAACTTAATTAAATAAAACAAGCTTATGAAATTTGTTTATTTAATTAAATTAGAGGAATATGATTTTAGATTTGAATAATTTAGAAAATATGAAAAATATAAATAAATTGAGAATTTATTTATATGTAGATGAAATATTAATTAAATAACTAGTATTTAATTAATTAAATGTCATCATCGATTTTAGGTGTATACAGACACAATGATCTTTGAATTGTAGGGTTATTGATAACTGCCCAACAAGGATCTTCTCTTACTATTCAATGATCTCTTGTTTTTATATCTTCATCTAATTTCCAATGTCCTTGAGAGTTGATTAACCCTATTCATGATCTATTGAGACTTGTTTAGGCTATGATATTTGACTGTGATCATTTATCTACCCTTGCCATGCACTGTCATAATCTTTCCTATTATCTCTAGGACTGTTGACTGTCGCTTTATGGTGGCTTGAATTTTTTCCTTCTTCCACATAATCCTTATGCATGTTGTCACTATCAATCAGTTATGGACTGCCTTACAGTCATGAGGACTATCCTCATATGTATGAAATTCCTAAATTGCATGTCCTTCATTTTACTGTCTATAGTTAACTTTATGCCTTCTTTGTCTTTGGTATATCTAGGTTTGTACCTATTCAAATAGTCATGACTGTCACAATTTCCTGCCTATAGCTTTCCCTTCATTCAACATTTTAACCTTGCTTGTGGGACTACCCTATTTGTGATTCTTTGTGCAGCTCCTTGATGTAAGACTACTAATCTTAAATTAGCATTATTTTCCTTTTATTCACTATACAATACTATTTAATGTTGTCCTATTTTGAGACTTCTATGACTGCTCCTAACAAAACCCTACTCTTCATTGTCTTTTACCTTCTTCATTTCTCTCATTGTTCTTTGAAATGTATATGTGCTAGAACTGCTTACTTGTTGCAATCCTTTCCCATATATAGTTTCTGGTAGTAGGATAAAATATTTTGCTAACTAGTTAAAGTCATAAGCTAACCTTGAACACCCATGACTAGATTTTTTCTTGCATATCCAAGGATTGATTCAATGGTCACAAATAAATACATCATAAATCTATTTATACAATTTAATGGGCTTCACTTTACCAAGTTTAAACATTCGAGAATGCAACTTATTGAATTTTTTCTCCAACTCCTTCACCCTCCACTACATCACCTAGAGGTTTTCCTTGAGACCTTAAATTTCTTCACAAATAAAATAAGTGTAATATTTTTTTTTATAGTACAAAATTGCATTATCAGTGCCACTAACAACTTCTTCCTGGGGAATATACATCCTACCAACTTTACTCATCTCATAATAAACTATTGGATCTTTGACCTTGGTAAGGTGGATGTCATAATGGTTTTCCATGTCTTCATCATAGTAGGTGTGGAAATTCAAGCCTTCAATGGACCAATATTATCTTCCAAGTGTTCCTCCTTGAATAGAGTAATATCCTTTTCTGGATAATTTTTTTTGGAGTTGGCCCTCTTTTCCTTCTAAACATCTATCTTCCTTTAGAGTTTCATACTTCTACATATTACCAAACTCCTTGTAAGCTACATCTTTTCTCTGTAAATATTTTGATTGAATTAAATCCCTTCAAGGGTATGTGAACTTGTTCAATACACAAATAACCACCATCTTCCTTCAAACCAACCCTATAAATTCTTTATACACAATTCCATAGACAGATAGGTTTGCTTCCACTTTGTTGTCAATATTTTTCCCCCAAGGTTGACTCCTCAAGAGGTCACCATAGATGATTCATTACCTAAACCCTCTTCAATCCTCATCTTTCTTTTGATTTAGAGTTTTTATCTGCACTTGATGTTGTGTGACCTCCCAAATATATAGAGTAGAGTATTTATGTAAATTGAGGATTCAATACTGAATGATTTTTTCCATGTTTTGAGAAGCTCATAGAAATTTCATAAGCATGTTTCTCATTAAAATTGAACACTCTACAAGCTATGACAAGCTAAAAGGTGTACTTGGAAGTTGACACAAAACTCATGCAAAGTATTCAACCTCTTTATTTTCTTGTCTATATGATGAAAAATCTACTATCACTCCACAAAACTCCATGCAAGCTCCTTCAATCTTCAGTTCTAGCAACAGAGAAAACACTAGCTCCTCTCCCACATGATGCTTCTTTTAGATTTAGTAGTGAATTCACCTTTTTCTCTTATCTTTAGCACCCAAACATGAAGCTTTTCTCATTAATCTTTCATGTAGCGTGAGTTTTCTTTGCTTTTTTTTGCTTTGCATGCAATCTTCCATAAATTTTGGCATGAAAACATCCTTTCTTTACCTTTGGTGTGGAAAACTTAGATTTCGGGAAAAAGTATCATTTGAAAGTGAAATCATTAATAAGACTTTTAAATTAACTGATCAAAATTCCTCCCTTTTTTTTTTTTGAGTTAAGACAAAAATAAGATTATTTAAATGAAACATTTAAATAATGTCATGTTTTACAAAGAGTGGAAAATAGGTAGCAAAAGGGCATATCGTTATAATCCAAAGGTTAAGGCTAGCTATGATCAACAACCTTGAAGGTAATTTTTCAAGATGTCTAGATCAACAAGAACACAAACAAATATTGTATAAGTGAGGTGCTTGTAACTATTGCTAGAAAGCTACCTGTGAATTGTCAATGGATTCAAAGCAAGATTCAAACCCGATAGGAATAACCTTGAATCATTCAGTAAAGGGATTGAAAGCCATATGCCATAGTTTGAGTATGGGAAAGTATCAACCCTAGATCCAAAGCTTACCATGAAAGATAACATCTCAATCCTTCACACAATCAAAAACTACAATAAAAAAATTCACAGGAACTAGGATAAATTTCAAGATAGCCTTCCATAAAAGATTGCCATGTTTCAGAAATCCACTTTTACAAATCTAGGAGCCTAGGCCATAATTGATTAAGTTGGCTGATTAATCCATTAGTGGTGAAAAAAATTTCTCGTTCAATTACTGTGTTTTAAACATCCTCTACAAACTCTAGGAAAGAGGTCTTTTTGGCCCATTTGAGAGGCTTGATATTTTTGTACTCTTTTGTGCTACTCCATGAAACTGGACCAATAATCTATGTTGAGGCTGCATCTACCTTAGCATCATTAATTAATTCTGTAAGAATTGGCTATGAAGGTAGCCACCCAAGATCTAGAGGTCGAATAAAAAGCACAAGCATAAAAGAGAGAGAGAAACAAGTGACAAGAATAAACTATATTCTGTCAATAAAATAGAATGTAATGAGCCAAATGTACATAGGAGACCCCTTGGTTATATAGCCAAGGTGAGAACATAGAAGGGCATAAGATTATGACAAGTGTCGTAATCTTATGACATGAGACAACTATGAAAAGCTATCACTCCACCTAAAGTGGAAAGGTGATAAGGTGATAATCACCACAAAAGGTGGAGAGATAATCACATGATGTATCCACAAAAGATGGAAGTGATAAAGTAATGACATGTCAAGTCCACCAAAAGTGGAAAATCTCCAACAACCTCCTATGTGGTCCCTAAGTAAACTTAACTAAGGTGTAATCATGACCTAGGACAAGGTACAACACATTTAATTACACCAACACCCCCCCTTAAGTGCAACTTAGGGAGAATGTACACAAAAGCAAACAATGCAAGATGGGTCCCGACTACTAGGCCATATTAGGTACCCATGTACAAATGCAATTCAATTTATCATAAAGTGGAGAAAGGGAGAAAACCACATGGGAAAAAACTCCCCCCCAAAAGAGAGATGAAATACAAAAGCCTATGAATATGGCATGAGAAGGATAAAACCCCATGTGAGGAAAAAGTCCCCCCCATACAAGAGAAGAAGGGAGACAAGGTAGCCCCCCCTCAATGTACAATGATCACCCATCGAAGATGCTCAAGAAGGAATGAAGAAGCTGCTCCAAAACTATCAAACAACGTTCCTCCCCTTAGGAAGAAACAATACCAAAGGTTTATGAATGAAGTCTCCCCAATCCACAAGTGAAGAAGGAAGAACCCTCAAAATGTAAGAAGTCTCTAAAAGTTGCTCAAATGTCCCTGTGTTGATGTTGAAAGATGCCTTTCCCAAACCATGTGAAGCTGCAATAGTGTAGTCACTTCCTGGAACCTGTGAGAAACCCTTTGCAACAACACTCTCATCTGCTGAAAAAGACAACTCAAGATCTAGCAAGGATGCAGGTAGAACATACTCCAAAGACATTGTCTCCTCAAAAGAGAAAGTGGCCTCCAACTGCTGTACATATGCATCCACAATCACATCAACCTCAAAAGATTGATCATGTAGAGGAGGGTCAGAGTTTTCCCTCGCAACAACTGAAAAATAATCACCTTCATCAAAGAGAAATGCAAGTAATCAAGTGTGTCTCCCAAATCTGCAATGTAGGATTCCACAAACAAACTGCTAATGTATGTCAAGTAGTCATCCCATGAAGCTGTTGTTGGAAGACAAGGTATACACTGTTGCACTGAATCACAAGGCACTAAAACTGTCAGAACACAAGTATCATCAAGTACATCAGTCAATATAGGAGATGGAGTATCAACAATAGGTTCAAGAACCTCAGGACTAGTGAGCACTCCAAGATTCAAGTAACCATACTCAATCTCCTCAAGTGTGTCCATACTAGGGTGAACTAAATCATCAATAGGAGAAAAATATGAGGTGTAGAACCAAGAATGATGATCAACCTCCCCAACTACAACAACAACCCTGCTATGAAAATCCCAAACAATGAAAAAATCTGGTGTGAACTCTACACTTTTTCCTGTACCACTATGTGTAATCTGATAGATGGAAAGGACATTCCTTGACAAAGTAGGCACACATAGAACACCATTAAATGCTCCACCTTCAATGTCAATAGACCTCTTCCCACAAACTGCCAAAGAAGTCTTGTTGGCCATCAAAATGGGTGGTGATGAACAAGAATCAAATGAAGAGTACATATCCTTGGATGAAGTCATATGATGTGAAGCTCCTGAATCAAGGATCCACCTATCTGAATTGGAATCTGCAAAAGCAAGAAATGCTTACCCCTTATGTTTCTCATGTTGAGATGAAGAAGGAGATGAGCTTGATGTTGTTGCCATGAGAGTTGTTCCTTTTCCCTGAGAATAAGAGGAAGGAGATGAGTCCTCCTAATATGCAGCTGGAAAGTTGATGTTGTTCTTCTTAAGGATATGTTTCAACTCATCAATTTTCTTAACATGACAATGATGCTCCTCATGACCAAAATTTTTGCAATATGCACATGTTGGTTGCTCCCTCTTGCTTGAATTATTGTACTTCTTTGAAGAAGATGAAGTTGAGCTTTGTTGTGGAGGAGTAGATTGTTGGTTCTCTCCTTGTGGCTTTGGTGAAGATTGCTTCTGCTTCTTATTGGAACCCTTTCCTTGAGTCCCTTGATTCCCTTGATTAGCCACCAAAGCTTTGGACTTTGAAGACTCGAGAATCCCCATGCTTACCAACTTTGCTTGCTCTAACATCAACATTTTTGTAAAAGCATCAAATGATGGCATAGTGAAAGAACTACCAACTGTCAAGCGATGGGTTTGAAAGCTAGAAACAAACGCTGCATATTCTGATGGAAGCTTTCCCAACAAATTGTAGACCAACTGTGCATCCTTTTTATCAATGCCACAATCCTTAAGTTGTGCTCTTAACTCATTTGCCTTAGTGACATAGTCTTGGATTGTATCAAAATTCTTGGGATCTAACATTGTGAGATCATTGTCAAGCTGATAACCTCTAATCTCATCAACTTGGCCATACAATTGACCAAACTTTTCCCAAGCCTCTTTAATTGTTTTACACTTTTGAATTTGAAAGATTAAATCTTTTGATACATATTTCCTTAATGTTCCAAGAGCCATAGTATTTTTAGTGAGCCAATCCATATGAGCAACAGGATTAGCTTGAGGATCAGATGGTGCAACAATAGTTCCATCAATATAATGAGTTAATCCTTTTTCCATTAACTTACTCCATGCATCAATTTTCCAAAAAGCATAGTTATGTGGAGTTAACAAGGGAAACTTAGGAGAACCCATAGCAGCAAAATGAAAGAGAACAAGAGAGAGAGAGAGGAACAATCACTCAAGACACCCCCCAAAATTCACTCAATCAAAGAACCCCCCCCCAAAAAGGATGATTTGGCACTTTATAATTAGTGCGTGTACAATGGCCACTTGCAAGTCAAGCAAAGTGGGCTTCTGATTTTCAAATTTTTACAACATCCTTAAGTAGGCTACAATAGACTCAAATGACTGATACAAAAGACCAAACTGAGATCTTATCTTTACAAATGCCAAAATAGGCCAAAAATGACCAAGTGTTGAAAGTACAATTTCTGATCACAATCACTACAAACTGATAGCACCACTGTGAAGTTCAAAAAAATCATGCACTTTCAAAAAAAATGGCACTTGAAAAGGAGTTCATATGAGCCTGAACGGAGCCCCAGAAGTTGCAAAAATGGTGACAATTCAGCTACACCTGAGAGAAATCCAATTTTCTGGAAAATCCATACACGAAAATCAGAAAATAAATGCACCACTGCAATGTAAATGAAAAATTAGCCCAAATAAAAAACAATTGCACCAAAAAAGGCATCAAAACGACCAAGATATGAGCCTCAGAAGTTGAACTGCAAAATTGAAAACTCAATCCATGAGGGGGTCTAAAATTTTCAAAAAGAAGTTGACGTAGTGCTGACGTCAGCAAAACATGGTATTAAATTTGACGGTTGTATTCCCGTCACTGTCGCCGGAAAATTCTATTTGATGGAATATTCCATGCGAATATTCTAAGACTGCCAGATTTTGATTTCTGCACTTGGAATTTTGCAAAGCAGCAGCTAGAATTTTTGAAATTGCCGCTATTGGTTGTTGATGGTGGGGCCGCGGGGGCCACGGCTGAGAGGCCACGTGGCCTCTACGGACAGGTGTGGTACCTACGTAGGCAGGTACTATCTACGGTACCCTGCTTGCACAGGGTACTTAATTTTTTATTTTTTATTTTTTTTATAAAAACTTTTACAATAAATAAAAGTTGCGAAATAAATTTTTCATATATATATTTTAAAAAAATATTTCGTAGAAAATACAAAAAAAAAATTTTCAAAAAATAAAATCGTACCCGACTGTCATAATGGTTGGGCCGTACAGTTCGGCCAATAAAATTTTTTTGCTTCGACGGACAACTTGCTCCAATTTGGATGAATTAACAGTTGATCTTAGGGTTTTTGGCCCTTCTGAGCACGATGGCGATGTCCTTTTTGGCTGAAAATGCTCTGAAGTGGTGGCTAGCTTTTGGATCTGGCAACCACCCCCAATCTTCAACCCTTTGCAGATTTGACCTCGAATGTCCAACTAAGATGAAACAAAAGGAAAATCTGACTATCTCGGACACTCCGGATGCAATTGTGAGCTCGGATCTGATGCAACAAGCTCCCAAAATACACCTACAATACAAGGCCAAAAATGGAACCCTCCAAGAATCTCTCCAAAAGACTAACTAAAGGCACTCCAATAGCTCTGATACCATGTAAGAATTGGCTATGAAGGTAGCCACCCAAGATCTAGAGGCCTAATAGAAAGCACAAGCATAAAAGAGAGAGAAACAAGTGACAAGAATAAACTATATTCTGTCAATAGAATAGAATGTAATGAGCCAAATGTACATAGGAGACCCCTTGGTTATATAGCCAAGGTGAGAACATAGAAGGGCATAAGATTATGACAAGTGTCATAATCTTATGACATGAGACAACTATGAAAAACTATCACTCCACCTAAAGTGGAAAGGTGATAAGGTGATAATCACCACAAAAGGTGGAGAGATAATCACATGATGTATCCACAAAAGGTGGAAGTGATAAAGTAATGACATGTCAAGTCCACCAAAAGTGGAAAATCTCCAACAACCTCCTATGTGGTCCCTAAGTAAACTTAACTAAGGTGTAATCATGACCTAGGACAAGGTACAACACATTTAATTACACCAACAAATTCAAATTTTGAAATAATGTTTTCAGATTTGGATTTGGGATACAAATCCCAAATTGGAAAATTCACACATCTTTATTCCTCTTAGGGGTAGTGTTAACTATGGGATCCTTGTAAGGAGGCCTAGATTCAGTAAAGTGCATGAAGTTTCCTTACTTTTGTTAAAATCTTAATGCAACCTTGTGACACATGAGATTTGAAGCATTCAGGTCATTAACAAGTGGATTTCCATCACCCAAGCATCAAAATTTTTTCATGGATGCCCTAGGTTTGGGAGGTTTCAAAGATATTGGAAGTGCCATTAATCACAATTTTATTTTGTGATTTCAACAAGCATAGGTTTGGGAAATTACATACCACTAAATTCAATCTTGTAATGACAAATGGCAATGAAAGAGATGGATTATATATATATAATTTTCAAAAATTTAAATATAAAATCATAATTATAAAAATTATAAAAATTATATTAAAACAACTTTGTAGATTAATTTAAAGAAACAAAAATTATAAAATATAATTATATATATTATAAATTATAAAAATTATAAAAAAATAAACAAAATAAACAAAATATTATTAAAAACATAGGAAAATAAAATATTAAAAAAATGTATAAAATATAAATTAATGGACAGTTTTCAAAAATAATTGAAAAGGACAAACATAAACTCAACTTGGAAATAAAAAACTTTTTAACAACTCCTTTGGAGGGAAATGGAATATTCCCTTTTTAAAAAAATTGAAATAAAGAAACTTTTTAACAATTCTACTAGAGGGAAACAACTAAAAATAATCATAGATTTTTTTTTTCATATTTCACAGAAAATAGGGAACTCTTTAGTAATGCCAAGAAACGGCTTCGACATTCTAGAAATGACAATTTCTCACTCTGCAATTTGTTGGCTCTTATAGAAGGCACTAGGTAACTAATTGTATTGTTCATATGAATATTCTCACATGTCTTATTGAAATTTTTTATGAGGATTTCTTTTTGTAAAGAGCATTTTGTTTTATGTGAAACCACACCTTTTCCTCCCAAAAAGAAGAGGAAAGTTTACATAATTTTCCCTATTAATAGATGTTGTTGGTTCTATGAAATATTGGTGATTTGGCATTCAAGGTGAGTGGCATTGGATGTGAGAGCGGTTTGTAAAATGGGTGCAATGTTAGAAATTTAGTTATGTTTGTCTTATTAGCTAGAGTTACTCGAAGTTAAATGCTAGCGGATTTAGGCTTTATTTTTTATTTCCTAAATGTATGTCTTCTTATCCTGATTATGAGAGGTTTATATAATTTATGTTTCTAGTAGTAGAGGTTGAGGGACTTCTTGTGATTCAATTGAATATGTCTAAAAGGAGGAGGGAGGAGGAGGAAGAGGGAGGGGCTGCTGCAAAAACAAGGAGGCCTCAGACAACTTCTAAGATAGACCCTGGGAATGCTAAAGACCACAAAGCTATGGTAAATTTTATTTCTTTAGGCTACATTCATTTTGAGGTGTTATTTATGTTCTTTCATGGCATAATCTTTTTTTTTTTGGGATTCACGTTTTGTATAATCCTATATTTTATTATTATTATTTTAATTCTTTCTATTTGATTTGGTAATAAAATTATACCCATTCCTTCATAATTTTTTTTTTTTGTTAAGCTATACCCATTTTTTGTTTCAAGTTCTTCAAGCAAAGATTTTCTTTTTCACTTTATACCTTAATTATTGTTTGATTTTTTTTAGGCTGTAACCATTTTTTTAAAAGGTTCTTTCAGGGGATGCTCATTTTTTATTTCATGATTTTTAGGCTATAATATTTTTCATTTCATTTCTGTTCAGTAGATATATCTAATTTTTTCAAGTTTTCTCATATTACATGGATTTTGATTTTAAGAATTATGTTATATCATGCTTTATCCAATTTTTTGTTTTATGTTTTTCAGCTTATATCTATTTGATGTTTGATGTTCTTTTAGGTCATGCACATTTTTTTTCATGTTTTATTAAAGCTATAGATGTTTTTGTTTTTATGGTTTTCAATACTATATCCATTTTTATCTTTGGATTTTAGGGCTTATTATGGAATTTCTTGGATTTTAGAGTTCATAAGAGTTTAGGAAATTTGAAAGTCCTTATTTTAATTTAGTTGAAGTTCTTTATAGGCTAGAACCATGGCGATTTCATGTTATTTCAAGCTATGCTCATTTCTTATTTAGATCTCTAATTTTTATCCCATCGATTGTCTTTTGTGTGTAGGATATGTTGTTTCAGGCTACACTAAGTTCTTGTCTTGGGTTTTCTAGGATTTATGCACTGCATGGCATCTAGTATTTATGCTTTTTGAAAAATAGGGTTTAGGGATTTGGAAGGGTTTTCCTAAATTTAGTTGATTGTTATTTTTATAGGGGGATTTATGGCAAGCTGCATTTCCTATTGGCACTAAGGTCAGTATGATTTATATCATATATTTCATTTTATTGCTTGGATTCATGCATCAAGCTTACAATAAAAAAAATTATGAGACATTAAGCTTACAATAAAAACAATTATGATGACTGTCTTACTTGCATTGACAGTCCATTTTTGGTGGGGTACCAGGTAGAAATCTCTTGGTCATGGTGAAGTGTGCAATTAGACTTGTACCACAAATCCCCCTTTCAATTATAATGAGTGCAATGGAAATAAGGGATCTTGTTTGAGTAGCAAAATGAACTGAGCCAATGACAAAACATATATAGCACTTTCTAATTCAAAATGGAATTTTCTTATAAAATTTAAATGCAGCCATCTTTACCACTAAAACCTCATTGTGCTCTCTTTAAAAACTAGTCACTTCATTTATCATGACTGTACCCTTTCATTGAGAGGACTGCCCTTGATATCATTTATCCTATCAATTGTTGATTGTTATTCACTGCTTTTCCATGAGGCTTGCAAAGTCTTCACTATCTTTTAAGGTCCGCCCTTTGTAATAGCTTAAAACACACTTCTTTAGCTCTACCCTTTGTCATTAGTATAATGATTGTCTTCCAAATTTAGTGACTGTCATACCTTTTTAGATTGGTCTCCTTTGTCATCTAGAAAACTATGCCCTTCTGCAATTTTGCATAGTCCACTTCCAATTGCATGATTGTCCTCTAGTGTACTACACTTTGAAAAGCATGTTGTCACTATCAATCAGTTATGGACTGCCTTACAGTCATGAAGACTATCCTCATATGTATGACAGTCATAAATTGCATGTCCTTCATTTTACTATCTACATTTACCTTTATGCCTTCTTTGTCTTTGGTATTTCTAGGCTTTTCCCTATTTGAATAATTATGACTATCACATTTAAATTTTCTTAACATGGTCTTGATGATGGCTATGACTATGCCACTATCCCTTATGATCACTATGCATTGAGTATTTTGGGTTTTCTTTTCCTACTTGTAGCTTGCCCTTCATTCAACATTTTAACCTTGCTAGTGGGACTACCCTATTAGTAAATATTTGTGCAACTCCTTGATGTAAGACTAATAATCTTAAATTGGAATTATTGTCCTTTTATTAACTGTACAATCATATTTAATGTTTCCCTATTTTGAGACTTCTATGACTACCCCTAACAAAACCCTGCTCTGCACTATCTCTTACCTTCTTCATTTCTCTCATTATTCCTTGAAATGTATATGTGCTAGAACTGCTTACTTGTTGCAATCCTTTCCCATATATAGTTTTTGGTAGTAGGATAAAATATTTTGCTAACTAGTTAAATTCATAAGCTAACCTTGAACACCCATGCCTGGATGAGTTTTTCTTGCATATCCAAGGATTGATTCAATGGTCATGACTCAATACATCAAAAATCTATTTATACAATTTAATGGGCTTCATTTTACCAAGTTTAAACATTCAAGAATGCAACTTATTGCAATTTTTCTCCAACTCCTAGACACTCCACTACATCTCCTATAGGTCTACCTTGAGACCTTAATTTTTTTCACAAATAATAGAAGTGTAATCTACTTGTTTAGAGTACAAAATTGTACTATCAATTTCACCAACTTCTTCTTGGGGAATATAGATCCTATTAACTTTACTAATCTCAGAATAGACTATTGGATTTCTGATGTTGGTAAGGTGGCTGTCATAATGGTCTACCATGTCTTCATCATATTAGGTGTGGCAATTCAAGCCTTCATATTGACCAATATTCTCTTCCAATTTTTCCTCTGTGAACAAAGTAATATCCTTTTCTAAATCAAATTTTTTGGAGTTGGCCCTCTTTTCCTTCTAAACATCTATCTTCCTTTAGAGTTTCATACTTCTGCATGTTACCAAACTCCTTGTAAGCTACATCTTTTCTCTGTAAATCTTTTGAAAATTTACATTAAATCCCTTCAAGGGTATGTGAACTTGTTCAATACACAAAGAACCACCATCTTCCTTCAAACCAACCCTATAAATGCTTTATACACAGTAACATAGACAGATAAGTCTGCTTCCACTTTGTTGTCAATATTTTTCCCCCAAGATTGACTCCTCAAGAGGTCAACAAAGCTGAGTCATTATCTAAACCCTCTTGCATCATCATCTTTATTTTGATTCAAAGTTTTATCCTGCACTTGATGTTGTGTGACCTCCGAGATATATAGGGTAAAGTATTGATGTAAACTAAGGATTCAATATTGAATTATTTTTTCCATGTTTTGAAAAGCTCATAGAAATTTCATAAGAATCTTTCTTATTAAAACTAAAACCCTCTACAAGCTATGAAAAGCTCAAAGGTATACCTAGCAGTTGACACAAAAACTCATGCAAATTCTTCAACCTCTTTATTTTTTTGTCTATATGATCAACATTCTGCAACCTCTCCTAAAAAATCCATGCAATCTCCTCCAATCTTTAGTTCTAGCAACAGAGAAAACCCTAGCTCCTCTCCCACATGATGCTTCTTTTAGATTTAGTAGTGAATTTACCTTTTTCTCTTATCTTTAGCACCCAAACATGAAGCTTTTCTCATTAATCTTTCATGCAACGTGAGTTTTCTTTGCTTTTTGTTGCTTTGCATGCAATCATCCATAACTTTTGGCATGAAAACCTCATTTCTTTACCTTTGGTGTGGAAAATTTAGATTTGAGGAAAAAGTCTCATTTGAAATTGAAATCATTAATAAGACTTTTAAATTAAAATATCAAAATTCCTCCCTTTTTTCTTTTTTGAATTAAGACGAAAATAAGATTATTTAAAAGGAACATTTAAATAATGTCAAGTTTTACAAAGAGTGGACAACAGGTAGCAAAAGGGAATTTCTTTATAATCCAAAGGTTAAGACTAGTTGTGATCAACAACCTTGAAGGTAGTTTGAGTGGGAAGATCTTTCAAGATGTTTAGAGCAACAAGAACACAAGAAAATATTATATGAGTGAGGTGTTTGTAACTATTGCTAGAAAGCTACCTAGTGAATTGCCAATGGCTTGAAAGCAAGATTCAAACTAGAATTGATGTAGAAGATTTGGGAGGTGAACTAGATAGGCATAACCTTGAATCATTTATTAAAGGGATTGAAAGAAAGATGCCAAAATTTGAGTATGAGAAAGTACCAACCCTAGATCCAAAGCTTACCACAAAAGATAACATCTCAATCCTTCACACAATCAAAAACTACAATAAAAAAATTCACAGGCACTAGGATAAATTTCAAGATAACCTTCCATCAAAGGCTGCAATTTTTCAGAAATCCACTTTTACAAAGTTGGGAGCCTAGGCTAGAATTGATTAAGTTGGATGATTAATCCATTAGTGGTGAAAAACTTCCTCCTTCAATTACTTTGTTTTAAACATCCTCTACAAACTCTAGGACAAAGGTTTTTTTGGCCCATTTGAGAGGCTTGATCTTCTTGTACTCTTTTGTGCTACTCTATGATACTAGATCAACAATCTATGTTGAGGTTGGATCTGCCTTAGCATCATTAATTAATTCAAAATTTGAAATAATGTGTTCAGATTTGGATTTGGAATGCAAATCCCAAATATGAAAAATCACACATCTTTATTCCTCTTAGGGGTAGTGTTAGCTATGGAATCCTTGTAAGGAGGCCCTAGATCTAGTAATGGGCATGAAGTTTGCTTGCTTTTGTTCAAATCTTGCTGCAACCCTATGACACCAGTATTGGCCACATGAGATTTTCCCACATCCTTCACAAAAAAATGGTGAATTTTAATTTGATCTGAAGCATTCAGGTCATCAACAAGTGGATTTCCATCATGCAAGCATGAAAATCTGTTCACAAATGCCCTAGTTTTGGGAGGTTTCAAATATATTGGAAGTGCCATTAATCACAATTTTATTTTGTGATTTCAACAAGCATAGGTTTGGGAAATTACAGATCACTAAATTTATCAATTGCCATTTTTTTGGAACCAGTTAATGATTTTGTATATTAATTTTCTAAACTAACTTTATTCAACCCAATTTGCAATTTATTTTTGATAAGTTGTCAAGCCCCGCCCTTTTATTCAATAGTAGAAAATACTTTATCTGCATCATGGGTATGTTTATTAAGTGATAATCAAAATGATGTTTATAGCTATGCAATTTAAAAATTATGTATTTGGCGATAGAAACAAATGTAGAACAAGTGTACTAGACAAAATGATATATTAATACACATGGTAAGTATTAAATAAGGAAAATAAATAAAAGTAATTTATGATTATAATATCATAATGGTATGTAATGTGTAAAACGGTGTGACACTAGTATTGAGTAATAGGCTTGAGAGATAACATATGATAAGGTGCATAGTAGTGGAAAGCCAAAAAATCAAGATAATGATAATGAGGTGCATGCATATAGTGACTATGAACAATAAGTAAAATATAAACAAAATTGTCATTTTTGAGTTGCATGATTGTGTACTATATAGATAACATCATGTGAAATTATAAATGAAAAATATGATAAAATAAATAAATAGGATAAATATTACTTTAATAAGATCTCACATTCGTGGGGCTTTATAGAGGCATTAGCTTGTAAAATATAGAGACCTAAAATTTTGACCACTATTAACTATGAGTACCATTCCTATAAGTATGATGAAGTCTCAAAACTTTCAATAATAATCTATTAACCTTCCCTCATGTACAAGTAACAATCATATTTATTGGTGGCTCTTCAAGTGAAGGAATATTTGGACAATGGTAGTTTCAACTATAAAAGGTGAAAATAGAGTGGAAATTTAATGGTGATACATCAATGTTGAGAGTAAAATAATACATGTCACATGGAAGGTTTTCAGCAGTTCCACATGCTATGTTCTTGAGAGATTATTGGGTGAGGATATCAAAGCATAAATTTCATTGTTGAGTAATTAAAGAGGGCTCTATTAAAAAATTCTCATCTTCATGTTTGGGAGTAGCCTAACTAATTTATAGTATCATGAATCAACTTAAGTAAGCCAATGCATGACACTTGATAGCATTAGGGATATTAGGAGAGAGAATCTATTAGTGCACATTTGAATTTTACATCTCTAAAAATTATGTATGGATACTAGTTTAATTAGTAAGTTCTTTTTTTAAATATAAGAGTTTACATTTAATCATAATATAGTGTCACATCAATATGTTTTATTAACATGTCAAGAAAATAAGCTCAATAAAAAAAAATGTTAAGCCTATAATAATGTATTAAATCATGCTTTGTGGGACCACCCATGTGGCATCACATGATTTGTTGCTTTTGGATCTAATGAACACATTTTGTTTAATTATTAGTAATAATGATCAGTGCTAACAATCTTAGAGTCATAAATAATAATTTCTACTATAAAATAATGGTCATTAATTTTATTAATGTTCTATTAGCATTTAATTATTGAGTCATTTCTCCTATTGGATGAAAAATAAATATTTTTAATAAATTTTCTAGTATAATCAAATAAATGTAAATTATTTGAGAATTCTAGAAGAGATCAATCATCCCCTTTTTGTTTGACTTTGAAATTGTTTGTGCTAATATTTTTCTAAATCTACCATGTTGTCCACTATACTAGCCATACCTTTTCCTTGTTAAATTTGCTATGTCAAACTGGCAACTATGCATTTAAAGGATGGAATCTAAAGTTTATTTTTGGGCAAGACCTTTATGTGCATATCCTGCTATCAATGTGTCTTCATATGGTTATTTGTACTATGGTTCTATGGTTAACCAAAGTGTGTTGTGAAACCTTCATATGCTCACACTTTGGTTTCCCATAATAATAAAATTGGAATGATTAGTAACTATACCATATTAGTGCTCTACAAAATCCTTCATTTATTTAGCTTTAAAGATGGACCAACATCTTTTAGTTTAATGGAATAAAACAAATCATCTATCCTCAATCTGACATGTTTTTTTATAGTTTTATTGCATTTTATAGTGGTATATATATTTCAATATCATCATTGTATGCTTGTTAGTACTTGTAATGACCCTTGAAATATTTTCATACTTTAGAAATAGAACTAGCAATACATAATTTCATATCATTAAGTCAATAAGTTTTAAATGTTATTTGTAAGTATTTCATATCATTTATATAGAATGTGATGATAGGGTTATTTGTACTATGGTTCTATGGTTAACCAAAGTGTGTTACGAAACCTTCATATGCTCACTCTTTGGTTTCCCATAATAATAAAAATGGAACGATTAGAAACTATACCATACTAGTGCTCTACAAAATCATTCATTTATTTAGCTTTAAAGTTGGACCAACATCTTTTAGTCTAATGGAATAAAACAAATCATCTATCCTCAATCTAACATGTTTTTTTATATTTTTATTGCATGTTATAGTGGTATATATATTTCAATATCATCACTGCATGGTTGTTAGTACTTGGAATGACCCTTGAAATATTTTCATACATTAAAAATAGTACTAGCAATCCATAATTTCATATCATTAATTCAATAAGATTTCAATGTTATTTGTAAGTATTGGATGATTACTAATGATGAATTGATATCTATTGAATGGTTGTTTATATTGATGGAATGGGCATAGGTACAATTGTATCCTTAATTTTACAATCAATAAGGGTGTAAGACTAAAAAAAAGGGGGCATTTCATTTGAACAAACCCTCATTTCTATCTATTTCTTCCAAATCATTTATATAGAATGTGATGATAGGGTTATTTTTACTATGGTTCTATGGTTAACCAAAGTGTGTTACAAAAACTTCATATGCTCACACTAGTCAATTAAACTAAATATAAACATGTGTTTTTATCATGAATTATTTGTCATTTAGGAGACATTGGAAGTGAATCACTCATCTTAAAAGTGTGATAGATGATCTATATGTGGAACATTACCTTAATTCTAAAATCCAGATGTAGGTAGGAATACCTTAAGTATTGAAGAGCATGAAACAAAAGCATGTGTTTTCATTTAATGCCAAATGGTTTGAACTAGTGTTAGTGTCCATTTTTTTTTAAGATGTCATTTGAACCTAGGATATAGGTAAATTTGTAACTTTCTTCTCTCTTCCAACCTAAATAAAATATCCTTGGAGTGTGTTGCTTAGTATATATTATGTAATTTTGTAGCCCCAACTTCACCTATGTGGGTGGCAGTTGACTATGGAACTGTTTGGGGTATTGGACCCTAGAAAGGGTTGCGTACCCACTTTCTTAAAGTTTATAACTCCTTGAATAGGGGTGTAGGATGCATTTGACTAAAGAATTGGGTTTAGAGTATATTAGTGCTATTGAGGTATGATTGTGATTGAGGTGGAGTCCTCTTGAAACCTTGTGAGTAAACTCTTGGTTGGTCAGTCCATGAGTTGGAGCAACTCAAGTTGTCGAACTACCGTGCCTCTGAGAAATATATACGTAGGAAAAGCCATCAAGTGATGAGCCCTCGAGGCATTAGGTCGGCCCATAAGACTATTCTTCTAAGTCTTATTTTGGTCTTGTCCTTCTCCCTCGATATTATAAACTACCATTTTGGGTAGTGTAGTTTATCTAGTGTGATCATTGACCATACCTATAAGTAGTAAGTTATGTTGTTATTGAATTTTAAGTAAACAAAAAAAATCATTTGCAAAATTAGTAAAGTCGTTGCAGGTTTGTTAAGTTATTTAGTGTGTAAAATGTGGACATGACATAAGTAAATTGTATTTCTCATCCAATTCGAATGAATTATTGAGTTTAAAATATTTTTAGGGTTAGAAGCCATTCCTTATGGGTTTGACTAAGATTTCCACCTAGCCTTGGTCCATTATTGCTTGCATCAATATAACCAATTTTACATGGGAAGCATGTTTAGCCTAGATTTGCATATCAGACTTTCATTTTTTCTCTTCTATTTATAGCCCATAATAATAAAAATAGAATGATTAGTAACTATATCTTTGGATTAATCCTTTTTCTTTTAATGTTCTCTCTTTTCCAGTTTTCTCTTTGAAGCACTTTAAGATGAAGGATATTTTCTTTGAAAGTTTCAAACTGATTTGAAGGATTTTCAACTTTTCCATGAAAAAGTTTGTTTTCTTACATTAGTCTTTAATTTAGAAATCCACCATATCTCATATATGTCTACTTTTAAAAAAAAAATTGATTCTTGAAGTACTTCTTGGTTCTTTAATTCATGACCTTTTGTGCAATATCACTTACATCTTGGAGCCCTAAACATTCATGTTGTTGTACAAGTTGTTTCACCATTTCATCCATCTACTCAGATCACGATTACATTGATTCAAATGGAGGGTGAAAAAAAAAGTAGTACCCATGAAGGAAATGAAGATGGGTTGGGTTCCTTACATACCATATAATAAGAGATATGCCTAACTATCCATTCCCAACCCATTTTTTATGATTATTATTGCTTAAGTAAAGCTTGTGTTTTGAGTTTGTTAAGTTCATGCAATTGGGTTGTATGTTTTGCATCTCTAAACATCTTTGATTGGAGCAATTAAAATTTTGATTTCATACATTGAAGTGTACACATAGGAGGTGAGTGTATTTTACAAGCATACCCTCATTTGTTGTTGATCTTTGATATAAACTTCATAATAAGAAAATTTTTGCATAATGATCTTAAGTTTCTTGTAATAGAGAATCAACATTAGCTGGAGTTTTGTTTGAGATATATGATTTCTATGTCATTATCATGTTGGATTAATATTATATTGTTTCAAAACATCCAAAATATTTCTAGATTGGGCCTCTAGCTATCTAGTCCTTTTTCTAATATGTTTCTTTCTTAGATGCTTGGCTTATGAAGATTGTACTTTATTCTGATTATTGATATGTTTGTATTATCTTTTATGTAATTCAATAATTGATATCAAACAATTTCTTACTATTTTTCCCGGTGTCTTTTTCATGTTACCTGTGAGTTGCATTGAAATAGTTGCATAAAGAGTAAGCCATGTAGTATAAATATTTTATACCTTGTGAGCACTTTATCTCTCTATGACTTAAGTATGCTCTTTTTATTCTCATTTGTAGTATAGCTTCTACATGATTTTGAATCGCATTAACACACTTTTGTTGATTTTCATTTCTTATTAAACAAATTCATAGTTATGTAGGGGACCTGTTCCTGAGAAGTCGTGATTGACCACATTTACACAAATTGCAAGGTTTCTTATTTAATAATACATATGTAGTTCTATGCATGCATAACTGAATTTACTTGAACATAGCTTTAAATGTTGTATTTATTGTTAACTACATTGTAGGATTTGTTGGTCATAGTGGAAGCTATACTTCTATGGCCTCGAGTTCTTTTGTTGCATTCTTCATTCTCACTACTCTCATTGTTGGTCATTGTTTTTTTTTTAAGAATGTAAAATGCATTTGCAATTGCAAACATAAAAAAATAAAAAACACCCACCCTTAGTGTTTGGAAATTTCAAAAAAAAATGCAAAGAAATTTGAACAAATGAATAGTAGATTGTAGACTTACTTCAAATGACATGTATTTGATGCCATATAACCTCTTTCCATTGTCATTCTCTTCTCACTATTGCTCTTTCTCTTCACAAGTTAGAAAATATCAAATGAGTTTGTTTTCTTGTTTTCAGTTGTTTTAGGCATTGTTTTAGCTTTAGTTGTAACTTAAAGGGGTGTAAGGGTCCTTCTTGGCCCACCCATCATTTTCTAAAATCAAATTTTCATTTTTTAAAATAACATCCAAAAAGTGATTAGGCTATAGCCATCTCCTACAACTCATACTTGTACCTATTAGAATTTTAAACATCCTGGTAATGTTTACTATATTTTCAGAAAAATGGGATGGGGCACAGGTGTTTCCTACTCATCCCTACATCCCTGAAATGTCCCCTATAGGGTTCTAGGCCATTTAGGGTAGGGGACGCATCTCTAGGGAGCATAAAGTTTACTTTTTGCAGAAAATGATTGTTTTCTTACAAAATTTGTGGAGCACATTAATATGATTTATAGCAAGTATGCTCTTGAAGCAAACAAGATGGATCAAATAGTTTTTATGACTGAAATGAATTTAAACTTACAATAAAAACACTACTTTATGATCCCATATATTGTGGGCTATTATTTTTCCGCTAACTCCCATTGGTAGGGAATATACGTGTCATTAATTAACCTTTTTTTCTTGATTAATTGAGGATGTCAATGGACTCACAGCCTTACTTTAGGTGTTAATTAAGCTCAATAATGGTTGGACAATATATGGGGCCCCACACCTTAACCATTGTACTATGCCCTTAACGTGAATCATAATTAATTTATTAGTGTAGTAGATCATGTGAATTTTTTAGAGATATGCCTATAAGCCATGGATGAAGCCTAATTGCTAAATGGAAGGTATCGTGAAAATAGCTTTTTGATACATCACATGGATGTTTAAAATGGTAAAATTGGTTCCTTGAACACAATTCATACCTTCAGCTAATACATTTGTGTAAATTATTATTGTTATTTAATTTTTCTTATTCAAGGTCAAAAAATTGTTTAATGTTATAAGTTTTAGGTCATATTATGTCCAATGTCTACATGTGTAGATGCTTCTGTAATAAGACATAAAGCCTTTTGTGATTCTCGCCTTAGGACTTGCACCTATATTCCTAAATACCATACATTCAGTTTACACCAACTTGGACTGTGATTTGCATCATATGTGAAAGATGTTTATGTAAAATGGAAATATTATCATTGATTGTTACTAAAGTCTTGGAATCTTTTGCATTTTATTTATTGGTTTATTTTGTATGGTCTATTAGCCCAGCCATGAATCTTGCTTGTGTGAATCATATTTCTATGATCCATTAAAATAGGATGATACATAGACAAATAAGGCTATACAAATTATATATCCCTCAAAGCCTCCAGTATGATATGTTTTTTTAATTGTTATTATTTAATAATTTTGTTTGAGATATGTCAAACCCTTGAAGATGGTAAAGACATATTGAATTTGATCTTTGTTTTAACTTTATGTAGGTTGTATGTGAATTCAATTGGAGTTTTGAAAAATTTGAGGTGATTATATCTCATTTGAATATTGCATTGCTTTATACTTATGGTATTAAAGTTTATTTGGAAGGTCATTGTATTTAATTTTTACATGTTGTAGTTAAACAATGTGCATAGATAAGTGGTTGAACCTTAGGGAAGAGTCTAAAGACTGTTGTGTTACTTATTTTAAAAATTAAGGACAAGTTACATGAATTCTATGAGAAGATTCATACAGTTGTTACTTTTGTCTCTATCTGTGTGTATAATGTTCAATGTAGTTTTGCTTGAAATTTTATTTTCATATTCTATCTTTAATGTCACTAGGTATTTATAGTTGATCGAGTCCAAGGAGTGCTAGAAAATAATCAAGTAGAAGATTTCAAGGTTAGTGTTGAGACTAAATGAAGTATCCCATTTGTATTTTATTAATTATCTTTAATACTAGTATGGTTAGTGCTATGGTTTTACTTTTGATCATTTCCTTATCATTTACAGTGTTATGTTTAGGGTTGTGGCTTTTCATTTTTCTATTCCTTTATCTTATGGAATGTCAATGTACTTGATGTAGAATTTCCTCAAGCAGAGGGTGACAAAAGAGAGAAAGAAGCAACATGAAGTTTGTGGCTATGACGTGTTGACCTTTGTTTTAGTATTATTTTTTGCACTAAGTGTGCTTATAATAGAAAAAATAACTTGATTCTTGGCCAAGTTCTCTCATGTATTATTTGCAAGATAACAACTTAACTTTTGTGTCTTGTATTTGGTGTTCAGTTGAAGCATTTCATCTTTCATCATAAATGTTTAGTTGTTTGTGATGATTGAATCTTTGCTTCTCTTAACAGTGTTTGAATGATTTGATTGCTAAATTTTGTGACTGTTACATCCATTTTTTTTTTATATCTTTTGAGCTCTCCAAGTAGTAAATTGCAATAAGCAGTTGAATCATCCTTTTCCTATTTCTAATACATGCTTCAAATTCTTTAAGTTCATATTAACTTGTGCTTTTCTATTTGCAGGCTAGGGATGCTAGGAAAAAGAAAATTGAGGAAATGAGCCTAGAGACCAAGATTTATTTTGAAAACATGTGGTCTTACAAATTTTATCCTGATTAAGCTACAAAGATGTTCAACCAATACATTTACAATGAGAAAATTTAGAACGTAATCCATTGCATGATGATCATTGCATGGTTGTTTAGGTTGACTATATTTACATTGTGGTATTTTTCTTTCTTGTGTAATAGTTTTGAATTTTTTTTGCAGGGTTTAAAATTTATTAATAGATACTACCTACATGCCCATGAGCTTTTTATAACATAGAACTCAAGCAATCCCTAAGGGTTTTGTAACTATTGAACCCTAAAAATAATATGATGAGAAAACATAGCTAAACATCAACTTTTCTGTAAATATAGCAAAATACAATGCCTCATAGAGTCAACAAAAATATTACTATGAAGTCTAATACCAAGAACCGCTTCTTTCCAACATAAAGCATGCTCCAACATAGTAGGGAAATGACAAACATAATATTCCACTTCATTTTAGTTCTAACATAGTCCCAAAAATATGTTTATGTTTTTCTTGTGTTGGGAAAACAAACAACTAGTTGCTTGCATCTTAAAATGCATTAATCTATCACCTACATGAAACTTGTGATGCAAAATCTTCCATGCCACAATCTGAGCATTAGCATCTGCCTTAGATTTCCAAATATGAGCACTAAGACTTCTCCATTTTTTCTAGGAAACAACAATACCATTTTATTAAGTTTGGGACTCAACTTCATCTTCAAAGGGAACCATAGGAATGGATATTGATCAAACCACACCCAATCTTTGAAGATGTTGCAATGTATAAACATACAGGTTTTCATTAGTAGCTCTATAGGAACTAATGATTTCACAAAGATCAAAAAACCTATCATTTAGATTAAAGGAATTTTTTATATGTAGCCAACTATCCCAATCAAGGGAATCAAAATACCATATGTACACACAATGAAAAGGATATTTGTAAGCACCTGGAGGTGATTAAGCATCACTTTTTACAGTTGTATATAAAGGGGACCTCCATAGTGTCAAAATTATTCAAGATTTCTTCAAGTTTTAAGTGTAATCTCTAATGTTTTTGTTCTTTATGTGCTTCGGTATGCTTAACTAGTTGTCTTTTCCCAACTCATTTACTATTATATGGATTATGACTATGAGGTCTAATTGTAAGTTGCCTTATGAGTTGTTGTTTGATATGATTCATCTAGTTATTGATATTGTAAAACTTTATAATTGGTGTCTTATCTTGTAAGATGTCGAGTCTCCTTTCTTTCTTGTACAGTCCTCCTTTTAGATTGTCCCCCATTCTTTTTATACTTTTCTTTTAGCTTATTTCAATAAAAAAAAAATTGTGGAATGCTAAATGTTGTATTCTACACCTAATTTTTTTTGTTAGCTCCAAAGGAGCATATGAGATGCACAAAATAGAACCGTGGTGACAATTTTAAGCCCTACAGTGTGTGGGTACTTAGAAACAATAAAATATTTGCTTCCCTTCTTTTGATGTAGTGATATATTGTTACATAGAATAATCACATAGAGAGGGCTTAGGGAAAATATAGCTACAAGAGATTGTTTCCCTTCCTTTTTGGGAAATGGATAGGTACATATTTTGGTTTTCTCACTTGTGGACAATTTTTTTTTGAAGTGACGATTGTATGCAATGATAGAATAATCCTACATGATAGCCATTTAATCTACTCATATGTTTCCTGACATGATTTTTAGTGTTGAACACGGGCTTACAATTGTGATGCATATATAAAAGTATGGCTAGTTGGAGAACTTTTCACCCAAGAAAAATGTTGGAGATTGGTAGAAGATGTGACTATTAAAATACATTTATGAGTCACATAGGTAACATCAAATGATTGAGGCTTTTTTCCAAATTTTTATTACACCATCTTTGATATTCTTATTCTTACACAAGAGAAGGATTCTTAAGTTATTGCATGAGATATATGAACACCTCTTGAATGATGACCATCATTTTATATAAAGAATCAAAATATACAGGCTAATTTTAAGAGGTGTACCCTTGGAATTCTCTTTATGAGGTAATGATTGAAGTACTATGGTTAGAAGACAACATTCCACTGAAGTGCATTTCAAATATTAATAAATAAATATAAGAGGCTCAGTTATAGAAAAAATATCATATTTGTTAATATTAATACTTTTAAATTGGATATTTATTTTTAAAATTAAATAATTAAATTTTTTTGTCTAAAATAATTTTATAATTCTTTTTACTAGAATAGTAAATAGGTTAATGCCCATTTTAATTAAACATTTAAGATATCTTTGTCCTTAAATTTTCCTTACTAAAATAATATAATATTTAAAAGGTCCAATCCTATTAATTGTGATTCTCTCCAACAAAATGGAGAGCTATGGGATATGTTTGAGAAGGTGAGATTTACTTCCCTTTTTCAAGCAATGCAAGGCTATAATGATGCTCTTATTACTAAGTTTACCAATTTGTGGAGTAATGGAAAAGTGAAAATTGGTGGTATTTAGTATACAATTTCTCCTGAGTTGATAGCATAGGTAACTATGTTACAACATGAAGGTCGAAAGGTGGCAAAAAAAAGATCTAGAAACTATCAGATTTTCATAAACAAATTCTTCAAACACAATGAGAAGCTCAAATTATTTCAAAATGGGTAATGCTAGACTAAAAATACCTCCTCCCTGTGCTCTTATAAGCTTGCATATAATGAGGTATTTTACTCTTGAAGGGCATTATATGATGGTTCATGGGTATCACTTCCCCATTTTGAACGATGTAAGTCATCCTAATAAGATAAATCTTTCATTTTTTCTATTTTCTTCCCTCCAACAAAAATATTGATCCCTTTATAGGATTGTTTTAGCCACTAGCCCTCAAAGAAACTTGTCAATCATTTTTTTAGAGAATACCTAGTGTAGTCATGGATGGAGGGTTTAGAAAGAATAGTCAAAACCGTGCAACTTAGAGTCAACACAGTAGAAATAACACAAGAAAATGATATGTAAATATGAATCTTTATTGAATTGGAAATATTACATGCAACATATTCCTTATGGGAAAATAACTACGCTCAGAGGCCTATTGCAAGGGCATTCAACATTACAACCGATCAAAGGCCTTATTAGAATCCCCCAAAGGGTTGATGTGAAAATCTAAATATTTAACTATTGATGAATAAGTGAATGATTTCCAAATGGTCATAGATACTCTTAAATATGATCCTCCGGCTTGAACAAAGGTTCACATTAGCCACAAGGGTTTACAAACCTGATAGATGATCAATATGAGAAGGTCAGCCTCAAAACATAAGAAGATAATCCTTCATGAAAAGAAATGAATTGTGAATCTCCAAGATATATCACATTTAATCCAAAATGCTTATATGATGTCCCATTAAGCTCTGCACATTCTAGAATAGGTTCGTACTAAGAAATTTTGACCAGGTTGGCCCCAAATGCTCTAACTGGTAAATATTACAGTAAAATTTTGAGAGTGATAACTTTCAAAAAACAAATGTAAATGATTTTAAATCTAGATATGTGATATATGTCCATGTGTATATTCTATATTTTTCTCTATGAGCTAAGAAATTAATATGGGGTGGAGTATGATCAGTCTCCAAGTGGAATGTTGTTGTTATATGGAGCCTAATCAGACTCAGAGGTTAAATTTTCCCCTTTTATCAGCCTAGTTTCCCCCCAAATTATTTAATGGGGCTTTCGGGGTAGCTCCCCCAAGATGGGGTCAAGGTGCAATTCCCTCGAAACCTCTCACAATTTTTTATTATTTTATAATGGTGTCGGGAGTTATTTTTCTATTGGTTGACATAAAAAAAGCCCTATTTTGTAGCTGACATAAGTCTTGATAAAAGGCTAAGGGTTAGGGTTTCCATTGACATTGTATTGTAGCATTTGCAGTACTATTGAGTTGCAAGGATTGTAGGTTGTAATTGGTTCAATCTGTTGGATAATAATATTGGACTCTTTGTTGGTGGATATAGCCCAAGTTTGGGTGAACCACATTAAAAATGGTCTCTCGCTATTATTATTTGTGTTTTTTATTCCTTTGTTTAATATTTATTTGCATTTACTTGATATCTTCTACATGCAATTCCTAACAAGTGATATCAAAGCGGGTTGTGTTCGACTATCATTTGCAGGAAAGTCTCACAGTTGAGTGGGAATCTCATGATTAAGTGGGAGCAATGGCAGACGAGGGTAAATTGAAGGTAGATAAATTCAATGGGTAGAAATATTAGTGATGGAAGATTATCTCTATCAAAGGGATTTATGGAGGTCTTTGGAAGGAATAGCCAAGAAACCAACAACAATGAGTGATGAAGATTGAAATATTTTGGGCATAAAGGAACTAAGAGCCATTCGTTTATGCCTGGCACAATCGGTGGCATTCAATATTACAACAACAAAGACAATTCAAGAGTTTATGGAAACCCTGGAAAAGTTATATGAAAAGCCCTTTACTTCAAATAAGGTATTTCTTATGAAGCATTTATTTAATATGAAAATGGTAGAAGGTGGGTTAGTTGCTAATCATTTAAATGAGTTTAGTATAGTTACTAGTCAATTAAATTTTGTAAATGTAAATTTTGGTGAAGAAGTTAGGGCTCTTTTGATTTTGTGTTATTTTCCAAAAACCTATAATAGCTTGGTAATGGTTGTTAGCAATTTTATTTCTAGTTCGAATACATTGAAATTTGATGATGTTGTTGGTGTCATTTTGAACAAGGAAATTCATAGGAAACAGTCAAGTGGAACATCCACATCAGGAAGTGTTTTGAATGCAAAAAGTAGGGGTAGAACAAAGGAGAGAGGAAACAACTCTAGAAGTCATGGGAAGTCACGAGGAAAATCAAAGGACAAAAGGTCCCAATATAGATACAAGAAGGATTGATGGTACTGTGGTAAGCCAGGTCATTTAAAGAAAGATTATTGGTCTCAAAAAAATAAAGGTGAAAAAAAGGAAGTAAAGAGGAAAATGTGGTAAGTAGCAAATCTGATTAGGATACTTTGATTCTTTCCCTTGATAATGCTGATGATTCACGAATTTTAGATTCAGGGGCCTCATTTCATGCTACACCCCATAAAAGTTATTTTCTTGATTATGTCCAAGGGTATTTTGGGCTAGTTTATTTGGGAGATAATGAACCATGTTAGATTGTTAGAAAGGAAAGAATTAAGATTAAGTTGTAGAATGGGAATCATTGGCTACTACAAGAGGTAAGGCATGTTCCAAGGCTGAGTAGGAATTTAATTTCAATAGGGCAGCTAGGTGATGAAGGTTGCATAGTTACTTTTAATGATAAAAATTGGAAGGTTTCAAAAGGTGCCTTAATAGTAGAAAAATCTGTGAAAGTAGGAACCTTATATCTTTGTACAGGTCATACTATTCCTTCTACTTTAGTTGTTGCAGAGAAAACACAAACATGTTCAGAAATAGTTGTTGCAAGTTCACAGGAAGAGACTAAAATAGTTGATGTAGGTTTTGACACAACATTGTGGCATAATAGACTTAGGCATATGAGTGAAAGAGGTATGAAGGTACTTCATTCTAAGAAATTTTTACCAGGTCTAAAATGCATTAATATGGATTTTTTTGTGAAAGTTGTGTGTATGGAAAATAAAAGAGAGTTAGTTTTCTCAAGGATGGGAAGTAAACGAAAGATGAAAAGTTGAAGCTTGTGCATATAGATGTATGGGGACCGGCTTAGGTATCTTCTCTAGGTAGCTTTGAATATTATGTTACATTCATAGATGATGCAACTAGGAGGGTTCAAATTTATATCCTTAAGCATAAATCTGATGTATTTGAAACATTTAAGAAATGGAGAAGCTTTGTTGAGAATGAGATGGGTAAAAGATTAAAAGTTCTTAGATCTAATAATGGTGGTGAGTACTGCAACAAAAAAATGAGGATTATTGTTCATTTAATGGAATTCGTAGGTAGAAAATGGTTCTAGGGACTCCACAAGAAAATAGAGTTGCTAAGTGTATGAATAGGACAATAATGGAGCATGCAAGGAGCATGAGATTGCATGTTGGTCCACCTTTAAACATGTGGGTAGAGGTTGTCAATACTGTCATATATTTAATTAATAGAGATCCTTCAGTTCCTTTGGGTTGTGATATTCCAAAGGAAGCATGGACAAGTAAGAAGATGATTTATTCTTTTCTCAAAACCTTCAAATGTGAATCATTTACACATGTAGATTTTGAAAATAGAACCAAGATGGATGAAAAATAAAAAAAGTGTATCTTTGTTGGATATGGAATTGATGAATTTGGTTATAGGCTTTGGGATGATGAAAATATAAAAAATTGTGAGAAGCAGGGATGTTGTATTCAATGATAAGGTGTTATACAAAGATCAATTTTAGCAGCATGAGAAGAAAGAAAAGGATTTTGTGGTATTGGATGATACTCCAAATAGTGATGTTCTAGTGGTTCCTCATGCTCCACAACAACAACGATAAATACCACAAACTCCAATAAATGTTAGATTGTCAACATGGCTAAGTAGACCTCCTGAAATTTTTTCTCCCTCTTTGTATTCTATTTTATTAATAGATGTTGGTGAACTTGAATGGTATGATTAAGCTATACAGGTGGATACAAAGGTTCAGTGGGAGCATGCAATGGAAGAAGAAATGGACTCCTTGCTAAAAAATTGGACTTGGGAATTATGCAAGTTGCCTACAGGTAAAAAGTATTTACCAAAAAAATGGGTTTATAGGATGAAAGAGGAAGATGGAGGTAAGAAAAAAATTTAAAGTTGGGTTAGGTGTAAAATGATTTGCACAAAAAAAGGGAATTTGTTTTGCTGAGATTTTTTCTTCGGTTGTGAAGATGAATTCTATTCGTACTATTTTACGTATTGTGGTTGTTGGTGATTTGAATTTGGAACAGATAGACATGAAAACTACCTTTCTCCATGGTGATTTGGAGGAGGATATTTATATGGAACAACCCCAAGTATTTGAGGTCAAAGGTAAGGAGAAATTGGTGTGCAGATTGAATAATTTTATATGGATTGAAACAAGCACCTCGACAATAGTACTTGAAATTTGATAGTTTTATGGCTAAGCAAGGCTACAATAGGTGTAATTTTTATCATTGTTTTTATTTTAAGAGGTTGGATAATGAAAACTACATTATTTTATGTTTATATGTTGATTTTGTGCTTGTAGTAGGGTCTAACATGGATCACATAAGTGAGTTAAAACAATAGTCAGTAAAATCATTTGTTATGAAGGATTTGGGGGAAGCAAAAAAAATCCTTGGTATGAGAATTTGCAGAGATACGAAGAACAAAAAATTGACTCTATCTCAGGTTGGTTATGTTGAAAAGGTGTTGCAAAGATTCCACATGGAGAATGAAAAAGTTCTCAACACATCTTTTCCTAGTCATTTGAAATTAAATAAGATGTGTCCAAAGACACAAGAGGAGGAAGAAAAAATGTTTAAGGTACCATATGCTTTAGTTGTAGGAAGTTTAATGTAGCCATGGTATGCATGAGACCCGATATTGCACATGTTGTTGGATTCGTAAGTAGGTACATGAGTAATTCTAGACTGGAGCAATGGAATGCAATAAAATGGGTTCTCAGGTATTTGATAGGTACATCCAATAAACATTTATGTTTTTGGAACTCGAATACTAATTTAGCAAGTTATGTAGAATCAAATTTGGAAAGGGATATTGATATCAGGTGGAGTACTATAGGTTATGTCTTTACTGTAGGTGGGACACTAGTGAGTTGGATCTCCAAGTTGCAAAAGGTGGTTGTTTTATCCACCATGGAGATAGAGTATGCAGCTACAACAAAGGAAAGCAAGGAGATGGTATGGTTATAATATTTTATGGAAGAATTGTGAAAACGATAGGCCAATAGTTATTTGTTTATGGATAGCCAGAGTGCCATACATATTAAAAAGAATTTTTCCTTGCATTCAAAGACCAAAAACATACAGTTGAGGCATCACTTCATTTGGACAGTGTTGGATGATGGATAGTTAAGGCTAGAAAAGATACATACAGATGATAAACTAGCGGATATATTTACAAAGGAAGTGCCAATGGAGAAGCTAAGATCCTCTTCAACTTTAGTTGGTCTTCACTACTAAAAATAATAAAATTAAAACAATAGGATCTAGAATGCTTGTTTCTAGTGGGAGCTACAAGGTCAGCAGTGTTATGATCATTATCCAAGTGGGAGATGATATGGGGTGGAGTCTGATCAGTCTCTAAGTGGGAGATTGTTATTATATGGACCTAATCAGACTCAAAGGTTAAATTTTCCCCTTTTATCGATGCGGTTTCCCCCCAAATTATTTAGGGTGTTTAGGGTCAGTGCCCCCAAGATGAGATCAAGGGGAAGTGCCACCACAAGGGCTTGGGGGTAGTTCCCCTGAAACCTCTCACAATTTTTTATTATTTTATAAAGGTGTCGAGAGTTATTTTTCTATTGGCCACATAAAAAAAACCTATTTTGTAACTAACATAAGTCTTGATAAAAGTCTAGGGGTTAGGGTTTCTATTGACATTGTATTGTATCATTTTTAGTGATATTGAGTTGCAAGGATTGTGGGTTGTAATTGGTTCAATTTTTTGGATAATAATATTGGATTCTTTGTTGGTGGATGTAGCCCAAGTTTTGGTGAACCACGTTAAAAATCCTCTCTCATTATTGTTTCTATGTTTTTCATTCCTCTATTTAATCTTTATTACTCTTTATTAGTGGATGTAGCTTGAGTTTGGATGAACCACTTTAAAAATTATCTCTCGTTGTTATTATTTATATGTTTTTCATTCCATTGTTTAATCTTTATTTTCATTTAATTGATATTTTCTACATGCAATTCCTAACAGAAATGAGAATGCGATGAAATGCAAAATGAAATTGTCAAACTACTACTGAATGAAATGAAAGAAAATAAATGTTTTTGGTTGATATAGGATTTATTTACAACCAAGGATGCTCCTACATTAAACATTTGAGGTTGGAAGAAAAGTGAGTCCCTCACTTTTTAGGGCTTAGAGGAAATCCATGAAAAATCCTCCACTATTTTTCCTTTCTACTTCACTAGATATTATTTATATTTCTTTCTCCTAGTGATTCTGGTATCCAAAATCTACTCAATATTCTTCAATTCTTGATGTGGTAACTACTCCTTCAATCCACTTCACTGCTACTACCACCTAACTGTCCTTCATGGTACTCATATATATCTACAATAATGAAAATAGGTGATATACCCAATGTCTCCAGTAACTCCACTTCATATGTGTTTCTAGAATCAAAATTCCTTAGAATCTTATAAGGTCCAAACTTCCTCATCTTCGGCTTATTGTATGTGCCAACTAGAAATATCTCTTTCTTTAGATATACTATCACTTCATCTCCAACAACAAACTCTATTTTTCATGTCTTCCAAATGCTTCTAGACTATATTATGCAATGTCTCCATGAAATCTACAAACTCTTCTACCTCCTCACTCCTCTTATTCTCCATATTAATGTCTCTTAGTTCTTCAACTCCTCTAGGATACAATCTTGTCACAATCCCAAATGGTTTCTTCCTTGTACTCTAGTTCACTAGATTATTGTATGCAAATTTTTCCTATGGTAGAACTATGTCCCAATTTCCCACTTTATCTCCAACCAAAATCTTAATAGGTTACCCAAAATTTTGTTTACTACATCTATTTGTCCATCTATTTGTGGATGATATGTTGATTTGAACTTCAAATCTATCTTCATCTCTTCCACAACATCCTCAAAAAGTATCCAATAAACTTAGTGTTCCCATATAAAACTATGCTCTTAGGTAATCCATGCAATCTCACAATCTCCTTGAAAAATAGGTCAACAACATGCACAACATCATTAGTCTTCTTGCAAGGAATGAAATGTGTCATTTTAGAAAATATGTCCACTACTACCATTATAGAATCATATCATTTCTATGTTCTTGGAAATCCCAATATGAAATCCATACTTATATCTTCCCAAGTTTCCTTGGTACTATCAAATATTTATACAATCTAGTATTTTGACTACTTCCTTTTGCAACTTGACAAATTTTATAATTTTGAACATACTTCCTAACATCCTTATATATCTATGACAAAAATAGTGTTCACTCACCAAAGCTACTATCTTATCCACTCCAAAATGTATTGCTAGTCCTCCACTATGTTTCTCCTTGATCAAATTCTCCCTCACTGAATTCCTTAGAATACACAACTGATTTCCTTTAAACAACATATCTTCCTAAATGAAATAGTCTAACCATTGGCTCCATTCTATCACTACCGGTTCCTTTCATGCTCTCCATGCTTCAAAAAAATATGGATCATCCTCATACATGTGCTTTAGTTCTTCAAAACCTAGTACATCTCTCCTCATCTCTATGAACAAATTCCTTCTTCAGCTTAATGCATCTAAAAAATTGTTTGACTTGCCACTCTTATGCTTCAACACAAATGTATAACTCTACAAGAATTCAACCCATCTCATATGTCTCTGATTCAACTTCCCTTGACTATTCAAATACTGCAAAGCTTGATGATTAGTGCACAACATAAACTCCATAAGAAACAAATAATGTATCCACTTCTTCAAGACTTGAATTATGGGATAGAACTCTAGATCATAAACTAAATATATTCTTCTATAATTATTCAAATTCTCACTGAAATGGGCTATAGGTCTTCCTTCTTGACTCAAAATTGCTCCTATTGCATTTCCACTTGCATCACAATCAACTTGAAATACTTTGTCCAAATCCAGTAATGCTAACACTGGTTGATCTATCACCTTTTTCTTCAACAATTAAAAATTTCTTTGTGCTCCAGATGTCCACTTAAATTCCTTCTATTCTCCTCTCATTGTGTCAGTTATGGGGTTAAAAATTCTATTAAAGCTCCTAATAAAATTTTGGTAGAAACTAGATAATCCATGGAATGACTCACCTCTCCAATGTTCATTAGTGTATGCCAATCAATTATCACTTTAACCTTCTTAGGGTCCATCTTCAATCCTTCAACAAAAGTCACCAAATCCTAAGTACACTAACTGTCTTCATGAAACTACACTTCTTGATATTAATCAACAACTTTTCTCTCAACTTTTGCAATACTTGTATGATGTGCCACATCCAAATGAAAAATGAAAAAATTACCCAATAATGTCTTCAGTACCTCATTCATCAATCTCATGAAAGTGCTTGGTGCATTGGTCAACCCAAAAGGCATTACTAAACACTCATACAATCCTTCATTAGTCTTAAATGCATTCTTCCATTCATCTCCTTCTTTGATTTTGATATTGTAGACATCCAAATTTGGACACTTAATTTATCCAAATTTATCACTTTTCATCTAAACATCCTCTTATTCGAGTTAATTAAGTAATATTACTATTATTTAATTAATATCTTTAATTCTGCCAAATCCCTAAGGTATTTAATTAATAATTAAATACCTTACCCTCCTTAATCCTCTTTTCATCAAATGAATTAAATAAATATTACATTTATTTAATTTCTCACATGTCATTTTCATCTAATCCTAATCCATCTCCTAATTTCTTCATTAGGGATGTGCACATGCATAATCCTTGATTAGGATGTGTCACATCCTCCAACTTTTGCAAGTTGGCTTCTAATCCTCATTTATCTTCTAATTACTGATTAATTAATCTTAATTAGTACCTTGGTCAACTCTCTCTATCCCCCAAGGAATTTTTAATTCCTTTTTATTCCTCCAAGAATCCCCTTTTCCCATGCATCTTCTAGAATCTTTGACTTGTCGCATCAAGTCACATGTGACAAACTCCCACCTTTTGGGAACATTATCTTATCCACCAGATTCTTCCAATCATTGTGAATTTAAAATTCACTTTTATTCAACCAAGATTCATCCCATCTCCCAAGGTACTTGGAAGGTACTTGTCCTTCCTCCACCTCATGTACCTTTTGGCCACCTCACCTCCACCTCATCTCTTCTTAGCCACTTCACCATCCACATGTCAAGATGTGAGGGCTTGTGGGTTCTCAACCCACCATAGCCCTTCATCTTGGCCTTGTTGGATGCATCTTGACCATTGAATTCTCTAGAGAATTCAAATTCTTCTATAAATACCCCCTCCTCAAGGGAATTTTAAAACACTTAGCCATTTGATAACTACATGCTGCCAATCTGCATTCTTAATCATCTACCATCATCTAGCTATCCATTCTAATCATTTTGCACATTCAATCTTACATTTAGTCACTCAAGAAATCATCTAAGGAGCACACAAAATCATCCCAAGCAAGGGCCAATCAAGGAGTCGTAAACAGCAAGGAAGGTGAAATCATTTGTATCTTGTTTTATCCATTTTCCTTCTTGTTTTATCACTCTTTTGGCTAATCTTGAAGTGTCCTTAGTCTTTTATCACTTGCATTTTTAAGCTTTTTTGTGCATTAGAGTAGGATAAAATTCTTAGGATCACATTTCTAGCATGCCCGGTGGGACCCACAAATGGGTTCTTGCATTTAATCTCCATTTTTGCTAAGTATTTTGTAGGAAAGGGTCACAAAAAGGCAGAAGTGCCCTCTGTTTTACCACAGAAAGGTGGAAGCACCCTCCTTTTTATTGTAGAAAGGTGGAAGCGCCCTCTGTCCTACTACAGAAAGGTAGAAGCACCCTCTATCCTACTACAGAAAGACGGAAGCGCCCTCTGTCCTACTGTAGAAAGGCAGAAGGGCCCTCTGCTTTATCGCAGAAAGGCGGAAGGGCCCTCTGCTTTACCACAGAAAGGCGAAAGCGCCCTCTGCTTTGTTGCAGAAAGGCAGAAGTGCCCTCTTGTCCACTGCAGAAAGGCGGCAGTGCCCTATATCTGACAATTTCATTTTCTTCTAATAGTTTGTTGTAGTTAGGTATGTACTTAGAAGGTTTTTTCTAACACTTTCTTGCAGTGGGGCGTGCAACTTTCCTTTTTAAAAAATTTGATAAAGTTTCCTGCAGAGGGGTGGATACGCCCTTTTATTTTGAAAGGCTCTTTTTATCTAACATCTTGCTGTAGAAAGGTGGAAGCACACTCTAACCTCTTGCTGCAGAAAGGTGGAAGCGACCTCTAACCTCTTGCTACAGAAAGGCGGAAGCGCCCTCTAATCTTGCTGCAGAAAGGCGGAAGCACCCCCATTTTGCTGTAGAAAGGCAGAAGCACCCCCATCTTGTTGCAGAAAGGTGGAAGTGCCCCTATTTTTGCTGCAGAAAGTGGAAGCGCCCCTATTTTGCTGCAGAAAGGCGGAAGCGCCCCAAAACAACACAGTTTGGAAGGTAAAATAGTCATTTTAGCTTCGTTTTTGCTCTCATTTTTTGCTATCTTCAAGTAGTAACCCTCTAACATTGTTTTGGCAAGGATATTGGTTTTTTTGCTAGCATTTTGCAGCATATTAGGGCGTAATTGACCAAGAACGAAGAAAAAGATAGCTAACATTTGTTTGCAAGGCCATCTATTTGATCAGATCTGCAAAAATTGTCCTTGTTTTGGAACATAGTCTAATTAGGGGGAATAAACTGCATTTCTTGTTGTGGTTGTTTATTCTTGTGTTACCCAAGGGGGCATTAATTTGTTTTCACTTTCCCCTTACACTTCGTGTGAGCCTGGGGAGTAGTTGGAAACGGTTAGTGTCTTCTTTTTAGTGGGACCTGCTTGGGGATTTCATCACCCCAAGGGACGATTCCAACCACACGTACCGGCGGGGTATATAAAGGGGGGAGAATAAAAGTTGTACCCCAATCCAGTCACGTCGTAATTAGCGAAGTGTTGAAGCTAGGGTGATACCTAGATAGATGTGAAGAGTTGGTTTGAGCCTTTCAGTATCTCGCTGGGGTTCCCGACTCACGCTTGTGATGCGCTGGTGTTCACGGTTGTGCCTCACGTACCAAGAGTATATCGAGGACTCCCTAGAAGCTTTGTGCATCCTAGATTAAGACCTTGCCTAACCATACCCTTAACATTAATCATAGGATTGTGCTTGCTTGAAGTGTTTTCTTGTGAAAAATCTATGAAATCTTTGATACTTTGGCCTTACTTTATCATTTTGAGTCCTTTCCATAGCCTTTGCCATCAAAACCAAGCTTTGTCTTACCGTAGAAAGGCATAAGCACCCTTTGTTTTGCTACAGAAAGGTGGAGGCACCCCTGATTCTGCTGCAAAAAGGCGGAAGCGCCCCTGATTTACTGCAAAAAGTTGTTAACGCCCATGATTTTTGCTGCAGAAGGGCAAAATTTCCCTCTTGAACACCCGAAATCGCCCCATTCAGATCTGTTTAGCCTCTAAACCATCATTTAATCATTCCCAACCATTATCTCATCATCTTAAGCCTCTGTTTTGTCACTCTAAGCCTCCCAAAACCTCCATTGCATTGGTTCAAACCTCCATCTTATCATTCTAAATCTTTGTTTAATCATCCTCTTAATCAATCAAGGCTCTAGGTCACTAAGGGTAACTTCCTTTGATCAAACTTAAGGTCTCTCTCACATCTTTCATCATCCAATCATACACATCTAATCATCCAAATCTATCAAAACTAATCATTTGATCAAATTGTCCAATCAATCAAATCACATCCGTTCAACCAATGCTATCTTATTGATCTTAATAATCCAATCCAATTCAATCAAAATCCAATCTTTCCAATCCAAATCTGATCCCATCAAAATCTGATCCAATCCAATATATCCAAACAAAATCTGATCAAAATCCAAATCCCATCAAAATCAAAATCAATCCCATCACATCATCCAATCATCCTAATCTGAGCTTGACCAAAATCCTGATTTGAGCTTTAATATGTTCCCATCCAAAATCTTTTATCCGTCCTCTTTATCCTGTCATCATCATGAATCCTCATCCTCCATCAATAGTGGTCAAGGGAAGCCCTAATTATGTAGACAATGATAACGAAAGTCTTGTCGATCAAGAAGAATGTGACATAGATCCCCTTGACACTATCATTGCTAGTAAGTTTTCTCCACCCACTTTCCAAAATCCAATTACTCCTATGATCTATCCTTATGTCTTCATCCATGCCTAATCATGCTCCTTATGCCACCTTTGACAATGGATATCCAGTATCTTCTTCATCCCCATATTTTTCATTTCCTTCATCTACATCATCCTCTTATACAACATCTACATCCTCTTATCCTAATTTTCCATCCCAATACTCCTATTACAATTCCCCATCCATGTCCCCCTATCACAATCCTCTTTCCCAATCTTCCCATACTAATCCTACATCCTCACCCTTTTACCTTAATCCTACATCCACATATCGTCATCCTAATCCATCATCCCAATACCCTTATTATAATCCATCCCTCACATCCTCTTGTCCCACTACACCACCTATATCCTCTTGTCCTAATCCACAATCCATGTCCCCATATCTTAATTCACCACTCCAATATCCTTACCTTAACTCTCCATCCAATCCTAGTCCTCCATCTACTCCTAGTCCTCCATCCAATCCCATTCGTCCATCTACTCCTAGTATTCCATCCAATCCTAATCCCCATCTACTCATGGTCCTACATTCAATCCCATTCCTCCATCTAACCCTAGTCCACCAATCCATAATCCCTCATCCATTTCTACCACCCTAGCCAAGCCAACCATATGCAAGTCTCTCATTTCAGAAGTTCTCCAAGGACTCATTACAAAGAAGCCACCCCCAACTCCACATCTTGAAGTCATGGAACCATGCCATCCCAATCCATCATCCATGGTAACTAGTGATGAGAGCCTTCTCCATACCACACCTATCATTGTTGTTACCACCCCTAGCACTGATCAAACCATTGAAACCATTGAACCCACTAAAACCATTGAACCCACATCTCCTACTATGAGAACCACTGAATCCATCGAAGACACCCAATTCCAATCCACTCCCTCTACTAGATCTACCCAATCCATCGAAGATACCAAAATCCAATCCACTCCTCGCACTCCTAGTAGCACCAAAACCCATTCCAATGAACCTCATGGATCTTTTGTCCCTCCATATTCCCCACTTGAAGAGTCCCAACAAGACTCCGTTATCATGCCATCCACACAAGATGAGTCACGCCAAGAATCTAATCCAAAGCATGCCAACATATCCCCTTCTCTAGATCAAGATCCTACCATCCTATCTAGTCCACCTCAAGATCACAGTCTCCCATCCATTCCATCCCATGATCCCCTTGTCATTCAAGCTTCCACCACTCCATCTCTATCTCCATTACATGATCCCACTACCACAAATCCAAATCCTATCATATCCCCTAATCCCTATCATGATATCACCTATCCACGTGCTGCTATCCTACCATCTCCCTCTCATCATCACCTAAAACTGCTATACCTACACTGCTTGCATATCCCCTTGGTACTCTCACCTTCTTCCATGGTGGCCTCCTCACAGAAGAAAAGCATAGTGTATTTACCACCCATCATCCTCCACCTAATAATAGACTCGCATCATGTTTTCAGAATAACAAAAATCTTGTCCTAGATCGAATGCTCAAGAGAATGAACTATCAAGGAAAAGGTCTAGGCCTTCATGAGCAAGGTATTTTGGAGCCCATCCAAGCTAAAGAACAAATCTGCATGCAAGGTCTTGGATCTATTTCCCAGGACCCACAATCTAAAGATGTTGGTACAACCTCTGGACATCCTCAACAAGCCTTTTCCAAAAGAAATGTTGGCTCTTCCCATTGCCCCACCAAATCATATGTGGCCATCCCTCCTCCTCTATCGTATCACCTCAAAACAACTATCCATCTTCCTCCTTCATCTGCTCCATCCATTTTGGGTCCTTACATCCCTCCATCTACCATCTCCAATCCTCCATCTACCATGCCCTTGTTTCCTCTAGGTCCTACATCTATTTTGGGCCCCTATATCCCAAAATCACCTCCTCCATCTCATCCTATCCATTCCTTCATCCATTCATCACCTATCCATCTCATCCATCATAAACATTCTAATTAGGATCGACAAAGGCACATACCTAAATATCCTCCATCTACACATAATCCCCATACTCCTACCCCCATCACTCCACATCATCCATCTCCTCGCACCCATCCCATTGCTACTAAAATCACTTTGGTTGTTAAAGAAAAAATGCATCAATCTAAACATCCACATGAATCAAAAGCTTCCCATGTCCCCTCTAAAAGACATGTTAAAGCAAAGAAAAATCAAATCCGAAATCCAAATCAAATCTGTAGGCCGCAAAGGCCCACCAATGCAAAGATCAAAACCATGCGGATCCCAAAGAAAAAATATGCAATGCAATCAAATGAAAAATCTATAAGAACATCCAAAGTCGCTAATCCAAAAGCTAATCATACACCCCTTTCATCTCCTAAGTCTGTTTTGGGTCCTTATGTCCCGAAATTCATCATTTCATCTCCTCCATTATCCCCACATTCTCCATCCCTTAATCCTATTATCTTTTCACATCCACCACCACACGTGCCAATGTTGGTCCTGAACATATCTCCCCATCACATATCCACCCCATCATTCTATCCATACCCTTTCCAGCATCCCATCCATTATCCCATGTATCAACCCCATCAAATCCCTCTAATTCATCCTCATGCATAATCCATTTATCCTCATAAGGTTGTACCAACATCCAATAGTCGGTTCGAACATGGGCTCTTACTACCTCGTATAAAACTGGATGCTTGAGTCCTTCATCCATATCCTTATTGCATGTCTTCTAAATCCCCTTATCAACATCCCTATCCTTATCCATTTTCATCCCCTTGCTATCCACAAAAATCCAAAAAAGTCCAAAAATCCATAAAAATTTAAAAAAAAAAATCAAAAGAAAAAAAACAAAATAGTAAAGAGAAATAATTTTTCCAATGGTGAAAACTTTGCAAACAAGCGCCTTGGATAAGTACCATGATGAAAACCTGGCAAACAGGTGTCATGCATAAATCCCCATCTGCACTTGGGGGCAACTTCCTGATATGCATTCTCTCCATCCGCTATGCTTCCAGCTATGCACTCGTCTTCCTGTTATCTGTCCTTTTCATAAATCCCCCCCATCCCACCTATCTTCCACATCCTACCATCATATCCCATTTATCTCCCATTCCCTCCATCCTTCTTGTGATCTTGATCAAAATAGGGGCACCTATCTATGCATGCTTTGGACATCTATTGGTATACATTCCCTTCATCCATGCTCTATCATATTCCTTAATCACCCATTCTATCCTCATCTAGTTATCTCCTTTATCTTCCCATCCACTTGTCTTCCATCCCTCATGCCTCCTCATATATGACATATCTAGAGTGGGGGCATCTGCTTCCTTTGTGACATACTCCTTGGAGACATCATCTATCACAACATCCCTTCATCTCCCTATCCATCTATCATAGCATCCCTTCCATCTCCTCATCTGTATCTTCGTATCCATCTATCACAACATCCCTTCATCTCCTTATCTATCTATCATAGCATCCCTTCCATCTCCCCATCTGTATCTTCGTATCCATCTATCCTAGCATCCCTTTCATCTCCCAATCCGTCTGTCCCTATCCATCTATCACATCATCCCTTCCATCTCCCCATCCTTATCTTCATATCCATCTATCACAGCATCCCTTTCATCTCCCAATCCTTATATTCCCATCCATCCAAACAATCCCTCCCATCCCCCATCCCTATATCTCTATCCATTCTTTCATCTTTATCCTCATCCCATCTCACAATCCCTTGTCATTGGTACCTGGCTATAGGCCTCCCCCCATGCAACTCAATGCCATTTATCTCATCGTCATCACCCCTGCTTCTCTTGCACATCTTTCCAATCCCCTATCACTTTCTGTCACTCATCTATCTATCATATTATCATCCCAAATCATTTTATTGCTTTGGATAACTATCCCATCCCTAAGCTATATGTGATCATCATCATCCTATCCAATCCAAAAGGTCTATCCTATCTTGTCGTATCAGTCCCATCTTTTTATCCACTTATCCTATCATCTTATCATCTTTTATCCATTTTTTGTCTTTGGTCTTGTTGAACTACGTTGCCCCTGCGCTTTCACATAGGCAAGGTCGATCATTTGATCCACCCCGGGGTTCCATCATCGATCTTCATTGTCCACTTTTCCCTTCTATCATCTATCATCGGTCTTTCTTCTTTTGTCCATCCTACCTTTACCATCCATCACAGTCACCATCTTGGTCAATCATCCACCTTTCACTGAACTATGAGGGCTCTGTGTGGCCTTTCACGTAGGCAAGGCTAATCTTTGATCGGCCCCAAGCCCCTAGGTCCTTAGGGTGTGTCAGTCCCATGTCTTATCTTTCTTGTGTCATGTCATCAAGCTATGCCCTTATCTAGCCAGTTCTTCACAAACGAGATCCACTTGTATCATGAGATCCAATCGATTTTGAACATCCCACGTCATAACAATCTTTTAGTTTAGTATCCATCATCGGTCTCAGCAGGATGCATCCTTCCTAACAGATCTCATCAACCCATCCATAATTTTTGATCCTATGGAAAAGGACATTTGAAATTGATTGAGATCCTATGATGCTTTTGGCTTTTGTTTATCATTTGAGCTCCCTATCATCACTTGTCAAGACCGCCATAATCCATCATATTATGGTGTGTTTTGATTAGTCAACATAGGGGCATATCTTGCTCTTTTGTTTGATTGTATCTTCTTGGTTGACCCACGTAGTACCCACCAAGATCCCCGAGGTCTTGTGTTATGTTAGGGCATCCTTTTGTGCTTGTGGTTATCTCAATACCTGGCCCGACCAAGGTCTTCGTGACTTTGGGGTGTTGGGATATCCTTTTTGTCTGTTGTGTTATTTCATGCATTAGCCACTATTACACCTTGGTTCCACATACCCTAGCACTTGGTGTCTTATGCTATAGCAAAAATCAGTGCTCTGAAGATGGCAAATTGCATTTATGATTGCATTTCATTTTCCATTTTCATCATCTTGCATGTATCCCCCATCCCTTCATCCTTTTTCACAATCCCCCCATCCCTCCATCTATTTTTCCTATCTATTCACCCTTTCTCTTCCCCCTTGTATTCCTCTATCCTCCCCTCTAACTCCCCCTGCCACAGCGGGGTGGAACCGCCCCCATTCGGGGTGAAACCGCCCTACCGCAGTGGGGCAGAACCGCCCTGCCGTAGCGGGGTGGAACTGCCCTACCGCAGCAGGGCAGAACTACCCCCATTCGAGGCGGCACCGCCCCCGTCCGGGGCGGAACCTCCCCCGTCCAGTGCGGAACCGCCCCGCCCTGTTTTTCCTCCCCCCCGATTTTCCACTATTTTTGGCCTTTTTTCAACAATCTGATCCCAACCCATTTTCTAATTTCCCTCCGCCATCAAAACCCATGTGTTGAAATTTTCAAAATTGATTTTTGATTTTTACACTGACACTTCTGGAGGCCATAACTTTTGACTCGTGTGTCTGTTTGAGCTGAAATTTGATGGGTGGTTGCGTTATGAGATAACAAGTGGATTCCCAATTGGTTTCTTTGAAAGCTATTGGAACCCATTTTGGCACATTTTTGGGGCCTCAAACTTTCATCTTGACCCTCAAAATCCCAATTTAGTGTTTTTTTCCACCATTTTGAAAAATTGTTTTCACTCATAACTCGAAATGCATATCTCAAATTTGGGATGTTAGTTGGCAATTCATCCTATCTCAATATTGGGTATTTCTTGGAAAAAAATTGGACTCCCAAAAGTACATCCATGAGGTTTCCTAAAATGGCAAAATTTGACAATTTTTGAAAATTGCCAAATCGGGAAAAATCTGATTGTCAACACCTTACGCCTGTTAAACCCTGGAACTCAATATAGAATCAATCCAACCATATCCTTCAATCATTCTAGTCTTCAATCCAATCCTCATCTAATCTTTAATCTTATCCCAATCTGAGCTTAACCAAACCCCTAATCTGAGCTTTCATCCATTTGTAGTCAAAATCTTTGGATATCAAACCAAATCTTAAGATCCTTCTCTCCATCTCACATATCAATCTTCTCCTCAAATCACCTAATCAAATCTTTGGTCTTGTCCCCAGTCCCGTTACCAGCCTTGACCCATTATCATCATCGTCCATTAGTATCATTCCCTATCCCTTTGGTGTTGTTTTGGGATGTATCCTTCCCTCATCAACAACACTTTCATCATCATCATCAAGAGGTATTCCTCCCTATCCTTTAGTGGTGTTTTTGAATGTATCCATCCCTCATCAATACCACTCGGTGGGATGTATCCTTCCCTATCCTCGTGTTGTTTCGGGATCCTTAATTCCCTCATTGACAATACTCCATCCATCATCAACACATTTTGGTTTGTACCTTGACTGGGGCAACATCACCTTTTGTCCTTAAATACACTTGTGCTTCATCCATCTCCTATCGCTTCTCCTTCTCTCTTGTCCATCACGTCGCATCATCTCCCTCATCTCATCTATTTCGAGAGCACACACGTGTTCTCTTCAACCCACATGTCCTCTCGAGGGGGCATCCTCAATCCCTACTCTTCATCTTCACCCCCATTGTCATTCTTCCTAGTCATCCCTTTGATGACTGGGGCATCTTTTCCAATCTAACCATCTTCTTCTAGGTTCTATATTTTAATACTCTTTGAAATGATGCTACTTCATAGCACCATCTCAAAGAGGGGCAAAATGTAGACATCCAAATTTGGACATTTAATTTATCCAAATTTATCACTTTTCATCTAAACATTCTCTTATCCAAGTTAATTAAGTAATATTACTATTATTTAATTAATATCTTTAATTCTACCAAATCCCTAAGGTATTTAATTAATAATTAAATATCTTACCCTCCTTAATCCTCTTTTCATCAAATGAATTAAATAAATATTACATTTATTTAATTCCTCACATGTCATTTTCATCTAATCCTAATCTATCTCCTAATTTCTTCATTAGGGATGTGCACATGCATAATCCTTGATTAGGATGTGTCACATCCTCCAACTTTTGCAAGTTGGCTTCTAATCCTCATTTATCTTCTAATTACTGATTAATTAATCTTAATCAGTACCTTGGTCAACTCTCTCCATACCCCAAGAAATTTTTAATTCCTTTTTATTCCTCTAAGAATCCCCTTTTCCCATGCATCTTCTAGAATCTTTGACTTGTCACATCAAGTCACATGTGACAAACTCCCACCTTTTGGGAACATTGTCTTATCCACCAGATTCTTCCAATCATTGTGAATTTAAAATTCACTTTTATTCACCCAAGATTCTTCCCATCTCCCAAGGTACTTGGAAGGTACTTGTCCTTCCTCCACCTCATGTACCTTTTGGCCACCTCACCTCCACCTCATCTCTTCTTAGCCACTTCACCATCCACATGTCAAGATGTGAGGGCTTGTGGGTTCTCAACCCACCATAGCCCTTCATCTTGGCCTTGTTGGATGCATCTTAACCGTTGAATTCTCTAGAGAATTCAAATTTTTCTATAAATACCCCCTCCTCAAGGGCATTTTAGAACACTTAACCATTTTATAACTACATGCTGCCAATTTGCATACTCACTCATTAACTATCATCTAGCTATCCATTCCAATCATTTTGCATAAGTTGATCTTGTATTTAGTCACTCAAGAAGTCATCTAAGGAGCACACAAAATCATCTCAATCAAGGGCCAACCAAGGAGTCTTCAACAGCAAGGAAGGTATAACCATTTGCATCTTGTTTTATCCATTTTCCTTCTTGTTTTATCACTCTTTTGGCTAATCTTGAAGTGTCCTTAGTCTTTTATCACTTGCATTTTTTAGGTATTTTGCACATTAAGGTACATAACTATATCATTCAGAATTTGGTAGGTTATGAGCTCAACTATAGTACCATTAAATGTGCTTGTCTTGCGGTAGTATTTGCTACTCAAAAGCTAAGGCACTATATGCTGAAACATCAAACAATGTTAGTTGCAAAGATAGATCCCCTGAAATATCTTCTAAGCAAAGAAGCATTAACAGGGCGACTGGCCAAATGGGTAATGATGCTTAGTGAGTATGACATCTTGTACGTAGAGAGATAGACTATCAAAGGACAATTCATTGCTAATCAATTAGTTGATGCACCAATACAAGCATATCACCCTTTAGTTGCAGATTTTCCTGATGAGTTTATATTCACCATTGGCACAAACACAACATGGAAACTATACTTTGATGGATCTCATACAAATCATGGTTTAGGGGTTGGTATCCTATTTATCACACCACAGGGTGATTTTATCCCTAAGTCATTCAGGATTGCATTTCCATGTACCAACATAGCATAATATGAGGCTCTTGTGATAGGATTATGCATGGCAGTCAAATGGAAGATCAAGAACCTATAGGTTTATGGTGATTCTCAATTGGTAATTTGATAGGTAAATGATGACTATGAAACTAAGGATGAAAACCTTGCTCCCTGAAAATGCATGGCAGATAGTTTTAAGGGGTACTGTGAAAAAGTTGAGTTTCATCAAATAACTCATATTCTAAATAGGGCAGCAGACACCATGGCTACTATTGCTTCACTCCTTGACATACCAAGCAATGTGCCTAAGTTCAAGTTTCTGGTAGAACAACTTTTGGTCCCTGCCTACGACATACCAAATTCGAAGATGGTGTGTGAGATTGTTGGTCCCAAGTCCCCATGGTATAAATATATCTATGACTACCTCCACACCGAGATGATACCCCCTGACCTTTCTAATAACCAATGCAGTACATTCCTCCGCAATTCAACCAAGTATACCATCATTGGAGACACCCTTTATAGATGTGCCTTAGACAATACTCTGTTGAGATGTCTTGATACCGACGAAGCACAAGAAACCTTGTGTGGGGTACATGAGGGTATATTTGGATCCCATTATAGTGGTCCTACCTTAGCTAAAAATATTATGAGACTGGGTTACTATTGGCCTACCATGGAAAAGGATTCATATATCTTTGTCAAGAAATGTCACCAATGTCAGGTACATAGAGGTAAGATACATCCCACATCATCAAATGGCCATAAGTTTATTATCACTACGACCGAGTACTTCACCAAGTGGATTGAAGCTATTCCTATGACCTACATCACTGTTGGAAAATATGCCTCAATCTCACAGGCTGAAACCTCTGAGAAAGCATGGTCGTTCTGACATTTAAGTTGTCTTTCCTACTAGTGATGTCACTGTGACTTGTGACCGTTGTAACCTTCTGCCGAGTTGAGACCTCTGGGTGACAGTTGGTGGCTATTGGATATCAGTGTGACTCTAGGTGACAAGCGGTGTCGGGGAGAGTCTTGGACAGTCGGTATGTCTCATACCGACAAGGGAAGTCTTGCTGATAGATATACACCTATGGTCATCAGTGTAACTCAAGGGTCTCGGAGAGAAGTCTCGGTGACGATAGGAAGTCTTGCCGATATCGACATGACCTTCGGTATGACTTGTTCCTATCGGCATGATCTCTTGGCGACCGGGAGATGTCTCGGCGACAATGTTAGGGATCATCAGTGTAACAAATGGGGTCCGCTATGACCTCTTGGCGATAGTAGAAAGTCTAGCCGACAAAGCCATATATGATCAGGTGTTTTCGGTTAGACTCCTAGTGAATGGAGTCATCGGAGAAACACAAAGGCTTTGATATGAAGTCTCAGTGAATGTGGAATGTCTGGCCGACAGAAGTCTTCGGGCTGCGATGTGAAGCTTGTTGTGATGTCTTGGCGAAAGATGATAGTCTTGCTGATAGATGGATGCCGATGGGAATACAATGTGTTTTGGCATGACTTGAAGACTCAATATGATCTCCTGGTGAATGTGCAATGTCTAGCCGATGGTAGGTCTTCGGTATGACTTAAAGGCATCAATATGATGTCTTGGAAAAGAAGGATCGTCTCACCGATGAGGCAGTCTGTTGTCGGTATGACACAAAGAGCTCGATGTAATGTCTCATCAAATGGCAATTGTCTTGCTGATGAGAATGTTGATTTCAGTATGACTTGTGGATATCAGTAGAATCTCTTGTCGATGGAGATGACTCTTGGCAACATGTAAACGGGTCTTGTGGCATCAAGGAGATACTTCTTGTGTCTCACCGACATGCGACACAAGTTGATCGATGTTGACCGAGTGAAGGTTGTCTGACGTAGTTCGATGTGGACCAATCCGAGAAAGCAAAAGTGAACCATTTGCTGAACCGTTTATGTGTGGAAGTTGGAAAACTAAAGCACGAGGAAGTGGAAGCATTTGATGATGATGGGCTAGATGACTTGTGAGTTCTGATCCAACAGTTGGAAAAGAATGATTCTATAGAGCTTGCAGAGAATGAATGTATAAAGGTATACATTGGACATTCTAAGGAGATGCTGAAGAGCCAAGAGCCAGAGAGAGAGAACTATAGAGTAAGGACCAAGTGGCTGGCCGAAAGGCCGAAGCCATGAGGTCAAAGTAGAGGATTGAAAGGCAAAGTCAAGCTATTGGAATATCTCGTGATCCTGATTGCTTTATTTGATCTCTCAGGAATAGTTTGCTACTAGTTGTATCTAGATGAACAAGATGTAATCTCTAAAAAGGCTAAGAGCCTGAAATTGTATTGTAACCATTTGTTGTTGAATAATGCAATGGCTCGATCTTTGGAGTGTGGGGTTTTTTTATCCGAAAGGATTTTCCACACATAAATCTTTGTGTTCTGGTTTTCTATTTTCATCTTTCATGTCCGCTGGTTTGTATAGTAGAATCTGTTAATGCTTGTTGTTGAATTTACATGTGTTTCTCTCAGATAGATCAATGTAGGAAATAAACTGTGTCTGTTCCACATTTGGACATAGTTGTTCGTGTCTTTGAGGCAACCTAATTGAAATGAAAGTTACCGAAGGCACTACTACATGGATTTTTCACTAGATAAGCTCCTTGATTTCCTTACAATCACCAACACACAGATTTCTAATTTTATCCTAAACTATATCATCTGTCGGTATGGTGTCCCTCAATCCATAATCACAGATAATGGTCGTCCATTCAAGAACCAAGAATTTTTTCATCTTTGTGAAAATTTCCATAGCCAACATCATTTTTCCACCCCATATAATCCACAAGGTAACATCCAAGCAAAGGCATCTAATAAAATGATCATCAGAATCATCAAAAATACTATCAATGATGCTAGCCATGATTGGAATTTACAGCTTAATCCAACCTTGTGGGCTTATCGCACAAGCATTCGTACTCCCACTAGTGCCACTCCATATTCCCTAGTATTTTTCTCTAAGGCCATCTTACCTATTAAGGTCAAGATTCCTTCCATAAGGGTATCTTTGAAAGGGCATATTGACAATGAAGAGTACCGTGTGTCAAGACTACATGAGCTAGAATTCCTAGATGAGTGAAGACAAAAGGCATTAGATCATCTCCAAGCATATCAGAATCATCTTCATTGCAGCTACAATAGGAAAGTCTTCAATAGAAATTTTCACATTGGTGACCTAGTCTTAATGGAAAATCCCAAGAAGCAAGCTGAAAGAGAGAAACCAGGAAAGTTCAAACCAAATTGGTTAGGACCCTACATTCTCACAAAAGCCTTTGGATCAGGAGCATATCAACTCTCTACTCTTGGAGGGGAACCATCGTTCTCACCAATCAACAATCTTCATATGAAAAGGTTCTATGTATAGCTTCTAAGAGCCTTGTCTTAATTAGCAAAAATACAAAAAAAAAATCATTACCTAGGTAAAACCTGGCAATCAAGTGTCTTGGTAACATCAAAAAAATTAGAAAATCAAGGAAATAGTAAAGAGAAATAAGTTGTCCAATAGTGAAAACCACTTCGATAGTGCTTTGGATAAGTACCATGGTGAAAACCTAGCAAACAGGCACCATGTGTAGTTGACTCTGCTCCTTTATCTACCATTATTCCAATCTGACTTCCATGTACATATCGCTCATCCCTGTACATATTATCTATCCATGTACATATCATCTATCTTTTACATCCATTGCTTGTACATACCATTCATAATAAATGGTAGTCCTTCTCATAACTTGGAACGATTGACATCAAGTGCATTTCATATCCCCCATCCCATCCTATTCATAATCAATTGGTTTTCTAATCGACTAGGGGAAAGCACTTGACCTATGTCATATTTGGTTCTTACATTGGCTATCCTAAAGACGTAAAACCATCAAAAAATCCAAAAACATCAAAAAATGTCCTAAGAAAATTAGAAAACATTAGAAAACAATAAAAGGAAAAAAAAATCAAAACATGTCAAAAATCCAAAAATAGAGTCAGAGTCAGTCACGCTTGTCAGTCTTTGTCATTTGTCAAACTACGTTGCCTCTATGACCAGACGTAGGCAAGGCGATCCGCCGATGTTCCCCTGAGGCATTAGTTCAATATGTTTAGGTTTTTCTATATAAAAACATAACTCAATCCATATGTCTATATGACAAGGTCATTGGTCATGTCGAACTACAAGGTCTTTGTGTGTATAACATAGGCAAGACCATCAATTGATGAGCCCCCAAAGCTGCACTAGGTTAGTCTATTAGATTTCATCACATTCACTATCACACATGTCTTCTATTTGTAGTCAGTCTTGTCAGTCGAAGTCAAGTCGAACTACAAGGTCTCTGCATGTATAAAATAGGCAAGGGCATCAATTGATGAGCCCTTGAGGCCACACTAGGTCAGTCCTTTAGGGTTTTTTGTCACACACAGCCAATTGTTAGCACAACATATCAAGTCATGCATCAACCAGATGAATGATTCAAAAATGTCTCTAAGTCAAATCAAACAAATTTCCAAAGCAACAACCAAAATAAATCAACTTATACCTGCTATAGGATGTGTCCTTCCTAAAAACAAATAGTATCCAAACAATCAACTTATGTTTGCTACAAGATGTGTCTTTCCTAAAAACCGACATCATAAAAATCAACCTGTGTCTTAGTTAGGATGTTTCCTTCCTGAATATAGATATCAACATCAAACCTATGTCTTATACTCGATGAACCCTTCCTGGATACAAACATTGTCAACCAAATCAACATGGCCTTACACAGGTTATCACATCAACAACATCAAACTCAAAGTCTTATACAATACATGTCTTTCTGAAACTAGGCTTTTGTCATGCCTTATACAAATATTCATAACATCAAAAGTAGACTCAACGTCTTATACGGTATGTGTTTCTCCTGAAACTAGGTCTAATCAATCAATACAAATCAAGTTTTGGAAAATATTTTATTGGATTTTGACTTTATGGCTTATTTATCTTATCATTTCATTTGACTTTATGATTGGAATTTTGTTACTAGCTTTCTCAAGGATGTCCTATGAAGGGTTTAGAGAAGCAATGATATATCAAAATTTTGTTTTCTTTGACTGTTGTCTGTCAATTGTCTTTTAAATTAGGATTGGAATCTCATTACTAGCTTTCTCAAGGATGTCCCATCAAGGATTTAGAGAAGCAACGATGTATCATAATTTTATTTTCTTTGACTTTTGTTTGTCAAATATCTTTTAAATTTGATTTTGATTCATGTAACTAGCTTCCTCAAAGATGTCCCATGAATTAATTAGAGGAGCAATGGCATCTCATGACCTGTCTTTTATTTTGGTTTTTGTATGTGGTTTGTCTTGAAAAAAGACTGGGGCAATTGTTCCCTTAGTATGGGTTAGGACAATCCTTGTCTGCGACTATCTATTGTTAGCAAGTGGATGACCTTGCACACCTTGATTTATGTCACATCATGGTGTTTATCTCCATTTGTATTAGTTAACACCCAATGATGATAAAGTGCAACGCCTTTAGTGTAACGGTGAAACATTGAAGATTGCTAATACTAACATCAATCTCTCTTTTTTATTATTCATCTTCTTTCTGCACTAACATTTCTTCTCTCTTGCATTATGATGGAGTCCTATGACACACAAAAATATAACACATCATGCATATGAATTCATGTTAGAAACATCATGTACAAATCATACATATATCTTGCATTTCAAAATCAAAAAAACATAAGACATCTATCATATCTAGGAAATCAAGGCATAATATGCATTCATCGTATATGTATCACATTATATCCATCATCATAAAATATATAGAATCACATGTAGATAGCATTGTATATGTAAACATAAAATTTCATTACATACATAACAAACAATAATACCATAAGAAATCAATGCATACATCATCACATAGAATCAACATCACATCATAGGCTGCATAAACACATCATAAAGTAGATATAATCATCCATCACATAGGAATATCATATAGAACATGTGTATAAATAAATGAATGCATAATCAAACTAGAACACATATCATGAGAATCACCACCAAAATCATATATATCACTCAAAAAGTGTCACATCATAGTGTCATAATGTATCAATAATATAAAGCCCACATGCTATATGATCAAACTACAATGTCCTAATAAATATCAATAAATATCCCTATCTAGAACTCCCACTACTACCACATGTGACCAAACTTCAAAGGTGAATGATGTTAGGATCATGATGACATGTGTCCTGAAGGAGGCTGATAATATGGTCCAGATCAGCAAGGTCCCTCAACCCCCTCTATAGTCACTGTCCTGGTGTGAGTCCTACTCTAAGACCTACCACTATGTGCCTGTGAAAATTTGGGAGCCCATCTCTCTAGAGGAACCTCTACCTCATATAAATGTCTATAGTAGAAAGCTCTCTCCATAGATCTAACTAACTCTCAAGGAAAGTTATCAGATGGCTCACTACAAAGAGCTCTGATCTCTGTAAACCGCTGCTCAGTCTCCTATCTCCAAGCTATAGCCTGGTTTTTTTCCATATAGGCCTTGTCTCTCTCCATCTGCAGTGAATCCCACTCTAACATCAACACCCTCATCCTCTCCTCCAAAGATGCTACATGACCATGTAGAGTCACAGTATCCTGATAAATAGGCCCTAAAGTATCCTGTCATGTCCTCTCCATCCTGTCATCCTCCATCTCCTCTAAAATCCTATCCTAGAGCTCATGCTCTTGATCGTCCATATCCTCCTCATCATCTTGATAGCCAACAAGCAAATCAAGGGCACTGACCTCAACCTCCTCCGTACCTGCCTCCTCCTCTGCATGCTCCTCTCTACCAATCTCAACATTCGCCTCCTCCTCAACTCCTCCAACATCAATCATAGGAATATCCTCTCCATCTCTCTCCCCCTCATGGATGGGTGACAAAGGTGGACCTCATCCTCTCTAACCACCTCCTCCATCTCCATAATCCCCTCTACCCCCTCCACCCTTTTGACCTTTGCCTCTGCCATGCCTACCATGTGTCCCTATCCCTCACCGCTCTACTGGCACATCCTAATCTAGATCTGTGAGAGGTACTGGCCTATGAACAGCCTGCCATCAATCATATGACTCAGTAGTGCCTAGATCTATTATCCTGCCTCTCCAACCCCATTGCACTGGTTGTAATGCATCAATGTCGGCCTATGCAGTAACCACTAGAATCTCAGCACCCCATAATGTAATCTCTTTGGAGGATTTAGCATACTCTTCTCGACCTTGAGGCTCATACTGAACCTCTCCAAACTATCTCAAAACCTAATCTGGAAATTGCCTCTCAATGATGTGCACATGTGAGACTATCCACCTAATCAAGTATTATGTATGTCGATAGTATATCAAATTCTCATCCTCATCTTACCACTATGGGAAATCCAAGTATGGCCTCCATATGAATTGAACCATCGTATCAATGACATGTTTGTAATATCCTATGTCTCTGACATGGTACTGGGTGTTATCCCTAGCATAATGGAAGACATGCAGTGATCCCTACTACATGTCAACTATAACTGACAGATGAAAAAATAGCTATGTGTTCCCACACCCATACCATCAAGAGTGTGGTACCATAGCTCATAGACTATGCCTCTCTCTATATGCTATATCATGTAAGTGGAAATACAACATGGTTAAGAGACAAGGGCCCCAAGCATAGACCTTCCGCCTCTCTAACATCCCTACCAACATCTCCCCCCATCCTACAGGGAATCCACGACCTCGATGGTCAAGAAGAACTATACCTCTGATCAATGTACATAATAGAAAATCTAACTTTCTATATCTATATGCTAACACATGCCATCTAATCTCATAGTGGTCTATCCCCAACTATCTAATGTCCTCATAGGGATAATATCTGCACATCTCAGAGAATCCTCTGAGTATCATACATAACCCTCGTCCCTTTAATAGGTAATCTAAATATCTTATATACATCCTCTAGCATCACTGTCACCTCACCCATAGGTAGATGAAACGATGATGTACTTGAGTGCCACAACTCGCATAATGCGGTCAACAATCCTTGGTTTTCCCAAATCATGGGCATGTTAGTCACATGATATAGACCCAAGTGCCACAAAAATCTTTCCTTCATGCTCTGCAAACTATCACGGAAGTGGAAATTCAATGGCCTCGACTCTCGAGTATAGATAGGGTCTAGTACAACCTGCAATGGCATTATGCATGCCTCATGTAGGAATCAATAGCCTACCCTAGTTCAAAATTCCAAAATTCCATGCCAGTCAAATGTGTCATTCTTTTGTAAATGTGTTACAAAATATCAAATGTGTCATTCCATTTTGAAAATGTGTCTCTACATGTCACATGCATCTATCCAAATACAAATGTGTTTTACCCTGCAAATGCGTACATATATAGTCACACATACTCCATATGCTATTAAATATGAAAATGTGTTACATTTTCCTATATGCGCTATTGTTCAATGCAAATGTGATGCAGATATACATATGCATTACAAAAAAACAAATGTGTTCATTTTTCAAAGCCCTACGCTACCCTATTATGTAAAATTAAAAATGTGCAATTCCGCATACACATGCATCATTTATGCATACATATGCGGCTTTCTACAAAAGTAACACATTACAAAACATTGAAATAAATGCATTAAAGAGCACAAAAATCAAAATTTTAAAAGTCGGTATCCGAGTACTCACTGGGGGGCCCGCATCTACAGGTCGCCTAAACGTCCAGATGCGGTAGGCATGATGGTGTGAATAGGTAACTAGAGACATTATCACTAGGAGTCTAGAGAAAAATCTCAATTTTCTCAACTATGTGGGTGAAAATGAATTGGATTTTCACCCCTTTTTCTATTTATACCTAGGGTTTTGGGTGGCATTTCTTCTGACCTTGTCTCTTGGTTGTGTTTTCTTCCAACTTCTTTCGAACCTTACACTTGCCTAACCTCTCGAAATTCATTTTTGTCAACTCTGCTAGATTTATGGCTATCAAATTGACTAATCAGGACTATTTCCATTTTTTTTTTAAAAAAATTGAAAATTTGTCAATTTTCCTAAGGGGGCATACCTTCACCTATTTCTCACTGGGGCACGACTAGGACATGTTTCTAATCAATTTTCTTTGACACAATGTCGAAATGACATTGTATCAAAGAGGGGAAAAATGTAGACACTAAAATTTGGTCTAAGCCTACGACTTCAATTTCATCATAATTTGTATTTCCATGGTCATGATTAAATAATGTTAATTATTTAATTATTCTCTAAAGTCCTTTATTTATCTATTAATTAAATAAACTTAATTATTTAATTAATTCATTTTAACATTCATTCATCTATTAATTAAATAATATTAATTATTTAATTAATTCATATTATCTTTATTCTAATCTTGATTAATTAAATAAACGTTCTTTATTTAATTATGTCATTAATTAACTTTATCCTTATCATAGTTTCAACTATAACTAAAAAAATACTTGAATTATTTAATTATCCATTTAACCTTTTCTTTACTCAATTAAATAAATCTTATTTATTTAATTAATTCCTAAATGTCCAATCCTAAATTAAATAAATCATTTAATTCAAAAAATTCTATTTCAAACACATTCTTCTATATTTGGATAAATGCTTAAGTTATCTAAGTATTCATTCTTACTCAACTCGAGATCTATTTAAATCAGTCAGTTATCTCCTAATTTAATGTCTGAGTGTCCTTCGTGAATAAACTCTCTATCACAACCATTCAATTATCTAGTTCTAACTCATATGCATGTACATGCTTATTAATTAAATATCTTTGTTTAATTAATTAAATCTTGTGTGTGCATTCAAACAAAACATTTATTTTATTCTATCTTTATCTTTGTCATGCAAAATAATTTCTTCCACTTTTCAAATACCAAACTCAAAGATTAAATCATTATTTAATCTTCATCTCTATCTTCTAGGTTTTATCACTCATGTTAGTACTAACAGTTATCTCAATGCATGTCCAATATTTCAATCTGAATCGTCCATCTATCTTTAGATCTCAGCCTCTCATTTGAATCCTCAATTTTCTATAAATTGATGTCTTTCATCATTTTACCTTTCCTGAAATCTTATGAATTTTGGAAGCATATCTATTATCTGAATCTTCGATGTTTTGTTAAATCACTATCATAGGTTTTACTTGCACAGAGAAATCTGAGGAAAATTATACTACCATGGTGAAATGGAGAAGGGAAATTGAGGTCATACATGGAACTACGTAGATATTGGGCGAGATTGTTCAATTTATTTATGTTTTATCTTTCCTTTGTTCTTTGTTGTTTAGCGTAGATTGCATTGTTGTGTGCTTTTAACCTTTTTTGTTTTCATGATGTTACACCTTCATCATTTATAGCACTATATTTCAGATAAGCATATTGAACACACATATACTTATCTTCAAATTCTTCATCATTCACAGAATTAACATGCTCCATTGATTGCAAACTCAAATCACATTCCCAGTATCTTTCCAATTGGTGTAGGGCACCCATGAGACTTCATGCATAGTTTTGGTTTTTGTGTTTAATAAGGTCCTTTGGACCATTTTTCATGTTTGTAAGGGTGTGAATAGGTTTTTAGGGGTTTATTTTGGTCAAGTGGTTGAATGGTAAAAAGTTGCTCTATTTTGCAAAAGTTGCAAAGCAACTTTTGCATTTTTTGTGTGTAGGGGAAGTTGAACGATTAATTTGTGGTTTTTAGTGGGAAACCGATTATTTATGCTTTTTAATTCTTTAAAATACTATGGTGAACATTATTTGAAGGTTCAGCAATTGTAAATTTAAATTTTGAACAATAAAAGTACTTTGTTTCTACATTTTTGAAGTTGAATTTGCTGCTACAGAGGTTGTTACAGTTTCGTACAGCCTGAACATGCTCTAATTTGTATTAGAATTGTTGGAGGATTGAATTTTCTCTCATTTTTACTTGATTTGATTCATTTTAATTAAGTTTGAAGGTATTTAGGGATATTTTATTGAAAATAGTCAGAAACCCTAGTTATTGGGGTTTGATTTAAGAAAATGAGTTTTTGAGCCATTCCACTGGTGAAAAGGCCTAAGAACTAGTGGAATGGAAGTAGATAGGGTTTTTTTATGTTTCGAGTGTTTGCAGGAGCATGGGATGGAGTTAGGGGAAAGTTTGATGCTTTCCTAGCATTATTTCATCATGAATTAGGCTTTAGGGGATGGATAGACCTAGGGTTTTGTAGAGAAGTAATTTGGATTATGTTCCAATGGTTGGAAATGATGTTTACAGACCCCATATGACATGTTAGATTCTTTATATTGAAGAGTGGAGGTTGTGAGATTGAAATCCTTATTGTTCTTTGTAGAACAAGCCTAATTAGGTCTAAACCTAAGCATAGCAATCCAAATTTAAGAGATTTTTTTCAAAACAACCATATTTTCAAATTGGATATGTTTCCAAATAGCATAATGGGTATCTGTAATGGTGGTCAATTTTTGGGTGTTGGGTATTTTTTGAAAATTATGTGGGAAAAATCATGTTTGTTGTCCTACAAGGCATAGTGGAAGATTATGAAGAAAATCACTTTTTTTGAGGTGTTAAGACTTTGGAAAAGAATTGATTGAGTGATTTTGATCTTTGATACCTTGATCTACATCAAATTGGTATCAAATCATAGGTTTTGGTCAATAAGTGAGAAAGGTTGAAGTTTGAAAGAAGTAAATATGCCTCCTAAAAGTAATCCAACTACTAGAGAAGTGAGAGAGTTAAAGGAAAATCATTCCAAGGAGTTGAGATAGGTAAAGGAGTCTCAATAAGTTGTCTTAGCTAGACTTGCATCACTTGAATCAAACCAAAGGATAGGTGTGGTCACTGGAGACCAAAGTGACCAAGAGGAAGAGGAAGACGGTGAGAATGAAAACCCTCAAAGAGGAGTGCAAGATGAGGAAGAGTCAGACCCTAATGAATTAAGAATGGTTAATATTTTGAAGGTTGTCAGAGGAGACACTCCTAAAGTGAAGATGGAATTACCCATGTATGTTGGGAATTTTGATAGTGGAGAGATGCTAAGTTGGATTGATGCACTGGATAACTATTTTTGAGTATGAAGAGGTAGTAGATGACCAAAGGGTGAAATTCTATAAAAACAAAATTGAAAGGCCTTGCCTTAACTTGGTGGAATTATGTGTAGGAAGAAAGGGTGAAAAAGGGAAAGTCAAAAATTAATTCATGGGATAGAATGGTGTTGAAAGTCAAGAGTCAATTGTTGCTCGATGATTATGCAATTCAAACATTTAGAAGGCTAAAAAACCTCAAAAAAAAGGAGATGGATGTCATGGCTTATACAAAGGAGTTTCATAAGTTAAGTGTTATCTTAGGTCATGTTAAATATGGGGTAGAGAAAGTATTAAGGTATATAAATGGGTTGAGGTTCAACATACAAGATGAGTTAAGTCTTACCACTCCTAGAACAGTGGAAGAATGCTTTCAATTGGATATTAGGGAAGATGAAAAGTTGAAGAGAAGGTGGGAGAAATAAGGTAGAGGTAGAGGCAACACTTCTAGATGAAGAGGTTCATTTTCTAGCTCAAGGTAGTCATATGAGATCCAAGAAGATTCAAGCAAAGTCCAAGAGCAAGGGGCAGATCAAAGAGGTGGATTTAGAGTCGATGGATTAGGTTTTAGAGGCAGATTTGGAGGTCAAGGAAGAGGTTCACAAGGATTCACAGGGAGATTTACCAATGCAACAAGTTTGGGCATCAATCATGGTAGTACAATGAAGGTCAAGCTTCTACTTCACATGGAGGAGAAAGAAGAGCTCAATTGGTGCAAGAAGATAATGAGAGTATAAACTCTACATTACAACATGTTGCTCTGAAGGTTGGTGAATCACTCATGGTAAGAACTCTCATCAAAGCATCAATAGAGAAGGAGCCACCACAAAGGAAGACTCTCTTCAAGACAACTTGTAAGTTCTTGGGTAAGGTATTTAAAGTTGTAATTGATTTAGGAAGTACAAATAACATGGTTTCAGTTGAGATGGTTGAAAAACTCAAGTTTCCTAGAATACCACATGATACTCATTACAAAGTCTCTTGGTTAAATGAGGGTCAATATGTTTTGGTAAATAAACAAAGTTGGGTGGAGTTCAATATAGGAGGGTATAAGGACATAATTTTATGTGACATATTACCTATGGATGTATGCCATTTGTTGCTAGGGATTCCTTGTAAATTTGATAGGCATGCTATGTATGATGGAAGGAGAAATACTTATGAGATAGAAAAAGATGGGGTCTCTTATACTTTGACACCATTAAGCGAGGAGGAAAAAGTAAAAACTAAGGGAGATAATGTGATGATGGTAGGTAGGAAGGAGTTCATAAAGGTAGAGGAAGAAAAGAACTTGTAGTTTATGGCCACTTCTAAACATGGAGATACTATGATAGCAGAAGTAAAGAATGACTTAATTTTGGAGGGAAATGATATTGAGTTGGTGTCAAGATCTATTGTGTTAAAAGTCAAGGATGAATTTATTTTAGAGATTCGAGGTTGGCTTAGGAAGTATGTTTCTATGATGATGATAGGAGGGGTGTTTCATTCATTTATTTCAAAAATGTATATTGGTCATTCTATTTCTATCATACCAAAGGTTAGTATACCTGGTCAAGTAGCAGTCATAGGGACACAACAATAGATGGAAAAGGTGAGAAAAAAAGGTGAAGAGGTCAAGGATACACAACAAATAATGTAGATAAATCCAAGTACACAATTGATGTGAAGAATAAGAAGGTTCATTACAAGGATGGAGGAGGTAAGGTAGAAGGTAAGGAGGCAGTTTCCACAACATTCTTAGATGTAGCACAGGTCCAAGATCATCTATCAAGTAAGCCTCTGAATTTGAAGCATATCTTAGGTACCAAAGCATTCAACAAGAAAAGGGATGATGCATATTTCTAGTTTTTGGTGCATTGGAAAGGTTTACCAAATGGATATTTCACTAGGAATTCAAGGAATGATATGATTAAACATGAATCCAATGTTGCAACACTATCCACAAGGGGACTTGAGTTCATTTTGTCTGGGGAGTATGCTGCAGGGCACCCATGAGACTTCATGCATAGTTTTGGTTTTTTTGTTTATTTCATGTGATAAAGTCATTTGGACCATTTTTCATGTTTTTAAGGGTGTGAATAGGGTCTTAGGGGTTTAGTTTCATTTAAGTGGTCAAATGGTAAAAAATTGCTCTATTTTGCAAAAGTTACAAAAAGTTGCAAAGCAACTTTTGCATTTTTTGTGTGTAGGGGATGTTGAATGGTTAAGTTGTGGTTTTTGGTGGGAAAACAATTAGTTATGCTTTTTAATGCTTTAAAATACTATGGTGAAAATTGGTTGAAGGTTCAACAGTTGCAAATTTAAAGTTTGAAAAATAAAAGTACGTTGTTTCTGCATTTTTTAAGTCTAATTTGCTGCAACAGAGGTTGGTATAGTCCCGTACAGCCTAAACATGTTCTAATTTGTATTGGAATTATTGGAGGAATGAATCTTCTCTCATTTTTAGTTGATTTTATTGATTTTTATTAAGGTTGAAGGGATTTAGGAAATTTTTATTGAAAACAGTCAGAAACCCTAATTATTGGGGGTTTGATTTAAGAAAATGAGTTTTTGAGCCATTCCACTTGTGAAAAGGCCTGAGAACTGGTGGAATGGAATTAGATGAGGTTTTTTTATGTTTATAGTGTTTGTAGGAGCAGGGGATGGAGATAGGGGCAAGGTTGATGCTTCCCTAGCATAATTTTATCATGAATTAGGCTTTAGGGGATGGATAGACTTAAGGTTTTGTAGAGAAGTGATTTGGAGTTTGTTCCAATGGTTGGAAATGATGTTTATAGACCCCATATGACATGTTAGATGCTTTATATTGAAGAGTGGAGGTTGGGAGATTGAAATCATTATTTTTGATTTGTAGAATAAGCCTAATTAGGTCTAAACCTAAGCGTAGCAGTCCAAATTTAAAGGATTTGTTTCAAAACAACCATATTTTCAAATTGGATATGTTTTCAAACACCATAATGGGTATCTGGAATGGTGGTCATTTTTTGGTTGTTGGGTCTATTTTGAAAATTATGTGGGAAAAAGCTTGTTTGTTGTCCTATAATGCATAGTGGAGGATTGTGAAGAAAATAACTTTGTTTGAGGTGTTAAGACTTTGGAAAAGAATTGATTGAGTGAGTTTGATCTTTGATACCTGCTCAGCATCACCAATAATTTTTTTCCATCCACTTGCAAGCAATTGGTACTATGGATGCTTGAATCATTGCATCCATCCAGTAATTGAAGTATTTCTAGATCATCCCCATAAGAGAAATCATATTCAAAAACTTCCATCTCATCATGATCTTCGATCCTACTTACAACATTAGTCCCAAATGTGAAAGACTCATAATCACTACTTTCAAAAGATTTATCACTATACCGCTCTATTTTCCCACAACCATATCCTGACCAGGAATCAAATGCTTCATTAGAATCCTCAAAAAGTGGATTATCTTTACAAAAATAAGGGTCATTACCTATATTAGTTGGTAGGGATGGGGGCTCATCAAATAAAGGATTATACATTATCTTCATTGTTTTCATGGTAGCTTTTGCTTCCTCAACATGAAGATCTAAGTCTTGCAGATCATCATCGCAGTCAAAATCATTATAATCACTTGAAAAGAATATAGACCCATCTTCAAAAAAATTCACCTCATTTTTAGTTGAAATTATTGATTCACACTATGAGAACTCTTCACAAGAAGAAAATTGCTCACTCCCTTGATCATTGGTTTGTGATAAGGCATCATGAACATTAGCACCATTGATATTGATCAAATCATGAGATAGAATAATCTCTTGTACTTCTTCCATTTCTTCTCTGTCCAAGTCATCCCAAGGATGCAAATCAGGCACACCCCTTTTATCATCATTTTGTATATCTTGATCTCCATCACTGTTGTAATGTTCTATAGACATGTCATTTGTCAATTGATTACAATCATTATATTCTCCCATACAAAAAAATGGATGTTCATGTCCTGATGCACCTTTTGCATCTCTTTGCATTGTTTCCTAATATTTCTCAGTAAGAAAATGCCCATTAACATTTAGGGGAGTCACATTTTTTGCATAACCATTCTTATTTCCCTCTACAATCTTTATCCAGTCAGTCCTAATTGGTACATTTCACAAAATAGGTCAATGCACCTTGAATCTTCTAGTTTGACATGTTTAAGTACCTCCAACAAGTCATCCAAAAATATAGAGAACAAATCATAAGGTGATTCTCCTTTATACCTTTTAGTTTCATACAATCTTCTAACAAAAGACATTTGATCAGCTTTGCTTTGATCTTATGAATATTCCTCCTGTAGCTTACCATGATCCTCATATTGTGGTGATGGATAAATTGAAATAGTAGAAGCCTTATCATCTTCACATAGACCTCCACTAATTGATCCACTAATGGTATTTGCATGAAATACGCTAGTGCATAAGAGTGAATTTTCACCCTAGGTGTAATTCCCCTTTTTACCTCTATACACATTAGAAAACATAAGTCGGAGGCTTAAATTCACTTACGTCCATTGATGGTAGTTCACTTGGCACTTGTTTTGCATGTCGGTGGAGGTATTTCTATTGGGGATGCCCACACGGCAAGTAGACATCCGTGCAGTGCACTTACGTCTCTGACAGATTCCTATGGCTGAGCCAGTAGAGGCGTTACTCTTCAGTTGTAAAGCCTGCTTCAGCCAACCGACCCAAATATGGCCATTTTATTTCTCATTCTTTCATATTCATTCTTTGAACTTGCATTTGGAGGTTGGAAGAAATATTGGACAAACTTGGCTCGCATACTCTCACTCTCACAAGCTCATTTGCATTCACTTCCAAGTATTTCAAGCATTCCATTGTAGCAATATCACACCCCATCACATTGGTAGAGCCAATTTGGGATCACGCCATTGTAGTAGAGGCTTTATTTCCTCTCATTTCTCACCCAAGACACCTCGAGTGCTCTTGGTAGAGGTGGTAATCTTCCCTCTCCTCTCCTTTATCATTTGGTTGAGTAGCATAGTACTATTTTTGTGGTGCTTGTGTTTTTGTTACTTCTTTATCTATTTTCCTTTGGCTGTCCATGGAGGTGGGAACACCTAAACAGGGGTCTGACTGAGGAAAAACCCTATACAGCCACCCCCCAACATTCTCTCTCTTTTTGTGTGTAGGTGGACGCACTTTGTGGAGCTAATTGGTGAATAGTCTCTTCTGCAAGATCATCTTCGTCACCTTAGCTTTGGTATATCTACTCTATCACCTTCATTTGTACTTCTCAAATTTCATAGTATTATTTTTTTCCTTTAAAAGTTGATAAGATAGAAAGTTAGTCATTTTAGTGAGTTCAACCTTGTCTTTTTTGTAATATGGTTGTACAGACTATAGCACATTTCTAAGATGTCAGCATGTCACGCTGTCGTCTGAAGTCTGCATTGACGTCCTTGGGTAGAGAGCTCCTTGAGGCACAGAGTTGGACCTAAGAACTGACTTTCCTAGCCCCACCTTGAAACTCGAGATTGCAGAGTGGTTGTAGGATATCATAATCCTCATCATTCTCATCCTTATACCCTAAATAAGATAATTAGCTGAGGTAAGTTAGGGCAGCCTCTCGCGTCTTGGCCCTCTGTGATCTAGGGTCTTGCATGCGGTGGTCCCCCTCTCTTACATTTTTGGTGAACCTGACATGAACCATTTTGGTTCCATCCTTGCAATATTGATACTCCCTTTCCTCTTACTCTAGGAGTGTTGTAGGTGTGAGTTTTGTAAGGCTATCGCCTTGCAACCCAACCTGCGACCCCTGAGTGGCATAGTTGGAATGTTCCAAAGGCATAGCACAACAAAACCTTCATTGGGTCACTGTCTTATCCATTAGCCTTTAGGGACTTTGTGAAAGCACTATCTAGAGTACATTATGGCCTCCCTCCTACATCAAACCATCCCCTCTACATAGCCTATAGAGAGTAGTGTTGGCATAATATTTACTTCATAGGACCTTCCAATGAGCTTTAAACAAGAACCATCTCCTCTTTACATTCTTGCACCGATCAATGGAAAAATCATAGCTGGTGTTCTCGTTGACCTGACATCCCAAGCAAACATAATAACGAAGGAGATTATGCTTATAAATTTTTTACATAAAGATGGATATGATGCTCCTATGAGTTTCATTTGCATGCATGATGGGATTTTTGTACCCCCTTTGGGTAGCATTTCCCTATCAGTCTTAGTCTAACCTAAGACCATGAATCTCTTGTTTGATATCACTCCTAGGTCTGAAATCTTTTGTGTAAAGTTGGGTATCCCTTGGTTGGTGGCGATGAACGCAGTACCTCCATTTTTCAAAAATGCCTAAAATTTATCCAATGAGGTTTTGTGCACGTGATCAATGACATTGGTTATCAACCGTCAGTCACACATGGTAGCTACTCCTTGGATCACCTGTGGCCTACATCTTTGATTCCCCTTTCACCTAGGATGAATCTTTTGCACAAAACATATCATAATTATAAGAAAGTATTTCTAAGGCTGAAGGTAAGATACCCTCCCTCACCTTATGTTGTTTCACATAGGGCTTGATTGAGGGCTGATAGCAATGTCATCAAGGTTTGAAAGAGGAAAGAAGAGAAGCAGTCTTGTGATCCTCCTTCTTCCTCATTTATTGCTTGGTCTAAAACTTCTTCTTACTCAACTGTGGTACTATCAAGTTCTACTCCTCATTTACTGGAGAACTCTTTGGTGCCCACTCAATGAAAGCCTAAGCATCTCACATTCGAGCTTCTTGTTCTACTGACAGAGCCTAGACCCGCTCAGTATGATAAGAAGAGGATTTCTCAAGAAGAGTCTTCCTTGTCTCAACCTATATGGCCTCCTACCGCTCCTGATCCTAAGGCAATGAGTGGAAAAAGGCCTATTTCTAAGGCTCTCAAGTTGATTCCACCTATCCCTCCTCATCCTGCTCCCTTTGCTCCAATATAGGAACCCATTCCTCCACCTGAAATAGTTGTAGTGGGTGTTCCTATGGTCGAGAAGGAAACTCCCATCTCTTCACAAGATCTAGTTTCTAACTCCAAGAGCTGTATAAACCACCCTGCACATGAACACAAGCATCAGTGGAAGGCTCTCCTAGCCAAGCAGGCCACCTCACAACAAAAGGAGGAAGAAATGACTACCCCTTCTTTAGGGCCTCCTGTAGCATCTTCTTCCTCCCTTCTTGTTGTTTCTCTTCTATTTGATCCACTCCTAGCTTTTGTTGCAAGCACCAACACAACTAACCCTAAATGGGTACAAGTGTTTATCACTCCTTCAAAAGAGTCACCTTTGTTGATGACCATTCCAGATATTCAGCCCTTCCCAAAACCTATGGATATGGTTAACACTTCAGTTGTATCCACTATGGTTCTTTCCTCCTCCTCTGCGCCTCTAGCTTTTTCTGTGGGGAGTTCATCTCCTCCCACAAAGAAGGAGGTAGAGGATGGTCCTTCTCATGATAAAGAATGTAGGAGGATCCCACCTTCTTCACAAGGTGGCCCTATGATGACCTGTTTTGTCCTTGTGACAGAACCAATCCTGGCCTCTCCTGAGTTCATCACCGCTCCTGAGTCATTCGGAAAGCTTAGTAGTGTACCTCGGGAACAACCTATGACATCTACTGAAAATAAACATGATGCTCCCATGAGATGCATGTTTAGTTTCATGGATGAAGTCTTGGCCCTATCCGTGATATTTGCAAAATCATTGACTTTAACTCCACAGGAGCTTGGCAAAGAGGACCTTGAGGGGTCCTCTTCCTTGTCCCTTATCGATGGAGGGTTGGATGCTCCCCCTCTTAACATTCCACCCTTCCAGGATCATCCTCCTTCCCCTTACAAGGATTTGGATTGGGAAGTAGACAACCTCTTGGTTGAGCAATGTTAGGAGGAGGCCCCTTTTATTCTTAATCTTGTGTGTGTGTGAGTCTTGTAATGTGTTCCCTCATACTCATGTTATGCGTTCCTAGATGACCCTTGTCACCCTTGTTGGTGCTTGGATATAGGCGTGATTTTTATGTCATGAACCTTCTTCTATTTGTACCATCATTCTTCCATGTTTGTTCTTGATCTTTGATAAATTGGGGACGATGCAAAGCGTTGTGGGAATTTAGGCTTCCCTTCCATGTTGACCCAATTTTTTATTTTTACTTTGTCTTCTCATGCATTCCTCACATGGCGTAAGGGGGTTAATGACAGTTCATTTATATACTATTTATCATACATACTTATATATATACAAGTAGTTTTGACCCTAAAATATTAGGCTACCCCTGTGTCCTATGTTTTTTTTTTCTTGTTTGCTTCCTTTATCTTTCTCTCTTCTTTGTTTGAGTTGTCCCTCCTATGTGTGACAATGCTCTCCTTTAACACTTCAATTTTCAGAAAATGAATTCATTGCCAACAAATATTTTCTTGAAAGTCTTCATAAGCTTTTCCTTGGAAGTGCATTCTCAACACCAGAACCCTAACTGAATGTGTTTCCTTCATCATGAGTTCATAAAGAAAGGAATTGAAGACCTTCCTCCAAAGTGGGAACTACTTTAACTTCCCCTCGTTTGGGGGCATGACCTTCCTTTCGAATTCCTTGATGAAGTGAACATCTTTCAAAAGTATCCCTTGATGACGAATTTCTCTAAGATGAGTGACTGCTTTTGAATTGCATGTCCCTTGAGTAGACCCCCCTTCTACTTCACAGTGAGTTCCCTAGGGACCCTTTCTTCAAAAGCCTTTGTAATGAATAGACTTTTTCACATCTAGCTTGGGGGCAGCCTAACTAGGCTCATACCATTTTCCCTTTCGTGTCTATCTTGTGGGTAGCTTAACTAGACCTTACTTTTCAAATAGCGCGTCCCTTGAGTGGACCCCTCTTTTTTCACTTTCTTGAGGGACCCCTTTGAAAGTTTTATGGCCTGCGTGATTGGCCACTTTAGACATGTTCTATCTATGGGTAGATGTTTTGATGCTTTAGATGTGTTCTATCTACGAGTAGACGTATCACCGCTTTAGATGCATCCTATCTATGGGTAGACATATCGATGCTTTAAACATGTTCTATCTACAGGTAGATGTGTCACCGCTTTAGAGGTGTTCTATCTATGGGTAGATGTATCACCGCTTTAGATGCATCCTATCTGTGGGTAGATGTATCGATGCTTTAGAAATTTTCTATATGTGGGTAGATGTGTCCTATATGTGGGTAGACGTGTCGACGCTTTAGACATGTTCTATCTGCAGGTAGATGTGTCATTGCTTCCTAACTCTGCAGAGTCCACTTCCTTGAAGCTTCATGTGAGAGATCTTGGGGGTTGCCTCCTAGTAGGTATGCAGGCCTGTAAGTCACTTTGTTGTTCAAACTTCATAGTTATGAGCAGCTATGAAGTCCTTTGCATCTCCTGAACCCTCAGGTTTCCTAGACTAAGTATTGCTTCATCGACAGTTCAGGTATACTTTTTTGACCCTACACTCTTCTTGATTTACTTTTTTTAGCACTCATCAATACTTGTGCTCACTAAAGTGGGGAAAAATGTATAAGAGTGAATTTACACCCTAGGTGTAATTCCCCTTTTTTCCTCTATACACTTTAGAAAACCTAACTCAAAGGCATAAATTCACTTAATCCCTCTTATGGCAATCCACTTGGTGCCTATTTTGTGTGTCGGTGGAGGTGTTTTTGTCAAGGACACCCATGTGGTGTGCAAACATATGCAAAGTGTTCTTATGTCCCTGGAAGATTCTTGCGGCTGAGCCAACAGAGGCATTACTCTTCTCATTGGCAGCAAATTTGTAACACTTCCTTCAGCCAACCAACCCGAATATGGTCATTTTCTTGCTCATTCCTTCATATTCAGTCTTTGAAATTGCATTTGGAGGTTGGTAGAAAGGTTGGAATAAATCTTGGATATACTTGGCTCTCATACTCTCACTCTCACAAGCTCATTTGCATTCACTTCCAAGCATTCCAAGCATTCCATTATAGCAATATCACACTCCATCACATTGGTAGAGCAAGTTTGGGACCACACCATTGTAGTAGAAGCTTGAGTTCCACTCATTTCTCCCCCAAGCAGCCTTGAGTTCTCTTGGTGGAGGTGGTAAGCTTCCCTCTCCTCTCCTCTATCATTTGGTTGAGTAGCATAGTACTGTTTTGTGGTGCTTATATTTTTGTCACTTCTTTATCTCTTTTCCTTTGGCTGTCCATGGAGGTGGGAACACCTAAATAGGGGTCTAACTAAGGAAAACCCCTATACAACCACCCCCCAACATTCTCTCTCTTGTTGTGTGTAGGTGGACACACTTTGTGCAGCTAGCTGGAAAATATCCTCTTCTACAAGACCATCTTCATCACCTTCGTTTGTACTTCTCATATTTCATAGTATTATTTTGTTCCTTTAAAAGTTGATAAGCTAAACTGTTATTCATTTTAGTGAGTCCAACCTTGTCTTTGTTGTAATCTAGTCGTATGGACTATAGCGCAATTCTGAGATGCCAATGTGTGGCACTATCGTTCAATGTCTATGCTAACGTCCTCAGGTAGAGAGCTCCCTAAGGCATAGAGTTGAACCTAAAAATGGACTCACCTAGCCCCACCTTGAAACTCAGGATTGTAGAGTGGTTTTAGGATATCATAATCCTCAACATTCTCATCCTTATACCCTAAACACAACACTTAGCTGAGGTAAGTTAGGGCAGTCTCTCATGTCTTGGCCCTCTGTGACCTGGGATCTTGCATGCAGTGGTCCCTCTCTCTTATAGCTAGGATGACCAATACTAGTAGTTGAATATCCTTTCAGCATTGACTATTTCAAGTTATTCTTAATATCTATAGCAATTTGATATGCTTGATGCAATGTGGTGGGCCTTTTGTCCCTCAAAAGGTAACCCGTTTTCTTATCAAATACACCTAAGTACACAACCAAACATTCAGGATCATTTGGTCTTATGCTTTTAGGGATCTCACTTATTACCTTTGAAAATATGAGATTAAAATAAGGGACTAACTCATCCTCTTCTTTCTCCATGCTCAAGAACTTTTGTCTTATTAAGACTGGATCAATCCTTTCACCAAATTGCTCCATGAACACTACTTTGAACTCATCCCATGAATGTATAGAAGATGCTGGTAAATATGAGAACCAATCTCTTTCATTTCCTTTTAAAGACTAAACAAACAATTTCATGACAACATCCTCAAATTCCAATTCATAATCTCCCATCACATCAACAAATGCTTGTAGATGTTTGCTTGTTGATTTAGACTTTCCACCACTGAATTTTGGTACCTTATCACTCATCTCAGGTGATACAGCATTTGGGTAACCACAAATGTTACTAAAATTTATAGCTCTATATCTTTCGGTACTAAAATTTCCTTAATGTAGCAAGGGTTTCCCATTATACATTGTTATAATTGGTTCTCTATCAGGATGCATTGATTGATAGTGCATTTTCTCACACCTCTGCAAACCTTGTTTGATCCACTTTTCAATTACAAAGGAAATTCAAACTCCCTCTATAATTATAGTCTTAAGCTTTTGACAATGTAACTTTCTATCTATTTTGCTTAAGATCTTAAAGTATAACATGCTTTCTCCATCATAATATATGAATTTCAAATTACACTTTAGAAGCATGTAAAATCATCACTAATATTCCCTCACCTAGTGCTATTTCACCTAATTGGGAATCATTAGCATCTTAAGTCCTAAAGATTTCTCATAATTTGCTTGCAAATATAATAATATTTTCTTTAGGTTTATGAGAATACCTAGAAATTAGCAGCAACTATCAATCTCTCTTCCTTGACTGCAAATTTGCAAGATCTATAATGTTCTTGTATTCTATATCAGGTTCTTTACATAGTGTTGCCACCTCTTTTGCAGAGGATTAAACTTCAAGAAATATGAAGTTTGTTCAAAGGTAAATCTCATTTTGGGTCATATCCACAAGCAGAGTCGCGCTCAAATTCTTTGAACTTTGCTGCAACCAAAACATTTCCAGGTCCAAGAGCTTCTCAACATTTGAACCAAAGTTCAAATTCACCAAATATTTGACTCAAAAATACAACAATCTATGACTGGAGAGTGAGAACGGCCCCCAACAGAGTTGCCAATCTTGTTGGCATTTTTTCTAGCAAAACCTCGAAATTCTCTAAAGTGTGGCCAACCCTTATACTCAAGAAATTTCAAGGCTATTGGCCAACACAATGAGTAAAGAATTTTGAGGTCTTTACTCCTATACTTCCAGCTATGTAGGACCTAGAAGGGTGTTCTTCATTGTGTTAAAGTGATGTTTGTCTAATTAAGAACACATTTACACACAAATTGATTCCTATTAATTTCAAATAAACTTAATTCACTGAAGATTTGGTAGACCTTTGAGTAAATGATTATCTATTTGCTAAGAATCAGAGATACTTCAAACTCATACTTCATAATTGAAAGGTTTTTTAATGAGTTTTGTTATCATTTTAAGTCCATAGCTAGGTGTTCTAATAGCTCATTTACTTACAAGATTTTATTTAACAAATAGACCAGTACTTCATCAATCGGGCATACGGAGTCAAATATGCAATAACCAGTAATACATAAGCTATTTAATTCAAAAATTGGTGGACTATTATCACAATTCTTTTCAATATGAAAACTCATAGTTTCTGAAACACAACTCCTTACCAAATCCTATGCAATTTCTTACAAATCTATGACCCTCTTCAAGCATTTAATCAACTCTTTGAGTTAAAGAAAAAATAGAGCCATACATTCAATTGAACAACTGAAGATAAATGAGAATAGCATTGATATTTTCATTTATAACTTGCAAAAAAGGTACATAGGAGAGTATTTGTTTCATAATTAATATTTTTTTTATATCTGCATAGCTTCTATAAAACTAATTTAAGACTATTACATATAGGACTCATACCCAAGACAATATACTATTCTATTCATCTATATTTTCTACAATATGCTCCTTCTTGAGCTTAGCTTCTACCTAGTCCATGTTATGACTAAAAAATTAAACCCTTTGCAATGAGCCATGAAATCCCTTTTATAGATTAAGGGAGCAACAAGCATCTGGTTCAAATGAAATTACATTTCATATGCATTTCAAAACTAACTTCATCTTAATTAGGGCCACTTCCTAGACCGTTACATTTAATCATTTCTTACCATGAGAAGAAAAGAGACAAAAAGAGAACCATGTAATTATTCAAAGAAGAATCGGCTAGCCTTCCAAAAGGTGTTGTTATCATTGCATCAAAATTAGCACATTCACACCAAAACCAGGGAATTCACCATCATTACCAATAGCATAGATTCACAAACGAATAATAGGAGAACTGAGTTAGTACAAAATCCCAAAAACCAAGCACCAATTCAGAGGAGGAAATGGGGTGTTATCCTTCCTTGTTAGCAGCCAAGTAAGCACACCTACCTGGTCTTTTGACTAAAATTAGAGTGGCTATTATCATGTCTTCATTAGAGTCACCATAGGGCACTAGTGAAATGGGACAATGGCCAGAGCTAGGGTCTGTTCCTTCTCCGTCACTAAGAGAACTATTAGAAACTTCAATGGGAGCATTGTTCCTTCCCAAACAAACCTTAGGACCCTTACTCTACTTCTTCAATTTCTTCTTAGGCTCGACAAGTATTTTCCCTCTAAACTTGACCAATTCCTGTGAAATTGTCCTATTCTTGAAATTGTAAGTACTTTGAACAATAGTTTTATCACCCTTCTTACAAAAACTTCTTTTACCCTTTGGGACTATTGAAATTTCCATTGTACCAGACTTAACCTCAGGCACATAAACAAGAGGTTCCTACATAGCCTCCTAGACATCCTAACTAGTGTAATTGGATTACTTGGTTCTCCCATCTTACAAAAAATAACACACTGACCAACAGCCCACCTTACAGAAGATACACTAGCCAAAACCCACAGAATCCCCTCTTACAGGAATAAAAACCCAAACCAGTCCAAAATAAAATGACACAGAGCATAATTGCAAGCTATAGAAGCTATACCACCCTAGGAAACTAGAAAATGATAGTTAAATTACACATACGCACACTTACAGACCCAAGGATACTACACCATTTCTTTTGTGATGATTTTCTTAGCACTCACATGTCATTCCTCCAGTACTTATAGTAATTATTTCAGCACCTTGATAATTGCAGACAATGAGATGAACTACAGTAAATCCTCATTAAATAGAGGAATTAGAGCATATAGCATTTAATGACCACCTTAGATCACTTGAGAAAACAAAAATTAATCACTCCATGCTTAATCCTTGTTGCTGATCATTTTGGATTTAAAACTTAATCAATATTGAAGCCCATTAAGGATCCCCACTTGCCTTTTCATCCATGCTTGGAAACAGCAATGATATGTTGAAAGGCTACCACGTAACCATCCACATCTCAGCCACATTCTTTGCAACTTGCCAATTTTCGTAGAAGTTTCCTTACATTTCTTTCAATCTTCAACAATGAGCAGTCATTCTCATTCAACGGGAATATTCCCATATTAAAACCCCATCATTGTTCACAGTAAATGGTTGAACATTCCTAAGCACTTTGGCAATGAAGACCTTCTGGAAATATCTTCACATAACCCGAGCCATCGCATGACGCAGTAATGAACCCGAAGCTAGGAACATTTTTCGACAATGGGAAAAGGTAGCAATGAAATAAAAATTTTACATGTGGCTACCACATTACTTCCATTCATCTCCATCGCTCATGGCTGAAAATGATGTTGGGAGATTTTTGGATGTTGTGGATGTGTTTTTGATATGTGGTTGTCATTTATGTCAACACTATTAGCATTTGGTGTATAAATTTTTGTATATGTCAAGGATATTGAGAAAATTATAAGAAAGTGTGTTTCAGGTTCCTAGTGGAACTATGCAGGTCATGAAGGAGTTTTGTTTTGTATGTAAAGGATTAGCTGATGTGGATTAAAGGGTTTATTGTTGAATGTTTCTAGATCATCTACCAGAATTTTCAGGGTTACATGTGAAGTTTTGTGTGAGTTGTGGTTTGATAGTGTTTTACTGGTCTCTGTCAGTGTTCTTGAATGAAGATTGTGTGATTCTAGTTATCTTAGTTGTTTCAGATGCTTCTCTATTGTTTCTTGGTGTTCTCTGATGTCTCTAGTTCATTCTCTATCTTTGTGGTACATCCACATTACTCGGTGAGCTCGTGGTTAAAGATCTTGTGTGCATGTTTGGTTTTTCATGTTCTTGGCTAACATGTTGGTGGTAGCATGTTGTGGATCTTCGTGGAGAAATTAATTAAAGTATTTTTGTGTTGGAGATATTAATTTGGGTCCCCACTATGTTGTGGCTGACCTTGGTGGGTATGCATTAAATATATTATTTGTAAATTAGGGCCAATATTGAAAATGTATTTTATTTTATAGCCGACTAAGTTGATCTCCTATAGCGGATATATAAGAGCGATTGTGTGATCGGTGGAAAGTATGCTTCGTGTCCTCCTATGTGCATATGTGCAAATATCATTATTGAGTAGAGCGTGAAGAAGATTGTACGAAGTGTGAAGAGGTATTGTGCTTAATTAGAACTATAATCAAGCTTGAGAAGAAGCTATTTTCTCAGTTCACATCTTGGATGGTTTTAATCCAAATCCTATTGTTGGACAGTGAGTCCTCTTTTGTAATTGAGTAGTGAGCTCTAGGCAGTGTGCCTAAATGCATGTGCATTCCCATTTTTATTTCTTTTATACTTCTAACAGAGTATAATCTTTTGGACTAACATCCACCCTGGTTTTTCTCCTAATAGGGTTTCCACGCAAAAATATTGATGTTATTTGTCTCTTTGAATTGTTAATTGTTTGTGGTTAATTTCTTATTCATCAGATCTGAGATTAAGGATAAGTTAATTTAGAAAATTTTAAATTTTTGTGACAACTAATTCACCCCCCCACTCAGTTGCATGTCCTTGTTTTTCCAACAATTGGTATCAGAGCTAGTTCCTCTAAAGAAGTCTAATAGCTTGAGGTGATCTGGGATGGAAAAATCAATATTCAAGAAGGATAGACCTAGATTTTATGGCACCAACTACTCACTATGGAAATTCAAGATGAAATTTCATCTATAGTGCATTGATGATGCTTATTGGAACATTACAAGAGATCAATGTACTATTCCTCAAAATGGTCCCTCCTTTTCTGATGAGATCAAAGATGCTTAAAGTAATACCAAAGCTATGGAAGCATTGGTGAGCACTCTAATAGATTCAAAGATGGCTAATGTGATAGCTCTGCAGACAGCTCATGAGATCTAGACAAAGTTGGAAACTTTGTGTGAAGGAGATACACAGGTGAAGATGGCTAATCTATAGAGCTTAAAAGGAAAGTATGAGAATCTAAAGATGGGTGAAGATGAAAATATTACTTCTTTTATGCAAAGAGTAAATGAAATAGTGCTAGGTATTAAATGTGTCGGTGGTTCAGTAAGTGAGGATGAAATTGTGGCTAAGATACTCAGATCCTTGCCTCATTCTTACAAAATGAAGGTTCATGCTATTGAGGAATTTATTTCTATAAACAAGATGACAAGAGATACACTGATAAGGAAGCTTGTTGCTTTTTAAATAAGTGAATTTGGTGAATATACACCAAAAATTGAATCTGCATTCAAAACTATTGTATCTAAAAGTTACAGGCCTAGATACAGTTTGGGAGAGAGCTCTAGAAAGATAACTAAATATGATGAAGAACTGAAATAGCTTGAAGATAAAAAGAGAGAAGTACAAGAACTGGAAGCACTGATTGCATAGCAAGAAAGAAGAGGAAAAGGTAAGTATGAAGATTTATTGCCTATTAAATGTTTTTCATGGATTAAGATAGGTCATTTTACATCAAGATGTCCTAAAAGAGTTCCAAGGTCTAAGCCTAGAAAACCTAGATTCCAAAATAAATGCTATTTTGCTGAAAAAGTAGTAACTGATGATGAGTTTGGTAAAGATAATGGAAATGAAGATGATTGGGCTTTCTTTGCTACCATTGAAAATAAACCTGTGCCTACTAAATCTACTGAAGATAAGAAATCTCTTGCAGCCTAAGTTGAGAAGAAAGATGAATGGTTCATTGATAGTGGATGCTCACATCATATGACCGGTGATAAAAGCAAGTTTGTGAGTCTAGAGAAGTATGATGGTGGGATTGTAAGATTTGGAGATAACAATGCTTGTGTGATTTGTGGAAGAGGTTCTATTATCCTTGGTGGTAAGGAAAAAACTGATGATGTTCTCTATGTTGAAGTTATAAAGCATAACTTGTTAAGTGTTGGATAGATGGTACACAAGGGATATGATCTACAGTTCAAGAATGGAAAATGCAAGATTCATGTGAGTTCCAGAAACATGATTGCTACTGGTGTGCAAACTAAAAGTAATATTTTTCAATTGAATACTACTAGTCAAAGTTGCTTAATTGCTCATATAGATGAAATTTGGTTGTGGCATAGGAGGTTGTGTCATGTAAACTTTGAAAAAATTATCAAGATAAGTTCTACTCAAGTAGTAAGAGATCTACCTAGGTTAATTGAATCCTGCTAATGTAATTTTCCAAGAATGTCAGATGGGTAAACAAAATAGAGTCTCCTTCTGGAGAAAACAATTTCATTCAAATAATGTGTTGGAAATGTTACATACTAATCTTTGTGGTCCCTCTAGAGTTAGAAGTATTCACAAAAAAAGGTATTTTATGCTGGTCATTGATGATTACTCTAGAATGATTTGGGTTTCCTTTTTAAGAGAAAAGTGTGAAGCATTGGACAAGTTCAAAAGTTTCAAGGCCATGGAAGAAAATGAAAATGGTTTGAAAATCAAATACCTAAGATCTAACAGAGGTGGAGAATTCATTTCTAAAGAGTTCAATTCTTATTGTGAAGAACATGGAATTGAAAGACAGTTATCTACTCCTCAAACCCCTCAACAGAATGGAGTTGCAAAAAGAAAGAATAGAACAATTTTGGATGTTTCGAGAAAAATTATGATGGAAGGGAATGTGTCTTAGATGTACTAGAGTGAAATGGTAAGCACTGTTGTATATACTTTGAATTGGGTAAATGTGAATGGTAATTCTAGTAAGACCCCTTATGAACTATGGGTTGGTTACAAGCCTACTATTAAGTATTTCAATATTTTTGGAAGCAAATGTTACATTAAGAGAGATGATGATATAGGAAATTTTGATGCTAGAAGCAATGAAGGGATCTTCCTAGGTTACTCCACAAAGAGAAAGGCATACCGAGGTTATAACAAAAGACTAAGAAATATTTTTGAGAGTGGAAATGTCAAAGTAGATGAGGACTCTGTCAAATCATCCAAACGATGCAGCTACGATTCAGATGAAGACAATACAGGTCAAGTAAAGAACACCCAAACATCAAATCTACTTTAGATTATTCCATATGTTTCCAAGATTGAACCTAAGAGTGTCACTGAAGCCTATCAAGATGAACACTGGTTGGAAGCTATGAAAGAAGAACTGACACAGATTGAAAAGAATGACACATGGACACTGGTTCCTAGGCCCAAAGACAAGAATGTGATTGGTACTAAGTGGGTATTCAAAAAAAAACTGAATGAGGAAGGTGAAGTGGTCCAGAATAAGGCAAGACTAGTATGTAATGGGTACTCTCAAATGGAAGATATTGATTTGGAAGAAACCTTTTCCTCTATTGCCAGAATTGAAGCAGTAAGATTATTTCTTTCTTATGATGCTTATAAGAACCATAAAGTCTATCAAATGGATATAAAGTTTGCATTTCTTAATGGTGAACTAGAAGAAGAAGTGTACATTGAACAGCCAGATGTATTTCAACTAACAAATAAGGAAGATATGGTTTGCATAATGAAGAAATCTCTATATGGACTCAAACAAGCCCCAAGAGCCTAGTATGCCAAATTAGACAAATATCTACTGAAGCTTGGATTCACTAAAGGTATTGTTGATAGTAACTATGTATGTTAAATATGTATGATCAAAATGAAATAAACAAAACACACATAATGGAATTTTAAACTGAAGGAAAGCAAGTAATTTGAATTTAAATAAACAAACGAAGCTTCTTCAGAGCCGTTCCATCTTCCTCTATATCTAGGGATTTGTTTGAAGCTACTGCTCTCAGATTGTGTAAGCTTGGCTTCTCCAAATGGTAATCTGCAGAATGAGTATGCAAAGGAAGTAGCTTCTCTATGCTATATGTTGATGAAATGAAAGTTCTGACACGGATATGCACAGGGGCTATAGATTATGCATAGGGGCTGTGATTTGAGGATGCTATGAAATGAGATGAATAGGCCATGATATGAAGTATTACTATGCTATACTATGATGGTTGAATATTGTGAATGCTAAAAGGCTTATGCTATTACAAATTAGCTATAGTTATTCTATTGAAAGCTTCTTTGTGATTGCAAAGACCCG
>VDFB02271358.1:762544285-762584276 GCA_007258455.2 Sequoia sempervirens
AGAAGGAATAGCTATCTTAGATGAACTTCATTTTAAAACAACTTTTTCTTGTCCTCTCGTAGTCACATTAACCTATTGATATTCTTGTTTTCCCTTGATTTTGATAACATTAACCCGTTGATCATCTACATAGATGTGACAGATTATATTGTCTTCAACATTATGTATGCTTTTGGATTTTGTATCTGATGTTTCCCCCTTTTGATAGTTCGGTAAAGGATCTTTGAATGCTTGATGATCGTCATTGGTATGATGTCCTTCAATTGTAATGGTGCCATTGTCAATTAAATCTTGTACTAGATTTCGCAAAGCTTGACAATTATTCATTCTATGACCTTTACATTGATGATAATTGCAATAATACGAGTCATTCCATGATGGTGGTTTGACTCGTGGCTCATAATCTTTTTGTGGTGGTAAGGTGATAACCTTATTATTAAGAAGCTCCTTGAGAGAAGACTCAAGAGATTGACCCAACGTGGTAAAATTCCGTCGATTTGAAAAGAATGAAGGTCTAGACAAATTTGATGTTTGGGTATTGCCAAGATTGTTATTGAAATTACCACGATTATCCTTGGTGTTTTGATTGGTCATGCTTTCTTGCTTGGAGTTTTGTCCTTGTTGATTGTTGCTTCCTTGTTGGTTGGTATTTGCTTGTTGATTATTTCGTGGAGCACTTGATAGATTAAAGATAGATGGTCTTGTTCGTAGATTATTTGCATCCACTATACCATCATTGACAACATTTTTATTTCTATTCCAAAACCTTGTTTTATCGTTGTTGTTTTGGTTGGTTGTACTTGGATTATCAAGTTTTATCACTCCTCGTTTAACCAAGGCCCCTTCAATGGTGATTGCGTTTTCAATCAATTTTTCAAAGTTATGAGGACAATGAAGGTTAAGCCTATAGCTTAATTCTTGATCTAGGCTATTGATGAAAATATCCATCTTTTCCTTTTCAGGAATAGGATGGGAATATCGTGCAAACAACCTTCTCCACCTTTGCAAAAATGTAGTGAAGGATTCTTCTACTTTTTGTTTCACTTTAAAAAGATCAAGCATTGTTATCTGGTGTTGGATGTTGTAGGAGTATTGTGATATAAATTGATTTATTAACTCCTCGAAGGTTTTGATGGGGGGAGTGATCTTGGAAAGCCACTCCATGGATTGTGCACCTAGACTTCGTGGAAATAATCGCATTAAGTAGGTATCTTCATAGGTGAATTCTAGACTCATATTTCAGAAATCCCTCACATGTTCAATGGGATCAATTTTTCCATTGTATCTATCAAATTTAGGAATTTCGCAATTTTTTGGAAAAGGGATCATTTGAAGACTCCTATCGAATGGATAAGGAGATATGTCTTCCAAAACATACTTCTTTGTTGTGCCCCCTTGCATCTCCTTTATTTGCCCTTGTAATTCTTTTATCTGTTGAGTAAGGGAACTAAAGTCAGTAGGAGGAGTTTCAGGATTCTGTTTAATCCCTTCTATATCAAAATTGTGAGATAACTTAGCTCCTTGATTAGCTAATGAAAGAAAATATCTTTCTTTGTTTTGTTCTAAAATCCTTTCCATAAGAGTATGGAATGGGGGATCTTGTTGTGCTTCTTGAAGCTTTTCTTCTGTTAATTCGTCAATATTAAGTGTATCCTCTTCTTTCTCAGCATGGTCACCCATTTTGCTTGTAGTGGTTTCTCCTTCATCTTTTTCCATGTGTTTTTGAGATCTCATGAAGACAGGCATAAGTTTTGTTCCAAATTCTACTCACTTTCGATCAAAAGAATGAAGTAGTGCAACTTGTGATGGATATAAAAGTCAAGATAGAATGAAAATTCTATGACTTGAAAGATTTCTAACCTTTAGCTTGTGTTGTTCCCTAATTGAAAGGATGAAAATCCTGTTGGTGGGAATTTAAGCAAAAGATCAAGAAAAGGATAATTTTGCACTTTATAAAGTTTTGATCATAGCTTTGTAAAAGGATGGATTTTGTGATGAATGCCTAATGTGATTTGAGTTCCCTATTGCAGAATTTGATTTGGATGAGTAGAATATTCAATTGCAGGTTGGGGAATATAACAAAAACAAATATGTTGACTATGGTTATTCCTTTGAGAAAGGGCTCTTCTTTGAAAGAAATCTTGTGAGTACAATGGTTCTATAGCATAATAATTAGTGAAACCTCTAACACAATCATGATATTGATGAAGAAAGGTTCTATATTTGAGTAAAACTTTTCGTCTTTGATACAAGAATCGTCTTTTCTTCAATAGTTTCTTGTAGCTAAGGGGTTTCTTTGGCTTTTTGATTCTTTTGAGAACGGACTTCTTAACAAAGGTTGTAGATTTCCAATTTCATAACATGAGAGTAATCAAGGTGATCATGAGTGTTGGATGATCTTAACTAAATTAATGTATTGAAAACACATCAAACAATTTGTAGAATAGTTGTTTTAAATACTATGCTAAACATCAAGTGTATGATCAAAATGTTTTTCAAAAGTTGTTTTAACAGGATTTACACATGAGAAGCATTTCAAATAGACTCACTCTTAGTTCTCAAGTAGGTCATCATAGTAATCAACAACCCACATCTTAAAACTGCGTCGACTCACACAGCCATGTCACCCCCGAAAGGGCACCCGTGTTTTTGTCTTTTCTAGGTGCATACTCAGAGTGACAGAAGTGGATACCGGATCCCCTGAGCAAACAATCCTTGGTAGTTATATGGTGAGTATCTTGGGGGTAGATTCTTCCCTCCCCTGCACTGTGATTATTATGACGTTCGAAAACTAACTTCGGTTAGATACTACACTAAGTTTGTAGTAAGGGTTTCCGTTCGGTGCAGCAAATGATAGACTCCCTCGAGAGACCTCCCTACCTTTAGAACAAAGGCTTTGGGGATGGTTATCAATGCACACTACCATCAAAAGAGGGTTTCCCCAATTTTTCTTTAAATTTTAGAGTGGGGTGGAATAGCCTGGCTTTGGCTTGAACCCACTTGAGTCGTTCCTCTTGGGTGAGTACTTTTTCCCACAAGAGCAGGCTCTCTAAAAGGTTTTAATAAAACTAGAAATTGCATAAAGGGAAATAGATGAGTTTGGCATTTTGATCACCCAGTTAAGGGGAGAGCATAGGCCTATCACCGTTTAAGCAAAGCAAACAAAGATTCAGTTTTAAGCCCAAATAAAAATTTGCTATGCTAGGTGAAGATTTTGCTTCACAAAAACATGAAATTCTTTTTAGCCCAAAATTAAAAGCGAAGTGACTATCCTAGGATTGCTTGATTTTAATTTACGTGACTACCCTAGGATTGCTTCATTTTAATTATATGACTACCCTAGGATTGCTTCATTTTAATTCAAAGTTATTAACTATCCGCGGTCGCGTCAGATTCAGTCAAGTTGTATTTAAATTACAATTTACAGTTTGCAGGTTTTTCAAAAATGCGCTATAACAGACATTATGGGCGTTGTAGGATTCTTCATGGGCACTGCAGAATGCTTCATGGGCGCTGCAGGATGGCTCATGGGTGCTGCAGAATGGCTCATGGGTGCTACAGAATGGCTCACGGGCATTGCAGGATGCTTTACAAGCGCTGCACAATACTTCACGGGCGCTACAGGATGGCTCAAGGGCATTGCAAGATGCTCTAAGGGTGCTGAACTAGGTATGAATTTTCTTGAAACGTGTTTATTGCGCTAATCCACTGTTTTTGGTTGTAACCTATCAGGAAAAACTGCAATAAAATCTTAAAATTGGGGCAAGAGCCCCACAGTGGGCGCCAAAAAATGTGTATGTTAAATATATATGATCAAAATGAAATAAAAAAAACACACATAATGGAACTTTAAACTGAAGGAAAGCAAGTAATTTGAATTTAAATAAACAAACGAAGCTTCTTCAGAGTCGTTTCATCTTCCTCTATCTCTAGGGATTTGTTTGAAGCCACTGCTCTCAAATTGTGTAAGCTTGGCTTCTCCAAATGGCAATCTGCAGAATGAGTATGCAAAGGAAGGAGCTTCTCTATGCTATATGCTGATGAAATGAAAGTTCTGACACAGATATGCACAGGGGCTATAGATTATGCACAAGGGTTGTGATTTGAGGATGCTATGAAATGAGATGAATAGGCCATGATATGAAGTACTACTATGCTATACTATGATGGTTGAATACTGTGAATGCTAAAAGGCTTATGCTATTGCAAATTGGCTATAGTTATTCTATTGAAAGCTTCTTTGTAATTGCAAAGACCCGACAGTCCTTTTTATAGCTTTTTGCAGGCAAAATCTTGGATGGAAAGGATCAACGGCTATGAGATTGTCTAGTAAGTTTGAATGGTGAGAGATGAAGAGGTTGAGAGGAAGATGGAAGAGGTTGGGAGGTTGGAGAGAAGAAGGGAAGCCTGTCTTCAACCCATGGGAACAAGCTTGTATAGGAACAGAGAAATTAACTTTTCTGTTTTGGCAGTTTGTTTCATGGTTGTTGAAGATAATGCAAATTAAATAAATAAATAAATTTAATATCATGTGAGTTTGAAGAAATTAAATATTTTTGAAATATTTAATTTTAGAACTATAGAAGACTCAATTAAATATTTAGAATATTTAATTTGCAAATAGACTTTAGAAGAATTAATTAAATATTTTGGAATATTCAATTGTAATGGGACTTTAGAAAGGATTTAATTAAATATTTGGAATATTTAATTGTAAATAGAATTTAGAAGATTTTAATTAAATATTTTGGAATATTTAATTGTGAATGAAATTTAGAAGAAAAGAATACTTAATCTTTATTTGAATAAAATATTCAAGCCAAGATTATTGATAATTAATATAAATAAATCGTAATGTTTATTTAATTAATTAAGAAATGAATATGAAAAGATGATTAAATAAACTTATTTATTTAATCGAAATGAAATAATGAACAATATAAATAAATTTTTTAAATTTATTTATACGTAGATTGAATTCAGAGATTTAATTAAATATTAAAAATATTTAATTAATTACCAGACTATTGTGATGTGACCATTTTTAGGTGTATACAGTAACTTATACTTCAAATTAGATCATGATAAGGAGTTAATCATAGAAGTCTTTGTTGGTAACATCATTTTTGGTGGAGATAATAATCTATGCATGAAGTTTGTTGATGAGATGAGTGAATTTGAGATGAACATGATTGGTGAAATGAATTTCTTTTTGGGATTGCAAATTACACAATTGGACCAGGGGATTTTCATATCTTAGCCCAAATATGTGAAAGATCTACTGAACAAGTTTGGGATGGATGACTCCAAACCTATTGGTACTCCCATGGTAACTGGATGTAAGTTGACTTAGAATGATGATTCTCCTAAGAAAAATCAAAGAAGGTACAGATCAATGATTGGTGGACTGCTCCACTTGACTCAAACTAGACCGGATATTATGAATGTTTTATGTATGTTCGGTAGATTTCAAGTTGATCCAAAAGAATCACATATGATTGTTATCAAAAGAATCTTTAGATATCTGAAAGGAATAATTGACTTTGGAATTTGGTATCCAAAGGATGGTGATCTCACTTTGAGTGCATACACTGATGCGGATTGGGCTGGTGATATAGATGACAAGAAAAGTACTAGTGGTGGTGATTTCTTCCTAGGGAAGAAGTTGGTGTCCTAGTTAAGCAAAAAATAGAATTCCATTTCTCTATCCACTGTTGAAGTTGAATATATTGTTGCTGCCAATAATTGTACTCAAGTGATATGGATCAAACAGATGTTGAAAGATATCAGGGTGGTATATGAAGAACCTATTGCCATATACTATGACAATTCAAGTGCAATAAATATTTCAAAGAATCTAGTGTTACATTCCAAGAGAAAACATATATCAATCAATTTTCATTTCTTGAGGGAGAAAGTGAATGAGAAAGAAGTCAGATTGGAATATGTGCCTACCAAAGAATAGATTTTAGATATATTTACTAAGCCATTGTCGAAAGATACTTTTGATTATCTCAGAGGAATGCTAGGGGTGATTACCCCTCCTAATAAGAACTAAATAATGCATTTACTTGCATCAATCTAAGAATTTCCTTGCTATATTCTAATCTAGATTGATGTTTCTATGGCTACTACTCAGGGGGAGTAGTCAAATGTGCAAATATGTAGTTCAGAGCATATGGAAAGGTAATGGTTACCTTTTCCATTGATGTCAAAGGGGGAGAAGTGTAATGTGACATCTTTTCAAGAGGAGAAGTGCAGGAGAAGTCAGCATGTTGGGTTGATGGTATTTTTTTTCACATCATGTGTTGCCATCAATTCCAAAGGGGGGGTTGTTGGGAGATTGTTGGATGTTGTGGATGTGTTCCTAATATGTGGTTGCCATTTATGTCAACACTATTAGCATTTTTTGTATCAATTGTTGTATATGTCGAGGATATTGAGAAAATTATAAGAAAAAGTGTTACAGGTTCCTAGTGGAACTGTGCAGGTCATGAAGGAGTTTTGTTCTATATGTAAAAGATTAGATGATGTGGATTAAAGGGTTTATTGTTGAATGTTTCTAGATCATCTACCAGAAGTTTGAGAGGTCCGCGTGAAGTTCTGTGTGAGTGTCGTCTGACAGTGTTTTGTTGGTCTCTATAAGTGTTCCTGAATGAAGATTGTGTGATTCTAGTTATCTCAGTTTTTGCGGATGCTTCTATGTTGTTTCTTGGTGTTCTCTAATGTCTCTAGTTCATTATCTATCTTTGTATTATGTCCACATTACTTGGTGAGCTCGTTGTTAAAGATATTTGTGAGCATGTTCGGTTTTTCATGTTCTTGGCCAACATGTTGGTGGTAACGTGTTGTGGATCTTCGTGGAAAAATTAATTAAAGAATTTTTGTGTTGGAGATATTAATTTGGGTCCCCACTATGTTGTGTCTGACCTTGGTGGATACACATTAAAAATATTATTTGTAAATTTGGGCCGACATTGAAAATGTATTTTATTTTATGGCCAACTAACTTGTGGTGAAATCTCCTATAGCGGATATATAAGAGAAATTGTGTGATCAATGGAAAGTATGCTTCATGTGCTCCTATGTGTGTGTGTGAATATCATTATTGAGTAGAGTGTGAAGAATATTGTATGAAGTGTGAAGAGGTATTGAGCTTAATTGGAACTGTAATAAGGCTTGAGAAGAAGTTGTTTTCTTAGTTCACATCTTGGATGGTTTTAATCCAAATCCTATTGTTGGATAGTGAGTCCTCTTTTGTAATTGAGCAGTGAGCTCTAGGAAGTGTGCCTAAATGCATGTGCATTCCCCTTTTGATTTCTTTTATACTTCTAATAGAGTATAATCTTGTGGACTAACATCCACCGTGGTTTTTCCCCTAACAGGGTTTCCACGCAAAAATCTTGGTGTTATTTGTCTCCCTGATGTGTTAATTGTTTGTGGTTAATTGCTTATTCATCAGATCTAAGATTAAGGATAAGTTAAGTTAGAAAATTTAAAATTTATGTGACAACTGATTCACCCCCCCCCCCCCGCTTAGTTGTATGTCCTTATTTTTCCAACAAGTCAGAGAAGAGTGTGAGACATTTTGGCGATGACGAGATGGAATGTAGTGCACGCTCATCGCATGTCACTGAAGTGGGACCAAAGGTCTGAAAGATTTCAGTGATGAAAAATGCCCAAAGAAAACCAAGGTCCATCACCTATCACTTAAATAAAACTGGCAAAGGAAACCCTTTCAGCGATGGATAACCCCCAAGTTAATGGATATTTTCCACGTACGAAAAAGATGCTTTTTAAAGAGGGTCCATATGAGATCAACGAGATTTGAACCCTCAAGATTAAAGGCTTAGGTATTAGGTTTTTTGACAAAATATTTTGGTCTAACTTAGGCAAAATTTGAAACCAATAAGAGCACTAGTGACCGACAGACATAGGCTAAAGGACCAGTAAATACAATGTTTTGAATGGCTCAAATGATCAATGACCTGGTGAGCAGGTCAATGTAAAAATAAAATGCCCAAGGGTTTATGATGGGAAATTTGTAAAACAATGGTTTTTGGGCCAAAATTTTAACCTACCCTTGGACAAAAATCTCAGGAATCATGACCAAAACATGGACCTACTCAAGATTTTGCAAAAAAAAATAGGAGCTCTACCAAAGGGTACATGAGCAGTGTACATAGGGCCCCTCCCTACACCACATGGCAAGGGTAGGTAGGCCTACTACCTCCTTTAATGTACTGGTAGGATGCCAAGAATTTTCACCAGTGATGAGTTAAAATATTTTGGAGCATCAAATAGATTTCACCATAGATCCCCCATACCATTGACTGACTGCAAAATATTTTGAAGCATTAAAATATTCTGACAAATAGAATATTCTAGGGCATATTCTCATCGACCCTAGGCCCACACTGACTAGTGATGGTCATTCGATAGTCAAATTTAATTTGGTGATTTTTTTATGTCAACATCACATCAACGTGACATCAACACTCCTTGAGAATTTTTTGCCCCTTATTTGTTGGTAGGTTTCATTTTGTTGTTCAACTTTGGAGGCTTGTAACTTGGTCATATAGACTCTTTTTCTTGAGAATTTTTTTTTATTTTGGGTAGAATTTTGTACTCTTCACAATGGTGTAATTGGTTTTTATCTTGTTGGTTTTTTTCTAGAAATTATAGATTCACACACATGTTGCTAAGTCATTCTCATTTTGGGAACTTTTGAGGCTTTGTTCTTGCTCCTATAGTATCATTTGTGGATTTTTTTTAAACTACATAATTTTTCATGTACTTTCTAGTGGTGTGATCAGATTGATCACATTCTATGTAAAAAAATTACTTTGATCTTGTATCCAAATTTGGCATCTGGACGCACTAAGATCAAGTATGCTTCATTGTTTCTTGCAAGTGACACCTATAATCACACTAAGCATAAATTTCCAAACTCATATGTTTCTTGGGGGTTTCTTAGTTGTGTAATTCGGGGGGTAATCTTATGCTCTTGTTGGTTGAAATTGTGTCTTCTAATTCATGGAAAGTAAAATGAGATTATTGTAGGAAGAAAAAGCATACAATAGATGAATGTTTGTAGGAAGAACTTGATGGTTTGAAAATTCTTTATGAACTTTAGGTAAAACTTGTACAAACTTGTTTCACACTTTTATAAAGGAATCAGCCAAGAAAAACAAAAATTCTCAACATCAACACCATTAAAGTGGTATTTATGTTCTAAATTTCAAAATGATGTAAACTAGTAAAATGTAGAACTCTTGATGAAATTTATTCCTGTAATTTTTTTATTATTAAAAATGAATTTTGTTTTTGTTTTTTAAAATTTAAGTGTATATTTTGAATTGTTGAAAATTTCAAGAAAAAGTGGTGTAGAGTTTATGTCAAAAAAATAGAAAAAAACTTTGTTTTTTCTTGATATTTTTCCTAAATAGAAAATTTCAATATCTAGTGCATGAATTTTTTTTTTTAAATTGATGTACATATTTTCCTCTTAATAACATGTTAAAGTCAAATGTACCAGAATTTGATAGTTTTCATTTGACATCAACTATTGTCGATTTCAAAAAATATATACCCTTTTGGAGAAGATTCTCTCCTCTAGTACACCATATATTTTTCAAAAAAATTTAATATGTTTTAATATTTTTTTAATTTCTAATCAGCCTTATTTTTTATTTCAACATCTACTTGCATTATTTAAAAATATATATATTAAAACTAACCAAAATATCAATATATATATATATATATGGATTCTTCACTTAGAGCTCTACAAAAGGGTATTTTTACTTTTTTGAAAAATAATTTTAACTAAAGAAATATCATGTTCATGTGGAATGTTTCAAAAAAAATTAAGAAACGATGAGGTGGCTACCAGTAAGGATGCCACATAAATAGTTTCAAGTGAAAGGGTTTCGGTCGAAACCCTTTCGAATAAAACTATTTTAGTTGAAAACATACATACAAATTGAGTCACATTTTAATGTGACAAAGGGAATTTTTTTTTTTTGTTTCAGGAAAAAGGGTTTTGACCGAAACTCTATGTGCAGGCCATGTAGTTTCTGATGAAACTATTTCACTTGAAATTGTTTAGGGTGAAATTGTTTTAATCAAAAGTCTTTTTTTGCCAATAGTGTGACACATATTTGTTCTTTTATTTCTTCATTAGTTGCAATAGCTTTGCATTTCCAATGGCATTAGTTTGACTTATTCCCTTGAACCAACATCAATCAAATCATCTAGTATTCTTACTTCATCATATGTTGAGAACACAATAGGGGATAATAAGTGTATTCAAATGACATTGATGTCGAAGGACCTTATCAAGCTGTCACAATCTCACAACCAACTCAGATCACACACACACATAGATTGACACAACACGAGTTTTCACAACATGAGAGACCAACACTTTTCTTTATTAATGATAATAACATTACAAAATAACAATGGCACCATTTGGGCTATCTCACTATGGTTGTCTGCCAAATTGCAAATCTCACTACCACTTGTGAACTACTTCACTACCACCTCACTTGTCTTCTCTATCACTCGCTACCTCTTTACATTGTATGCCTCCTTCATGTTGGCTTTGTCATTCATCTCTCATGTGCCGTAGTATCACCATGCAGTTACCTTGCTATAAGTAGCTTCCAATCGTCAACCAATGAACATGTATTCCATAATGATGTGGAATTCATCCAATATCGCTTTTCCAGGTGCCATAACTAAACTCACCATCCACCACCCTTGATCGTTCAAATTCCTACTATTGGAATGTCATCGAGACTTTGGGGGATCTCTCCCCAAAAACCCCATGTCACATTGATAACCTCTTAATGGGATATCACTAGAATGTCTAAGAGACATCAGGGGATATCATGCCAACACCACCCCACCACACCATCGATGAGACACACCTAGTCGAAGAGACTGAGGAGTATCTCCCTCCAATACCATAAGATCACCTCGATGCAATGGTCCACTAAGCTCATAGTCCTCAGAATATTGAACAAACATGGGATGTCAAAGAGACATCCATAGAACTGCCATCAACACCACTTTGTCTCCTAGATGAAAACAACCCTGAATCAAGTTGCAAGTCTCAACGAAACATACTTGATCCACCGAAAACAAAAGGAAACACCAAGTTGGGAGGTTAGGAAATTTTGAAAGCTCATTACAACAAAGGGATCACTAAATCGGAAGGTTTTGGAACTTCATAACTCTGCAACACGAGTTATGAAAACTTGGAATCTCGTGACTCCTCCCTCAAATTGACTACTCTGCAAGCTTGAAATCAACCCTTATTGAGTGGAATAACATAGATTGATGCAAGATCACTTATATGTCCTAGATGCACCTACATTAGACACTCGAGTAGGAAGAATTTTGTGAATATGGATTCAAAAAATAGGGTTGAGTGGTAGTACCACCCTTTCAAACTGCAAGCCATCCTCAGCCAACCCCATTGGTAAAATTGGTACCTTCATTGGCTTCATCTTTCTCCTCTTCCAACACTTAGCTGGAACAAGCAGCCTCCTCCTCTAAAAACTTTTCTCTACACTCAACCTCCTGTATTTGGAATCAACTCCACCAAAACCTGACCACTTCCTTGAAATGCATCTCTCATTCACCTCTGATCTTGTGGGATTCAGCCCACCATAGTCCATCCACCTCCACCAATTTGTACATGCACTTAACTCTGCAACACCATGCAAATCCTTCCTCGCATACCAATCATTTTGAAACATTTCATATGCATTCACTACCTTATCCATCTCAATGTTATGCATTATTTCCTTCTTTGGTAACACTACATCCACTTTTCCATCTTCACCTTTCGGTATGACACTGTACTCCTCTTTCTATATGCCTTCTAAAATACTTTTTCTCGCTGCATCCATTTCCCTTTCTGCATTAATTTCAATAACACAATCAAAATATTCATCCTTTCTATCCTTAGTGACTTCTTTTGTCACATCATTTTCCCTAATACTAAATTTCATTGTCTTTGTTGTTGCATTGAACAACTTCTCTATCTTTGTGATCTCTTCCTCAAGAAGCTCTTGGTCTTCATCAGGTTCTTCATTGAACACTGGATCCTTATACATCACTTCATCACCCTCAACTGCTACAACCTCATTATTTGTAAAAATTATATCCTTCATCTCATCCTCTTTTGTGTTATCCTCAAAACATACTTCTATAAAAAATTCTTCATCCTATTCACCTACATACACAACTATGAAGAATTTGTTTCCTTTCTTCTTTGACATTTCATCAATCACTTTCCACAAACTCTCAATGCGTTATTAGGAAAGCTTCAAACACTCTATGGTTACAAGTACTCCTTGCAACAATATCTCACTCACACAACTATCCTCTACCCAACAAAGATCCCGAAAGATGCTTCCTCTACCAACTCTCTCTCAATGGAGGAACTCTACACCTTCTACCCAACTTTATCTCTACTGGAGGATAGCAATTACAAACCCTTTTTCATGGCTGCAACAAACATACTTTTCCACAACTCTTCTCAGCTCATCACTTGCAAGTCTTCTGGATTCAACCCACACTCATAGATCTTGCTACAACTACCTCACATTCAGTGTTCTATTACAAACTCAAGACAACCTACTCTGATACCACTTGATGCAGTTGAGACCGAAGGACCTTATCAGGCCATCACAATCTGCTGCCAACTCAGACCACACACACATAGATTGACACAACACAGGTTTTCACAACATGAGAGACCAACACTTTTCTTTATTAATGAAAACAACATTACAAAATCACAATGCCACCATGTGGGCTATCTCACTATGGTTGTCTACCAAATTGCAGATCTCACTACCACTTGTGAGTTACTTCACTACCACCTCACTCGTCTTCTCTATCATTTGCTACCTCTTTATATTGTATTCCTCGTTCATGTTAGCCTTGTCATTCTTCTCTCTTGTGTCATAGTATCACCATGTAGTTATCTCACTATCAATAGTTTCCAATCATCAACCAATGAACATGTATTCCACAACAACGATGTGGAATGCATCCAATATCACTTCGCTAGGTGTCATAATCGAACTCACCATCCACTGCCCTTGACTGTTCAAATTCCCACCATCAAAATGTCATCAAGACTTTGGAATATCTCTCCACGAAAACCCCATGTCACATCGATAAGCTCTTAACAGGATATCACTGGAATGTCTAAGAGACATCGGGGGATCTCACACTGAAACCACCCCACCACACCATGGATGAGACACACCTAGTCGAAGAGGCTTAGGAGTATCTCTCATTGACACCATAAGGTCACCTCAATGCAACATTCCACTAAACTCGTAGTCCTCAAAATGTCAAACAAACATGGGATGTCGAAGAGACATCCACAGAACTCCCATCGACACCGCTTTGTCTCTTACATGAAAACAACCCTAAATCAAGTTGCAAGTATCATTGAAACATACTTGTCACGCTGACAACAAAAGGAAATGCCAAGTTGGTAGGTTAGAAAATCTTGAAACCCCACAATAATAAAGGGATCGCTAAATCAAAAGGTTTCAGAACTTCAGAACTCTACAACATGAGTTATGAAAACTTGGAATCCTGCCACTCCTCCCTCATGTTGACTGCTTTGCAAGCCTGAACTTAGCCCTTATTAAGTGGAATAACACATATCGATGCAAGATCACTTATATGCCCTAGAGGCTCCTGCATCAAACATGCAATAAAATATCTCCTTCATCTATTATTTCTCCTAGGGATTCTTGTGAATCCATAGATTTGGCTCCTTGTGATTTAGTGCAATGGAACATTCATCATCTTCTAAAGAGGACATTCTAGGATGAGTACTTTATAGACATTGGCAGTTTATTTTGTGAGTCCCAAATTTCAAATTTGGGAGACACCATTGATTGCATTCATCTTCTCTTTGATGGAGATGATTATTCTTTAGTTGTTGTGAGGGAGCACTTTGACCCTTTTCCTCATTCTCTACATGATCATCCTTCATAGTTTGACATGAGTGTGGATTCTTTTGGACAACATTTGGAGGATGCTTCTTTTTCTTTAAAGGGGGTATCTTTATCTTTGGGGATATTTTTATGCCTTTAGATTCTAAGTTCAAACAGTTAGTTGTAGTTTCATATTTCTAAAAAATTAGATCTAAATGCAAGTGCAAAATGATGTTAAATGACAAGAAAAAAGACCTAACTTGAGATGTAATTTTGATTCAATTTTTTTTATGTAAATGAATAATCATGCAATGTTATGTAAACACTATGCTAAATGACTGAGATTTTTAAATTTTCAAGAATTTAAAGAATGCAAAAATAAAAACCTAAAACCCTAAATGAGATGCAAACTAATGTAACTAAACAACCCTAAATTAGATGCAAATAATGCAATGCAATGTAGAGGAACAAAAATCCTAGATCTAGGGTTGAAAATGGACTCCAAAATCTGAAAGTTATGATTCTCGAAAGTCTGGTTCACTAGAATGAAACAACAAAAACTAGGTTTAGGGAAAAGAGGGTTTCCCTAAATTGATATGTAGAGAGAAATATTTTCCTTTATTTCAATAGGAAATGAGATCCCCACAAATAATTTACTAACAACCCTTAGGTGAATCAACTCAATGTGAGAATATTTAGATTTCCTTATGCTTTGAGGATGGGGGTCAAGTTCAAACACCTTTTTTGGGAGAAAAACAAAAAATAGCAAATCAACCTAATTACACCAATTCACACTTGAAACAACAATATAAAGCTCAATATTAGAAGTAGAAAATTGATTGCAGATCTAAGAAGGGAAGAATGATGCTTACCAATCACCAAAATTCACTTTTAGGAGGTTGTCTGGGACTAATTCACCCATGGGAAAATGGGTCTTTTGTTAGGGTTTTTCAGCAACTTTTGGTAGCCTCTAATGCTGACCTATAGCTTTCAATATGTCCAAGTTTCAATGTCAAAAAGTTAGAAATCAAATATGTAGGTTAGATTTTATGATTTGACAAAAAAATGGGCAACTTTTACAATCTTGAACTTCCAGAGATCTTCAATCCTTTTTCAATCTAAATTTGCAACACACACACACAAGATATAAAAAAAAAAAAAAAATGTTTTTGGTGAATGGGGGTTTTCCTTGGTCAAACCTCATTTTGGTAATCAAATCTTAAATTGAAATAAAGCATAAAAGAGGGAATGAACAATGAACAATGTTATGTTTCCACTCAAAAAACCCTTGGATAAACCTTTGAATGTAGATTTGTAACTTGCATGAAATGGCTTCAATGGATGTTAATCTTGATACTCGAAATAATGCTTTGAATGCTTGAAATTTATTTTGAAACCTACATCATAATGTTAACTCCAAAAACATGCATGATGTAAAAAGAATTTGACATGATGATTAGATCTTGAATGTTGGAACAAATCTCTGATAATTTTTCTCTTGAATTCTCTTGATCATCAACTTTTTTCTTATGAAATTACTCTTCAAAAATTCTCTTAAAGTTATTGAAAATTTCTAGGTTCTTAGATGTTGAAACAATGAAATAGCCTTCTATTTATAGACCTATGTGTTATTAATTTCCTAAAATTCAAATATCGCATGTCAACATTGACATATGGATTTGAGGACCTTAAAAAATTGCCAAAAACATATTTTAAATTTAGGTTCAAATGCCTAGGGAGGACCCATTAACCCATGGGTGAATGGGTCCCAAGTCCCTATTCCTAGAACACACATTGCTCAAGGTAAAGTTTTATAAGTTGGCATTAATTATTTTCAGGTTTTCCCTTTGGAAAATGTAATTCATTAGGCATGTAAATAAATAATGGGGCTTATTAAGGCATAATTAATCTCAATTTAATTAAGAGGACCCAAAAAAGTATGAAAATTAAAGGAATACATTTTTCAACACTAAATTAAGGAATTATTAAGTCCATTTTAATTAGGAGGGCCTAAACAAAGTGTGAAAATTTAAAGGGATACATTTTTCTACACTACATGTTCTACATTTTTTTTTAGGTGATTTTGAATTGTCTTCTTCAATAGTATGACCTAGAACACCTATTTGGAGTGTGACACCTTTCGACATCAACATGGAGACACTTGAGAATTCTTTGAAGATATCACACATCATTCTTCTTCCAGCATCTTCCTTTGAGGAATGCGATTACATCTTTCATACCATCTTGGTCTTGTTTCTTCCTAAGGGGAGGAACATTGTTCAACAATCATGGATCATCTTCAACATTCATTGTTAGACATCTACCATCTTTGCAATAGGAACTCACTAAGGGAGGTGTTTCATGGTCTCTCTTCTCTCTTATGGGGGGTATTTTCCATGTATGGGGTTTTCCTTCTCATGCATCATTGAGGGGATCTTGTTTTTATCTCTCTTTTGGGAGGAGTTTTGTCCAATTGGGGTTTTTCTTTTTCTTTTTTTTTTTAGAGATTGCATTTGCATATGTACATGGGTACCTAACATGGCATCATAGGCAGGACATATCTTTGTGTCATTTTTATAATAGTACTCTCTAAGTTGTACTTCCTTTTATGGCTTCATTCTCTCATATAATAAAACAAGGTTTTTGTATGTTAAGTATGAACAAGGATACTCCTATATAATTGTAGAGTCAAATTCCATGTAATAGATATAATTCCACCTTGGTACTTTATACCTTGGTGCATACTATCTACTTTTTATGTCAAAATAAGGATTGATTTATGTTATTTAGCGTAACCTAAAGCAAAAGAAAAATCATCTATCTTATCTCATCATATATCCAATAAAATCTTGAATCTATCTAATAATCATAGATCTATTGGTGCTTGATCATTCATCTCATCATATTTTATCTATCTAATCATCCACTATTCTATTCTACTCATCATACTAACATTTCTATCCAAGTATCATAAAATACACAGAAATATCCACTGCATCTTGCATCCATAAACTATCAATAGAATCTCATATCATTTATCATGCATGATCATCATATATCATATCAAAATACAAAAAGAACCATATCCATACATCATGATATTATATGAAACATCTTGCGTCCAAAAATAATTAGTAGAATCATAAGCATGTTGGCAAAACAAGGAAAGACAACTGAGAGGGGGGTGAATTAATTGTCATGGAAATTTAAACTTTTCAAACTTAACTTAATTTTAATCTCAAATTTGATGAATAAGCAATTAATCATGAACAATTAACACATCAAAGAGATAGATAACACCAATATTTTTTACGTAGAAACCCTATTAGGATAAAAACCACGGTGGATGTTAGTCCACAAGATTATACTCTATTAGAAGTATAAGAAGAAATAATAAAGGGGAATGCACATGCATTCAGGCACACTGCCTAGAACTCACTGCTCAATTACAAAAGAGGACTCACTATCCAACAATAGAGTTTGGATTAAAACCATCCAAGATGTGAACTGAGAAAATAGCTTCTTCACAAACCTGATTACAGTTCCAATTAAGCTCAACACTTTTTCACATTTTGCACAATCTTCTTCACACTCTGCTCTGCAATCGAATGATATTCGCACATACACACATAGGATCACATGAAGCATCATCTTTATCAATGAAAAAATCACCCTTATATATCCGCTACATGAGATTCCATCACAACTTCGTCGGCCAAGAAAAACAAAATATTTTTGTAATGTCGGCCCAGATTTACAAATAAACTTTTAATGTGAATCCACCAAGGTCAGCCACAACATATTGGAGACCCAAATTAACATATCCAATGTGAAAAGACTTTAATTAATTTCACCACGAAGATCCACAACACGTTACCACCAACATGTCAGCTAGAAACATGAAAAATCGAACATGTGCAAGACAAGATCTTCAACCACGAACTCTTTGAATATTGTGGGCATACCACAAAGATAGAGAATTATCTAGAGACACCATAGAACACCAAGAAACAATAGAGAAATGTCTACAACAACTGAAATAATAAGAATTACACAAACTTCATTCAGGAACACTGCCAGAGACCAGCAAAACACTGTCAGACCACAACAAACTCAAAACTTCACGCAGGCCTCTGAAACTTCTGGTAGATGATCTAGAAACATTCAAAAATAAACCCTTTAATCCACATCAACTAAGCTTCAATGTACAGAATAGGATACCTTCATGACCTGCACAGTTCTGTTGGGAACCTAGAATACTTTCTTTTACAATTTTCTCAATATCCTCAACATATATATCCTTCAATACACCAAATTCTAATAGTGTTGACATCAATGACAACCACATATTAGCAACCATATCCACAACATCCAATAATCTCCCCCTTTGGCATTGATGGCAACACATGATGTGAAAAATACCATCAACCCAACACACTGACTTCTTCTCAACTACACTTCTCACCACAAGACTCTTCTCCTTAGAAATATTTTTCACACACACTTCTCCCCTTTTCACATCAATGGAAAAGGTAACAATCACCTTTCCATGCACACGCTCTAAACCACATATTTTCACATATGACTACTCCCCTTGAGTAGCAGCCATGAAAATATCAGTCTTGATCAAAGTATAGCAATGAAGCTCATGGATTGATGCAAGAAAATGCATCAGTTAGTTATTATCAAGAGGGGTAATTACCCCTAGCATTCCTCTGAGATACTCAAAAGTATCTTTTGGCAAAGGCTTAGTAAATATATCTGTAATTTTTTCTTTGGTAGGAACATACTCCAATCTGACTTCTTTCTCATTCACTTTCTCCCTCAAGAAATGAAACTTGATTGATATATGTTTAGTCTTAGAGTGTAGTACTGGATTCCTTGAGATATTTATTATACTTGAATTGTCACAATATATGGCAATAGGCTCTTCATATATTACCATGATATCTCTCAACATTTGTTTCATCCATATCACTTCAATACAATTATTGGCAGCAGCAATGTATTCTGCTTCAACAGTGGATAGATAAATTGAGTTTTGCTTTTTACTCAACCAAGATATTAGTTTCTTCCCTTGGAAGAAGCCACCACCACTAGTACTTTTCCTATCATCTGCATCATCAGCCCAATCTGCATCAATGTATGCACATAAAGTGAGATCATCATCCTTTGGATACCAAAGTCCAAAGTCAACTATTCCTTTTAGATATCTGAAAATTCTTTTTACAGTAGTCACATGTGATTCCTTTGGATCAGCTTGAAATCTAGCAACCATACATACAACATTCATAATGTCTAGTCTAGTATGTGTCAAGTAGAGAAATCCACCGATCATTGACCTATACCAAGTTTAATTTTCCTTTGGAGAATCATCATTCTATGTCAACTTACATCTGGTTACCATGGGAGTACTGACAAGTTTGGAGTCATCCATTCCAAAATTCTTCAGCAGCTCTTTCACATATTTGGACTAAGATATGAAAATCCCCTGGTCCAATTGTGTAATTTACAATCCTAGAAAGAACTTCATCTCACCAATCATGCTCATCTCAAATTCACTCTTCATTTCATTAGCAAACTTCATACATAGATTGTCATCACCTCCAAAAATGATATCATTAGCAAAAACTTCTATAATCAACTCCTTATCATGATCTAACTTGAAGTATAAGTTGCTATTAGCAGTACCTTTAGTGAATCCAAGCTTCAGTAGATATTTGTCCAATCTAGCGTACCATGCTTTGGGGGCTTGCTTAAGTTCATATATAGCTTTCTTCAATTTGCAAACCATATCTCCCTTATCTGTTAGTTGGAACCCATCCAACTGTTCAATGTACACTTCTTCTAGTTCTCCATTCAGAAATGCAGACTTCACATCCATTTGATAGACTTTATAATTCTTGTATGCAGCATAAGTAAGAAATAACTTCACAACTTCAATTCTAGCTACAAGGGAAAAGGTTTCTTCAAAATCTATACCTTCCATTTGAGAATAACCTTTACATCCAGTCTTTCTTTATTACGGACCACTTCTCCTTCTTCATTCAGCTTGTTTCTAAATACCCATTTGGTACCAATCACATTTTTTTCTTTAGGCCTAGGAACCAATAGCCATGTATCATTCTTCTTAATCTGTGTTAGCTCTTCCTTCATAGCTTCTATCCAATGTTCATCTTGCCAGGCATCAGTGACACTCTTAGGTTCAATCTTGGAAATCAGACAATATTCTTCTGCAATGTTTCTTCTAGTTTGCACTCCTTTACTCTTATCTCCTATGATTTGACTTTTAGAATGATTTATCTTTACATACCTTGGAGTTTTGGGACTTTCTTGGACTTTTGACTCTTCTGATCTTTCTTCTACACTTGCACTTGTCTAAGCTTCCTGATTGTCTTGATTTACTGGAACAAATTGAGGTTGCTTCACCGGAACATATGGAATAATCTGAAGTATGCTCGGTGTCTGAGTGTTCTTTACTTGACATGTGTTGTCTTCGTCTGAATCATACATGCATTGTTTGGATGATTTGAAAGATTCCTCATCAACTCAGACATTTTCACTTTCAACCATCTTTTTCAGTCTTTTATTATAGCACTGGTATGCCTTTCTCTTAGTGGAGTAACCTAGGAAGATCCCTTCATTGCTTCTAGCATCAAATTTTCCTATATCAACATCTCTCTAATATAATACTTGATTCCAAAGATCTTAAAGTAATTAATAGTAGGCTTGTGACCAAACCATAACTCATAAGGGGTCTTACCAGAATTGCCATTCACATTAACTCTATTCAAGGTATACACAGTAGTGCTTACCGTTTCACTTGAGTACACCTGATATACATTTCCTTTCATCATCATGGTTTTGGTAGCATCCATAATTGTTCTATTCTTTCTCTCTACAACTCCATTCTGTTGGGTTGTTCGGGGAGTAGATAATTGTCTTTTAATTCCATGCTCCTCACGATAAGAGTTGAATTCCTCATAAATGAACTCACCACCTCTATCAAATCTAAGGCACTTGATTTTCAGACCTTTCTCATCTTCTACAATAGCCTTGAAACATTTGAATTTCTCCAGTTCTTCACATTTTTCTCTAAAAAAGGAAACCCAAATCATTCTAGAGTAATCATCAATAACCAGCATAAAGTACCTTTCTCCATGAATACTTCTAACTCTAGAGAGACCACAAAGGTTAGTATGTAGCAGCTCCAGCAAATTATTTTAATGAAACTATTTGCTCTCGAAAGAGACTCTAGTTTGTTTCCCCATCTGACATTCCTTACATATTACATTAGCAGGCTTCACTAGTCTAGGCAAATCTCTTACTGCTCTAGTAGAACTTATCTTGATAATGTTGTCAAAGTTTACATGAAACAATCTCCTATGCCACAACTATCTTTCATCTATTTGAGCAATCAAACAACATCCACTAGCAATATTCAAGTGAAAAATGTTACCTTGTGTTTGGTTGCTTGTTATAATCAAGTTCCTGGAACTTCCATGTATCTTGCATCTCTTGTCTTTGAACTATAGATCATATCCCTTGTGAACCATATGTCCAATACTCAACAAGTTTTGCTTTAGGCCTTCAACATAGAGGACATCATTAGTGTTATCCTTACCACCAAGTCAAATGGATCCTCTACCACAAATCACACCAGCATTATTATCTCCAAATCTTACAACTCCACCATCATACTTTTCCAGACTCACAAATTTTCTTTTGTCACTAGTCATATGATGTGAGAATCCACTATTAATGACCCACTCATCTTTTTCTTCAACTTTAGCTCCAAGATCTTTTTCATCTTTAGTAGATTCAGTAGTCACGGGATTGTTTCCAATGGTAGCAATGAAATTCCAATCATCTTCTTTTGCATTATCTTTATCAGACTCATCATCAGTCACTAATTCTTCAGCAAAGTAGCATCTCTTTGGGAATCTAGACTTCTTAGGATTAGATCTAGGAACTCTTTCAGGACATCTTGATGCAAAATGACCTATATTACTACATGAAAAATATTTTTTAATAGGTAATACATCTTCATACTTACCTTTTCCTCTCCCTTCTTGCTTGGCAATCAGTTCTTCCAATTCTTCTACCTCTTTCTTTATCTTCAAGTTGTTTTAGTTCTTCATCATACTTGGATGCCTTCCTGGAACTTTCTCTCGAACTATATCTTTGTTTGTTACCTCTAGACACAATAGCTTTAAATTTAGATTCATTCTTCGGTGTAGATTCACCAAATTCACGTATCTCAAAAACAACAAGCTTCCTGTTCAGTGTATCTCTTGTCAACTTGTTTACTAATCTAAACTCTTTAATAGCATGAACCTTCATTTTGTAGGAAGTAGGAAAGGATCTGAGTACTTTAGCCTCAATTTCATCCTCATCCATAGAACCACCAGCACATGTAATACCCATCGCTATTTCATTTACTCTCTGCATAAAAGAAGTGATATTTTCATCTTCACCCATCTTCAGATTCTCATACTTTCCTTTCAACCTTTGTAGCTTAGCCATCTTCACCTGTGCATCTCCTTCATACAAAGTTTCCAATTTCGTCCAAATTTCATGAGTTTTCTACAAACCTACCACATTAGCCATCTCTGAATTTGTCAAGGCACTCACCAAAACTTCAATAGCCCTGATATTGCTTTCAGCATCTTTGGTCTCATTAGGAGTAGAAGTACCATTCTAAGGAATGGTATATGGATCTTTAGTAATCTTCCAAATAGCATCACCAATACATCTTAAGTGACATTGCATCCTAACCTTCCACAGTGAGTAGTTAGTGCCATCAAATCTAGGATTGTCCTTCTTGAATGTTGCCATCCCAAATCACCTCAAGCTATTAGAATTCTTTAGATTAACTAGCTCTAATACCAATTATTGGAAAAACAAGGATAGACAACTGAGGGGGGGGATGAATCAGTTGTCACAGAAATTTAAACTTTTCAAACTTAACTTAATCTTAATCTCAGATCTGATGAATAAGGAATTAATCATGAACAATTAACACATCAGAGATATAGATAACACCAATATTATTTGTGTGGAAACCTTGTTAGGGTAAAAACCATGGTGGATGTTATTCCACAAGATTATACTCTATTAGAAGTATAAGAAGAAATAATAAAGGGGAATGCACATGCATTTAAGCACACTGCCTAGAGCTCACTGCTCAATTCCAAAAGAGGACTCATTATCCAACAATAGAGTTTGGATTAAAACCATCCAAGATGTGAACTAAGAAAATAGCTTCTTCACAAGCCTAATTATAGTTCCAATTAAGCTCAACACTTCTTCACGCTTCGCACAATCTTCTTCACACTTTTCTTTGCAATCGAATGATATTCACACATACACACATAGGAGCACACGAAGCATCATCTTCATCAATGAACTAATCGCCCTTATATATCCACTACATGAGATTCCATCACAACTTCATTGGCCAAGAAAAAAAATCTTTTTGTAATGTCATCCCAAATTTACAAATAAACTTTTAATGTGAATCCACCAAGGTCGGCCACAACATAGTGGATACCCAAATTAACATCTCCAATGCGAAAATACTTTAATTAATTTCACCATGAAGATCCACAACACGTTACCACCAACATGTCATCCAGAAACATGAAAAACTAAACATGCGCAAGACAAGATCTTCAACCACGAACTCTCTAAATAATGTGGATGTACCACAAAGGTAGAGAATGATCTAGAGACACCATAGAACAACAAGAAGCAACAAAGAAGCATTGACAACAACTTAAACAACAATAATTACACAAACTTCATTCAGGAACACTGATAGAGACCAACAAAACACTATCAGACCACAACAAACTCAAAACTTCACGCGGTCCTCTAAAAACTTTTGGTAGATGATCTAGGAACATTCAACAATAAACCCTTTAATCCACATCATCTAAGCTTCAACGTACAAAATAGGATACCTTCATGACCTGTACAGTTCCACTAGGAACCTAGAATACTTTCTTTTACAATTTTCTCAATATCCTCAACATATACAGCCTTCAATACACCAAATGCTAATAGTGTTGACATCAATGACAACCACATATCAGTAACCATATTAGCAAAATCCAACAAAGCATACATCATCATACATAATCACAACATGATTTTATCAAAGGCATACTCACAATAACATGTGTAGATCCATAATCGTATGCATCCATAATCAATTTGCATCACATAACACCATAAACCATCTCATAGCCACACAAAAATCTCATCTCATATATATCATCAAAAAATGAATGTCATGGTACAAATTTGATACATTGAATGTGTGATACAATATCTAAATAAAAAATATAAGTACACAAGGCTATCAATAGTTGATGAATATATATACATCAAAAATATCCATCTACATCGATATATTTGTACATCAAAATATAAATATAAATGGATATGAACAAGCTACATGGAGCTCTCTCTCTCCTCCTAATCAAGAGGAGAAAGAGGAGGTGCTTGTTATACAAGAGGTTGTTGATGCTATTATTGAGCCCCCTATGATCCCTGACTTGTTAGTGATGGTACCTATGAAGGTATCCCATTGATCCCCCATCTGATCTCCAAGATCCCTCTACTATTGTCCTACATGCAAAAAAATTAGGTTGTCTCTACTGCAATGGTATTGCTACCTCATATAATGTTTGATAGTATGTCACCTCACACTATAGAACATGAATCTCTTGCATATATTATCTCATCAGAATAGATTACCCCTTCCCTATAGCCTCAAGTTGTTCTTATAGACCTTGCTCTATGTCTCTCTTGACTAAAGCCTATCCCAACTAAATCCCCACCTACTATCAGTGTGTAATCTCATCATATCACTCTATGGTCCTCTGGTCTCTCTTTGTGACTCTTTGATCTCTCTCTATCATGGGTTATGCAAGTTGAACTATCACACCATCTATCTTTGTGTGGTACCCATTACACTCCCACCTTTCCTAATCTCACTTTTGTAGAGCAAGCCATAGTCTCTAGTCATTAGGTCCTCCCCTTCCACCTCCCTATACTCCTATGGGTGTTATAGCAATAGCAGATATGATCGATGCCTATCCCTAACCTTGGTCCTCTACCACTAGTACCTTCACCTCTACGCTTCCTCTACTATTGGGCTCTTCCTATCTATACCTCCCTTTTTTATTGTCCTCCAACTACTCCACCATCAAGGTGGGTAAACCTCAAAGGCCTCTTAGATATCCACCAGATGTCATAATCAACTAACACAACTGGGTCCTCCTGCCCAACTACCCAAATCCACTATAGTTTGGAAAAAAAATTGAACTCTATGATGGATACCTATGGGGAGGGCATAGGCCTCCACTTCACAATCTCCCAAGTGGTTCATGCACACATGACATGATAGTCATCTTCGAGAACATCTTGTGGTTCCCTAAACTATTGGTGAACCCTGTCAAGAAGATATCTCTCTAGAACATATCATATCTAATTGATGAGCCAATTGGTTTGGTAGTAGTATGAAACATGGTCTTCATCATCATCCCATAGCTCAATTTGTATCCATGTTCTCCACTTAAACTCTCCCATATGATCGATGAGACATCTCTATTAATCAAGATCCCCCGACCTATGCTAGCTCAACATGGTGTCATATCTATACACCATCGAGTATCTTGCCTCATGATCCACCTCGCCAAATGGCCTAAGCATAGGAATGTACTCCCAAGCCCAAATATGTATAAGATACACACTTGCAGATAAATTGGTAGCAGATCTATATACCACCTAGTGCATGTTGTGGTATAATTGTGCCAAAATACATGGCCCTCATACAAAGACTCAGGCCTCCTCTATAATCAGCTCCAAGACTCAGCCCAATCAAACACTAAATCACTTTGATTTCCTATCAAGCATGATCTTCCCACATATCAATCTGGCCACTATGATCACAATGTTTCTAACCATGCTAATGCACCATCATAGGTCAATTTACTCATCATTAATGTCTAGGTCATCATTGCCCATCACTCCCTCTAGAGCCTCTACATTGTTATTAGGTTCATAGACCACCTGAAACATAGAAAAGAGGTGAAATGGGATGGAAAGGTTGTAAAATTATGATATAGGGGTGTCCACCTAGATTCACACACACTTTCCTAGTTTCATTAGAAAGAGATATCACAAAAGTATAGGATTTCCTTTCAACCTTGAGGTGAGTCAACCCTATTTTGGATCTTGGGATCTCTGGTTTCTTATGACAAAAATGATTGAATTGCAATGTGTTGTAATTATTTAAATTGTATTAACTAAATGAATTGTATGACCTAACACTTGAAATGTAAAGTTTTATGATAACAAAAATAGAAACAACAATTTACAGATAGATCTAGGAAGTGTAGAGAATGGAAAACCAGCTTGGAAAAGTGGGTTTTGAGACTCCTACAAGGACACATTCTCCCAAGGGAGAATGGGTCTTTGTACAATGGATTTTCCCAACTTTTGGGATCCTCTGGTGTAAGATCTAAACTTTGGATTGATGCAGGTCTTACTATTGGAAAGTCAAAAATAAATTTTGAATCTAAGTTTTCATGTCTTGACAACAAATACAACTTTACAAAATAGCTCCTTCAATATTTTTTTAATCCTTCTCCACCTGTAAATCTCCAAGGGTGATCCCATAATAGTGGTTTACAATTTTTGGCCAAACTGGACACTGAAATTATTATTTTTAACTAAATCTTCACATTCAGGCACCTATAGCGGCTAAACTGTGAGGAATTTGAAGATGGTGCAAACTAGAGTCTCATCAAATTTTGTTTGTAGATTCTAAAAATATTTTTTTCAAAATTTTTGGAATCAAATTACACTTCTTTCCATCTCCCAGGAAAATTGATTTTTTTCAGAAAACAACATTTTTAAAGTGGACAATTGATAATAATAACTTTTTCCATAAATGATAAAATTTAATTTTAAAAATTTAGATTTGTAACTCTATATCTAAAGGCTCCACTTGGTTAGATAGTTTTTATTGAATATTGTTTCCTTTAATCGTTTCAAAAGTCAAACGAATTACAATTCTATCATGCCGATAACGCGAACTTTTTGTATACGTCAAATTTTTTATTTTTATTTTGGATCGACTTAAATGTCCGGTGCTCATATTTTTCAAATTTTTTTGATAATCTTCTTTTTTCCACATGGGAACAAGAAATTCATTTTATGAAAAACCTATGTTTAATAAAACTTAAAAAACAAATACATAACAAAACCAAAACATATTAAAATTATATTCATTGGATAGCTTGTTCTGAGGAATACCATAATCATTTGAAATAAATTTTAAATGAATTCATTTGATCCCCCAAAAGCTAAATCAAAAGTGATTTTTTATCAGCATTTTGATAGGTGTAAAGGAGACGCATTTATAGGTATGGTTTAAAACTAGCGGGTTCTATCCAAGGGGGTTTGATCTAAGGTGATTTGATCAAACCCTCTTCAATTGGAATCCATAAAATGGAACTTTTTAAGGCTTAAATCATTATATTTTCTAAAAATATGTTATTTCAGCTAAAATTCGTTCCTCTCAGGAATTGTAAACCACTATTATGACAGCACCCCCAAATACAAAGAAAATAAAAAATGAACTTTTTTTTGTGTGAATGGGGGTTTTCTTTGGTCAAACCCCAATTTGGTAATTAAACGTTGATAATGAAATAATGATAAAATGAAGGAATTTATGAATGAACACTTGCTTGTTACAACTCACCAAACCCTTAATGGATACCTTTAGAGGACTGAAGTTGAGTACATCACTCTAAGGCTTGGATCTTGCGAGAATTAGCTTGACCGACTGATTGATTTGATGCTTAAATGCTTGGTTGAATGTTTGAAACCTACATCACAATGTTAGCTCCAAAACATGATATAAACACACATAAAATTTGACATGATGATATGATCTTGATTACTATTTTAGATGACTAATGATGTTTCTCTTCAATTCTCTTGATAATAATATTTTCTCTTACAAAATTTTCCTTAATGCCAGATAATGTTGCTGAAATTTGAATTCATAAAAAGATTATGTATTTATAGGTGTTTATTTAATTTCCCAAAAATTAGATTCCAAAACCTGGCACTTGAAACTTGAATTTAAATCATTAAAATGATGCCAAAAACGTATTAAAATTTGGGTCCTAGGACTTAAATGGAACCTATTCACCCTTGGGTGAATGGGTTCTAGGACCTAAGTCCAAGACACTCAATTTCCAACCTGTATTTTAATTAATGTTAGAAAAATTTTAATGTAGGTTTCCCTTTCAGAAAATGGGAATAATAAGACTTTTTAATACATAATTTAAGTAATTAGAAGCTTAATTAAGTCCAATTAATTAAGGGGGTCCAAGAAAAGTTTGAAATTGTATAGGTATACAACTTTCTACACTACATTTAGCCCCCACTTTAGTGAGAATATAGAATTACGCTCAGACTCACACTAAAGTAAACAAGTATACATCAAGAGAGGTCCAAGCGTAAAAATTTTAGAAAGATAGGATGATAAAGATCGAGGAGGTTGTGAAAGCCCCTAGGATTGAAGATCGCATGGAAAACCAACATAAGGACAAAGGGACACACAAGATTTGGAAGATACGAGCAACAAGACAACATACACAAGCATAAAATATTAAATCTAATGTAAAAGGGATGGAATAGCCATGGTTGCACTATTTTCCATCAAACATTCTCATGGATCCACTGGAAAGCAAGTTGCATTATTCTTGGTAGACATGAAATACACTCACAAGGGCTAGTATAATTCTAGTATACACTAGGTGATCCTCCAAGACAAAGATGAGAAACACACACTAGGTCTACAAGGTGTGTACCCAAAAAAATGGTGGTGGATAGGAAATTCATGCTAGGTCTACAAGCTTCCATATGTTAGCCATATCAAAATTTATACTCCTTGATAACTTTGATTTAAGGTGCCACAAAATGAACATGCTTCACAAAGCTAGCAAGTTGTATTATACGAGACACTCTTGGAATATGGAAAGGTTTAAATGTGATAAAGTTGAAAATATAATCAAAGGATTTTCTACTTAATAAATGAGAGGTCTCACCTTAGGTAACATCACACTTGACATCACCACCAAGAGAGGACTAGTCGAGTAACAAGAGATTCACATCTTAGGGAATATTGATCATTGCATTGCCACCAAGAGGAATGTCATATGCCAAGAAGTGTCACACTCTTGTAGAATATCAAGCATAATATCACCACAAAGAAGACACCTCACATAGATCAATAAATCCACACTTTGAATAAAAAGGTCACACTTCCTAAGATATGTATGCTATCATCACTAAGAAGGGAACATGCAAACAATGAGCGAGGACTATATGCCCCCACTTAAAATTTCAACATACTTGCTATGTTGGTATTTTAAGTAAAAAGAGAGGAAGAGGAGATCCTTGAAAAGAATGCATATCTCCCAAAACTAGTTATCCTTTCCCCCCAAGCATACAGACAAGGAAAACCGCCAAGAATTATCAAGTTGCTGCCATAAAAAATATGGTTGCACTTAAGATTGTGCCACCATGAATGACAATGAGAAAGACACATACAGCTACCAATACCACATAGTGATGAGCAACATGATAGGATGAAAATTATTATCAATTATAGGAAGTAGGTACATCAATACAAGGAAGAGCACCACAATCCTTAATATGTTGAATTTTATTACTCAAAGCCTTACAGTCATTGGTTGAATGACCATGCACTCGATTATATGTACAAAATGAGCTTTTGTTGTAGAATTTCTTTTATTTTTTTAGAGGAAGAGATATCAGGTGGGCTTGGAGAAGCCTCAATAAGGTACTCTCTTGATCAATAGTATAATATGTTCATTTCTTTTGTGAAAAATATATTTATTGCTTACTACAAGGTGATGTACATGCACAAGACTATCTAGGTTTGGATTGTGAGATTTTGTACTCTCCCTTAAAGGAGGGCATAAAATATAATGAACTCTAATCATCACTAAGACATGTGTTTGGAGATGAAGCAATAGTTGTCCTAGGAGTGTTTTACATGATGACATTGGTATTACACAAAGGTTTCTTTGATTCTTTTGTTTCTTTTGAAGGACAATTACCAAGACCTCTTGCTTGTTCTTGTGTGCTAGGTTTAATAGGGACATGGATACCTTGTTCTTTAACACCACATCCTTTTCCATTATAGCCAAGTTGTTTCAAAATTTTGTAACCCCTTTCATAAAGTGCTTTCATTTCTTTTGAAGATGGTGATTTCTCATGTTCACACTCATCATATGTGGATGTATAATTCTTGTTTTCCTCTTCTTTGTTAAAATTTGTGAACTCACATGGTTTTGATGAATCAGTTTGTGTTGATATTATGTTAGCTTCTTTCTCTTTTCATGATTTTTGTGTAATCTTGTATTCTCCCATGAATGTAGGTGTGAAAACTAATAAACCCCAATCATCGTCTAATAGTTTCATGATTGATGATGAGCACTTTTCTTGTTCTTATTCTTACACTTGTTCTAATTTTGTAGTTGGTGTTAATGTTGTAAGAGGATTTTCATTCCTAGTTCAATTTGTAAACAAATCTCATGTTCAAGATCCGCTTTTATTGTGTAGACCTTGTTGTTACATGAGTGTATTTTAGCAAACGATGTAACATTGAAGGCATTGCATTCATTACATGAATCCATGGTCTGCCCAAGAGAAGATTATATGAAAGATCATTAGGAATGACATGGATATGAGTTTCTAAAGTAACCCTACCAACTTTTATTTGAAATGTTACAACACCAAGCTGTTGTTTTCCCACATTATAAAAACCATGGATAGACAAGTTATCTAGTTGAATTTTTTTGTTTTATGTTTCTAAAGGGTGTAATTCACTTTGATGAAAGACAATATCCAAATTAGGTGAATTCATATTATCAATCAAATATGCCACATCATTTGGTTGCACATTAGGAGGGATGATAACTTGTTGCATAAAATTTTGGAGCTTTCCATGGTAAAGGGGTGATGCTTGAATCAAATCCCAAAGGGAGATCTTAGCTGGAGTGTTATGAAGTCACTCCATAAGATCATATTCTTTACCACTACGTTGTTTGATATTAGGTGCAAGTGGGAGGTATGGTTGAGGCAATGGGATGGATGTCATATTTTGTCTTGGTTACTGATTGTTTCTAGTGTTATATGTGAGATACGGTATGATAACTTGGTTGTCGTGAAACGAGCTAGTAGTGAGTTGTCTTGAAAATTTTAAGATATGGCTAGGAGGTTTTGGTTGGTGTTGTGGTGATCCTATGATAATAAGAGGCTTAGGAGATGACTTGGGAGGTCCAATAATTAGAGGACTCTTAGGAGGTCCAATAATCAAGGGAGATCTAATGGTCAATTGTGTGTTCATAACGTCAACGGATTGGACTTCATGTTGATGTTCTTCTAATGAGGGGGATCTAATATCACCTTTTCATATTCATCTAAGGAAGCTTCATTACCATTGTTTGAAAGAAATTTATTAATGCTATCATCCTCTTGCACCATAATATCTTCCTTAGTAGGAGAGGTTTTAGGAGAGAAGTGAACAAGATTCTCATGATGCTTAATGATTGGATCTTTTAACACCAAGACACCTTCGTCACAACTAGGAGAGGTATTGGGCGAAGAACAACTAGGATTTCCATGATTTCCAAGATTGTATTCTCTTTCGCTAAACTGACCTCAGGCATAGGAAAGATACTGGGAGAGGGATCAATGAAAATAAGAAAAGAGGAGAAATAACTTCATATTTGTATGCCTGTAACAAAAAATTCTTAAAGTGATCAACAAGATTTAAAAATAGAGCATGAAGTATGATAAATAGAGATTTTTGCAATGAGAACATGATGTCATCGTTGTCTTATAGATCTGAAATGCAACAATTTTTCCCATTTTTCAATAAATCAAGAAAAATGACACTTTTCTTACACATAATAATTATTTTTCAAAATTTCAAAGTAAAGATTTACCAAAAGAAACAGAAGGTAAACACAAAGAAAGAAATGCATGTAAAATTTTGTTAGGACACCTATACAAGGATAGGCTCACCCAAGGGAAAATGGGTCCTTGCTCAGGGTTCAAGAAAATGAAAAATACAATGTCTGAGCTACTATTTATGTTCAATGTTTCAAGTTGCAGATTGTTTCCACTATAACAAGTTTTTTAGAATTTTTTGATTAATGTGAATGCAATTTTATGATAAAAAGTGAACAAATGCCAACTTTTTTAATGCAATTTTAATTAAAAAATTTTATGTCAATGACTGAAAGACACTTTTTAATACAACTAATATGAAAAATGTATGCAAGATGTATGCAATATTTTTGAATTTTTGTTAAGTTAAATGATTCAAAATACAATTTTGAAACACTACACGAGATGCAAATAAGATCATGGGAGACCTAGATCTAGGGTTTTTAGGATCTCCAAATTAAAAAATATGATGTACAATGTCGAGTTCACTAAAATGAAACATAGAAAAGAGGTGAAACAGGATGAAAAGGTCAGAAAATGATGATGTAGGGTGTCCTCCTTTCACACACACTTTCCTAGTTTCATTACAAAGAGAGAAGTGTATAAGAGCAAATTTGCACCCTAGGCGCAATTTCCTTTTTGCCTTTATACACTTTAGAAAACCAAAGTGGGAGGCTTAAATTTACTTAAGCCCATTGTTGGTGGTAAAATGGAGCCTATTTTGTGTGTCGGTGGAGGCATTTCTATCGGGGACGCACACGTGGTGCACAGACATCCCTGGCAGATTCTTGTGGCTAAGCCAGCAAAGGCATTACTCTTCCCATTGGCAGTGAAGTTGTAATGCCTCCTTCGGCCAACCAACCCAAATATGGTCATTTTCTTCCTCATTCCTTCATATTTAGTCCTTGAACTTGCATTTGAGGCTGGATAGATCTTGGAAGAACTCTTCATCACATCAAGTTGTCATTCTTGCACTCACACATCCACTCTCAAGTTCACTTTCACTCACTCAGAGCATCCAAGCATTCCATTGCAGCAATATCACACTTCGTCACTTTGGTAGAGCACGTTTGGGACCACGCCATTGCAGCAGAGGCTTGAGTTCCTCTCATTTCTCCCCCAAGTAGCCTTGAGTGCTCTTGGTGGAGGTGGTAAGCTTCCCTCTCCTCTCCTCTATCACTTAGTTGAGTAGCATAGTACTGCATTGTAGTGTTTGTGTTTTCATTACATTGCTTCTTTATCTTGTTCCTTTGGCTGTCCATAGAGGTGGAAACACCTAAATGGGGGTCTAACTAAAGCAGGCCCCTATGCAACCACCTAACATTCTCTCTCTTGTTGTGTGTAGGTAGACGCACTTTGTGGAGCTAGCTATAAAATAGGCTCTTCTACAAGATTGTATTCATCACCTTAGCTTTTGTGTATCTACTTTATCACCTTTTTTGTACTTCTCATATTTTATTGTATTGTTTTGTTCTCTTAGAAGTTGTTAAGCTAGGTTGTTTGTCATTTTAGAAATTCCAACCTTGTCTCTTTTGTAATCTAGTCATACGAACTACAATGCATTTCAAAGATGACAGTGCACCGCACTATCGTCTGAAGTCTACGCTAACATCCTCAGGCATAGAGCTCCCTGAGGTGCAGAGTTGGACCTAAAAATTGACTCACCTAGCCCCACCTTACAACTCAGGATTGACGAGTGGTTGCAAGATTCCATAATCCTCATCATTCTCATCCCCATACCCTAAACATTGCACTTGGTTGAGGTAAGTTAGGGAAGCCTCTTGCATCTTGACCCTCTGTGACCTGGGGTCTTGCATGCTATGGTCCCCTTCTCTTATAAGAAGATCACAAAAGGATAGGATTCCTTTCAACCTTGAGGCGATTCAACCCTATTTTGGATCTTGGGATCCCTACTTTCTTATGATAGAAATGATTGAATTGTAATGTTTTGGAATTATTTAAAGTGCATTAAATAAATGAATTGTATGACCTAACACTTGAAATGAAAATTTCTATGATAATAGAAACATAAATGATATTTTTGTAGAAAGATCTAGGAAGTGCAGAGAATGGAAAACCAACTCAAAAAAGTGGGTTAAATGATACTCCTACAAGCACTCATTCGCCCAAGGGCGAATGTGTATTTGTATAGGGAGTTTTCCCAACTTTTGGGATCCTCTAGTGTAAGATATGAGCTTCAAATTGATGTAGCCTTACTATCAGAAAACTGAAAATAAATTTTGAATCTGATTTTTTGTGTCTCAACAACACATGCAACTTTACAAAATCTCTTTCAAGATCTTTTGAATCCTTCTCCATTTGTAAATCTGCACATACAAAGAGAGAAGCAACAATGTTTATTTTTGTGTGAATGGGGGTTTACCTTGGTCAAAATTTGGATTGATAATTAAACCTTGATAATAAAATAATGATAAAATGAAGGAATTACTGAATGAACACTTGCTTACATTACAACTCACCAAACCCTTAATGGTTTCCTTTAGAGTACTAAAGTCAAATATATCACTCTAAGGCTTGGATATTGCATGAATTGACTTGATTGACTAATTGATTTGATGCTTGAATGCTTTCTTAAATGCTTGAAACCTACATCACAATGTTAGATCCAAAACATGATATGAACACACATAAACTTTGACATGATGATATGATCTTGATTGTCATTGTAGATGACTAATAATGTTGCTCTTCAATTCTCTTGACAATAATATTTTTTCTTGTGAAATTTTCCTTAATGCTAGATGTTGTTACTTAGATTTGAATTGATAAAAAGACTATATATTTATAGGTGTTTATCTAATTTCCCAAAAATTAGATTCTAAAATCCAAAACTTGAAACTTGAATTTGAATCATTAAAATACTACCAAAAACATATTAAAATATAGATCTTAGGACTTAAAGGAGACCCATTCACCCTTGGGTGAATAGGTCCTAGGACCTAAGTCTAGGACACTCAATTTCCAAGGTGTTTTAATTAATGTTAGGAATTGTTTAATATAGGTTCCCTTTTTTAAAATGGGAATAATAAGGCTTTGATTTGCATAATTTAGTTAATTAGAAGCTTAATTAAGTCCAATTAATTTAGGGGATGCAAAAAAGTGTGAAATTGTAAATGTATACAATTTCCTACAATATACCACCCTATCTCCATGAATAGGCACCCGCAATATGTATCATACATCCTCAAGTGTGATAGTGGCCTCTCTAGTCGACAACATGAATGAAGAAATCTCTGAGTTCCAACTCTCAACTAGAGCAGTCATAAACGCTTTGTGTTCTCTAATCTCTGGCATGTACACAATATAGTACAACCCCACAACTCCAAAAAACTCCACCTAAATCTCTATGAAGTGTCCCATCTGGTTCAATTCAGAAAGATGTCGCTCTTATGGCATGATAGGGTCTAATATAGCTTGCAATCATAGCACCCACAACATCAATTTTATAAAAAAATTGCAAAAAAAATTGTCTGATAAGCCCTACAAAAAGTGTCTTTTCTCAAATGTGTTGCTTTTTCGCTTTACCATTTCAGCAGTGAGTGTTTTCTCAAACTTATTGCTTGACCACAATCATAAGTGGTCCAATTTTTCCAACCCAATGCTTTTGACAAAAGCATCACACTAGTGTTTAGACACATCGTGTTGGGTTTCATGAGCATCGCACATGGAGCGATGCATTTGTTTCCCTAACTTTGGCTAATAATTTTGACACCTAGAACTACGTTTAAAGTAAAAATGGTGGGCTATTGGAATTGAAACATGACATTTGTGCAATGCGGGGCATGAACTATGTGGGCCATAGTTCTAAGGACTTTGAAAGGGTAGAAGTCTTAGAGCTCTAAGAATTATAAACTCAATAGATGCAAATGAGTTGGAAAAGTCTCTAAATACATATATATGGTCCCAAAAACCCTAGGTTTCATCTCTTCATCCCTGCCTAGCCTATTCTTAATCCTTCACCTTTTCTCTTGATCAGTTTCTAGGCCTCCTAGGACCTTATTTTTCCTCCTCTTCTTCGTTGAACTAGCTGTGTCATCCTATCACAAGCTCAACCTAAAAATTATTTTTTTGGTCAACCTCTTTAGGGAAAACCTAGCATCCTTCCTTTGTTGGGGCACGATGGGGCATCAAAATTATTTTAATTTTTTTTCTAATCAATATATCTTGAAACAACGTAACAAGTACATTGTCTCAAAGAGGGTAAAATGCATACATCTAAAATTGTCTAATCACATCACACATTTGAATTCGCTCAATTAACATCATTTTCCTCATTATCACCTAAGTCCTCATTTTTAATTAAATAATTTTCAATTATTTGATTAAATTCACTATTTTCTCTATCATCAAATCACACACTTGAAAGGATCTCATGGCAAGAGATTTTAATACTCCAACTTTATTGGGTGGTAGTGATAGGAAAAAGAATGCAACAAAACATCAATATGAATATCCTTTCCACAAACTTGACATGACAAGGAACCATCAACTTTTCTTTAAAAAATAATATCAAGAAATGAAATGTTATTATCATGTTCTTACTTCTTAGAGAACTAAGTGCTATCCATTATTCTATTGAGATGAGGATGGAATTCTTCCAATTTATCAAGTCTATGCTACTTGTTAATATTTGTATCATCCACACAACATTCCACCATCTCAATTTTAAAAAAAAAGAATTTTTTTTTTTTAAATATTGCATAAAAAGATTAATCAAAACAAAAGAAAGATTGGTCTAAATTAATTATAACAAATTTGTAATTAAATAATACTTCCTTATAACATGTTCATCTTATATTAATATCAAATTTTATTGCACTTATTTTATTATGAATAACAATATTCATTAAAATAAGTTTTTTTTTTTTAACAAAAGCCTAGAAGCCTATATTTATATTAATATTATAAGTAGATAATTACATATAAGCCAAAATTGGCGATGATAACCATAACAATTTGTATGCCACAAACTGAAGAAAATTGAAATTCTAAACCAAATCCATAGCATTGTCTTGTCAAAGTTGATAGGTTCATACTTTTCCTAACCTAAGTCGAGAGGTACTAAAGTTTCCTAACTTCCCAACCACCCAACTTCTTTGTTTTCAGAGGTTATCTAAGTTTTAGAACATTGTATATCACCAACTCCTCTATTTATAAGTTCAAAGGTTCTAAAAATGTTAGACTCTTCTTTGTCAGTCTGTCGGTGGTTCTCAAAACTTCACAACCTCTGACCAAATGTTCTCAAGTTTGGATTTTTGGCGACTTCACGACATATCCTTATATCATCAACTCCTCTATTTATAAGTGTAGAGAATGGGGATTCACTACTCATGATTTCTCTTCATTCAGAGAGCCTCATGGAGCGAACTTCCCTAAACTAACTCAAGGAACAGCATGAGAGTTCTAGAATCAGAAAGAGCAAGTCACAAAGGTTTTCTGGACAAACTGACAAGCTCTCGTCTAGAAGACGTCAGCAAAGGATACAGATGATAGCGTGGCACACTAGAATCCCTATCTGAAATAATGCATATCATCTCCATGATGTAACTGCAGTGAGCATCACACATCTGAGTGGAAACAACAAATGGGTAAACAGTGTTCGGAAGAACACTCATAGTCAACTGTCCCAAACCCTGCCCAAACTCAAATCAATTTGCTCATTAAGATATGTCATCATAATCAACAAAAGAAAGTGAGGGCAATGGTTCTCAAACTGAAATCCCACTAAAAACATAGGAGAGATGAGTATGGAGGTAGCAACAAAATCAACTCCAAGGATCAACCCATCACTACCATCTAGGCTCAACCATGAACTGCCCAACTATTGAACTGAAGAAACCATCCAACCCATTTGTAGATCCAAAACCGAAGTCATGTAGCAACTGATCAAAAACTGGGCAGTGGTACTAATATAGGAACTCGACCCACTACTCCAATCCTGAGACAATTCCCCATGACTATAGATTGCACCTAGGTCCCAAACCTTACTATTTTCACCCAATGCAATGCTACAACTAGGAGTAATCCCATCAGCCAACTCAAAAAGCGGATTGTCATACGCCATATCAGCATCTACCTCAAACAAAGGATTATCAACAAACTGATAATTATCCTCAACTCCAAAATCAGACCAATCCTCTTGCTGATCCAGACTCCTATTTTCTGATTTCTTTGGACAATGTGTAAGATCATACTCCTCCTAGATGAAATCAAGCTCCTTCATTACCTGATTGATCTCCCTTGCCCTTTCTCTACTTTCCTTTTCTCTAAACTATTTCCAATCCTGAGACAATTCCTCATGACTAGAGATTGCACCTAGGTCCCAAACCTTACTATTTTCACCAAATGCAATGCTACAACTAGGAGTAATCCCATCAGCCAACTCAAAAAGCGGATTGTCATACGGCATATCAGCATCTACCTCAAACAAAGGATTATCAACAAACTGATAATTATCCTCAACTCCAAAATCAGACCAATCCTCTTGCTGATCCAGACTTCTATTTTCTGATTTCTTTGGACAATGTGTAAGATCATACTCCTCCTGGATGAAATCAAGCTCCATTACCTGATTGATCTCCCTTTCCCTTTCTCTACTTTCCTTTTCTCTAAACTATTGAATCTCATAGAGCTGGTCATTTTTTTCAAGAAGTGCCTCTTGGACACTTTCCAAAGCAAGCTTTGTGGAATTAAGCTCGTTGGTGAGCTTACTAATTTCTTCCCTTAACTGCTTAGACATAGACAAAGATGAAAAAGTTTCATCTGCAAGCTTGGTGGCTATATCTCTATCATGCATCATGTGTAAGTAAGCTGTTTTAAATTTTCCATAGAGCTCTTCATTGTATGCAGAAAGTGAGCTATTAAGCTCACTTTGTCCCATAGATGCTTTTTGAATTAGTTTTTCCACATGCATATGTTTGCTGTCCAAACTTGATAAAGGGTGCACCTCATTTTCAACGGTTACCAAAAATTAAATTTTCCAATCATGCTCAAATAAAGGTGATGAACTGTTGTTATGCTGCACGTTAAAATCTGAATTAGACTCATACCTATTATCAATGTCTCCATTGCTGTCCCAAACCGCCTGATCCTTTTCACTATCATAACTGAGGATCCAAATCATCAAAGTCACTAAACTTTTGCTCAAAGTTTGTTTCATGTGTTAATGAATCAGATTTGTTTTCAACAAATGGATCAACACAATCAATGTCATCTTCCATGCATGCATTGTACTCTAAAATCAGAACATCATCACAATCAAAAGGATATTCATTCCATGTAGGTTCCTCATCGTACTTAGGTTCCATCACACACGGATCCCGTGTGTTAAGAGGCCGATTGCTATTTTCACTGTGCTCCTCCTATGATGTTGTCTCTTTGAATAAATCATTCTCCAACTCTTCACTATACATGTCAACACAAGAATCTCTCTCCATAAACTGGTCCTGCAAGTCAAAACCAAAACCACTTATGTCTTCATCACTATAAACCAAGGTTACCCCAAGTTTCCGAGATAGGGACGGCAGGGTATGACGGGATGAGTCCCCAAGCTTCCGATTTTTGAGGCGAAATTTAGGGATGGCAAGGGACGGCTATATAAAAATATAGGGAAATTTTAAATATTCAATAGATAACATGGATAAGGCATGCATAATATACATTATAGAACATTCACATATAACATTTGTGTTCAAGTTGATATGGTTTATTGGGTATGCATTGATCTTAATGAATAAGTTAGAAGTTATTCAATGGAAAGCTTGATTTTGAACTAAGAAAACAGATACTCTGATGATAATTTTTTTGTTTATTGATAACTAGAACGAGGGAGTGCAACCTTCTGAGAATGATAGTGAGTTGCATTAGGCAAATAATCTGCACAGTTATCATGTTATTGTTTTGCATGATCAGATGTCCCAAGG
>VDFB02271358.1:762584376-762623469 GCA_007258455.2 Sequoia sempervirens
AAGTAACAGTCCAAGAAGGACAATGCTACAAAACCATGAAGGTAACATTTAGACGTCAAGACACAGGTGGACAACATTTAGAGTAATGCCAAACAGAAGAAAGATGACAGTCATCTCATGACAATAACATGAATCATATGGTGACAGTCAAACAAAGATCTTAGGGGTGCTTAGTGCAAGAGGACAAGGTACTAAAATAAGAAAGATGATGGTTCTGATGATAACAGAGGTGAGGTAATAGTCCGCGTAAGGGTCTAAACATTAAATCCTAAATGAAGGATCAAGAAAACATTCAATGTATAACATGGAAAGGGCAGCCAATAGTCTGGAATACAATGATGGAAAGGATGGTTAGAGGATATGATGGTCTACTACAATGAAATGGAAAGTATGACAGTCACATAAGGGACAGTCTGTGACAAAGTGCTGGAGGCAGTCTTAGGATGTTTTCTTCGAAATCCTCATGAAGGCATGGGCAGAAGTAACAGAGTCACCATGACAGCAAAGTGTGACAGTGGATTGAATGAAAAGAATAGGTCCATGATTGAAAGGAAGTTCATCAGAATACATAGATCAGAGATATTTTCCAAGAGGGGCAGCAGCTATTTGATGTCTCCATACTACAATGCAAGGCCTAGAAAATTCTCTCTCTAGAACTACTAGCAGTGATGCAAGTAATTTTTATATGATAAAAAGTTTAATGTATAAAGTTAATTCTAGTTGTATAGTGGAACCTCTAACCAAAGAAACCACAATCATTATTAGCCTATTAATGTAATCTCCACATTGTAGATATCATATTTGGTCCACTGTCGTCATACTATGAAGAGCGTGGTAGCCTACTCGGGTGGCGGGACAATAAAGGTTTGATGACACTTAATGGTGGAGCCTTCGAAATCATCATATCCCAAAATCACTTTACATTTACTAGATTTAGCAATCTACATTGTGTTCTTTAGAAACACCACGAGCTTGTCGCCAAAGAGTCTTACATTCTTACCGGATACAATGCCCAATCTCACCCATTCTTTACAAGCATATCGTGTCTTTTAATTCGTCTATAGTTATGTTGCCATTCTCATCTCCTATCATAGAATACCTTGTTCATCCAAATGCAGCGCTATAGAATGCCCTATTCATCTATCTTTCTTTCGACGTTTGCACTCATCATGTTTTTATATTAATATATATTATGTGCTTTATTCTAGTATAACTGTAAATTGATTTTGTCAGTTTATATTAATTTTAAATATATCACAATGGTTATAAATATTAAAATATGATACTGTTGGAAATGTTGTCATTGATGTCAAAGTGAAAAGGATGGTGTCATTGATGAGCATGACTAAAGATAACATATTGATGTCATTACACAGATTTATGTCATGAATACAATCTTCAGATTAAAAGGATTTGAAGACTATTGAAGTATTGTTATTGATGTCAAGACAAAGAACAGCTTAATCAGATTTGCTTAATCAAATGGTTGGTTGAAAATGATCAAATCATTGGTGACTTAATCAGACTCAAGGTTGTTGTTTTATTCTGGGATAGTCTATTCAGATTTAAATATTCCCCAGACCTTCACACATAATCAAACTCAGTGAAGATCAAGTTACAGATCAGTTACAGCACTCAGATGATCATATCCCGCACTCAGTCATCAAGTTCACTCTGTTTTCAAATCTAAAGATCAGATGGAGAATCAGACCAGATTGATTAATTTCAGGATTATTGTCATCTAACTTACAATCAGAAAGTTTGGTCGAGCATATTGAAGATCATTCAGTTTGATGGGCTGTAGATCAGATTATCATTCAACACTCAGCCTTGATCAAAATCTGATGAGTTCTTCAAGAATTAATGAAAGTAATGAGTATCTAACAGGTTGAGCAAAATCATAGACAAAGGAGATTTAAAGTCAAAGTAGTAAGCGGTTTTAAAAGAACAATGACTAGTCAGCGATATCTACAGAGTCAACATAAAAGAAATGATCAGGTATATGCAATAGGGAGCCATGAAATAAGAGAGACGCATATATCTCAAATAAAGTTGAATTCAACATAAGAAGACATATCTGAGAGGAATGACAGCTACAGGCAAGAGACAAATCAGAGGATGTCTAAACTCTAAGGATGGCGAATTAGAGATAGATAAAGCAGCATTGAATTGATGTATTACCTGAGTTTTATGAAATACGTGATTATAGTATCTCTACTCAATGGAACCTTCAAGAAGTACGAAGCTTGCCTTTCGGGCATCAAACTAGATTATGCCAACAACTATTTTTGGAGGTAGCGGACATGAAGATACAGGTATCTCTATCACAAAGCATTAAAAGAATGTTGTGAAGATATAACAACATATAACATCTTATTTCGGGAGCTGCTTCAAAATGAATTATAACTTTCAATAAGATGAAGCTTGATAATTTGTATCTGAAGGTTGTGTATGTCTTGGAAGAGCCGATAATGGTTGAGTCGCCAAATTTGAGTTAACTGTGAGTCATCGTGGGCCAGGTGACATGCCGCTAAGGTGGCGAACATTTTTAAAGATGTCAAGGTGTCGATGGACGAATACACTTTTTCCGTCTCAAAGTCTATGGGAAAGATTTAATGAGAGTGGTCTGCGTTATTGTTTTGTTAAAAGAACAAATAACATTAAATTTATGAGATGTTTTCAAAAGGCAGATGTGAATCAAGGAAGTTCAAAAGACGTGTCCATCAGAGAAATGCAAATCTTGTATGGATGTGGTATTCTTTTTAAGGGACGTGTTTTTACTTGCTGAAGATACGATTGAAGTTAAGATTGTCTCTTAAAATGTTTTTTTAAAAACAAATGAAAATCAATTAAAGTTTAAGAGACGTATTTCTAAAAGGAGTGCGACTTATGCTAAAGAACAGATTCAAAATTAAGAAGATTCAGTTTAGAATAAAAACCCAAATTTAATGAAGAAACATGTAAATATAGTTGTGTCCTTTCATTAGGAGTTGCAAGCCTTGAGGAACTTATAGATATGCCATCCAAAATATGTTTGTGGGTGTGGTTGTGTAAGTGAGCATTCTAAATCTGAAGTCTCATCTCCTTGTGTGGGTTAAGTGTGAGATCATTCATCACCAAAGGCAGATTGGAGGATTGGGATAGTGCAGGTCAGATTGAAGGCATCATCTTGCAACCATCAAGTCAAGGTTGGTGCCTTGCATTAGGGGCTGGTGCTCCTTGTAGGTTGGTGCCTACTAAATAATTAAGAGGTTTGGGTGTCCCTTGTAGGTTGCAGCCTACTAAATCATCTTCTTCGTAAAACAAGTAGGTTGGTGCCTACTTCCACTTGTAAAAATCATTTAAAGTTTTCAATAAATTTGTGTCAACTTGTGTAAATTGATTCATATCAAAAGGTTGATGTTGATAAGAGTTTAAGTTCGTTTAGAAGGTTGTAAAAGTTGATTGTGATAAGTTTGAAAAGATTCAGAATTGAAAGTTTGATTGATTTACTGATTCACCCCCCCCCCTCTCAGTAAATCTTTGTACTCTTCAGATACCTAAGTTTATATCAATTTTATATACTTAATTCCCATTATATTATAATTATTATAATATTCATAACATTTTTATAATATTCATAATTATAATATTGTCTTTGACAATTATAATTGTAACGACATCAAATGGTTCATAATTTTAGATATGCTTCTTCGTTATCTAAATAATGCGATTTCAAGGAACATGAAAAGAGAATATAAGGCAGATTGACTCAGTTTGAACCTTTTGAGGGCATTTAGTTGCTGTTTAAAGGATTTAGTTGATAGATAAAGTCAAAGAAAGAAGTTTTCCTCATTCAAACACCCTTTTGGAGCATTTTTGGGGGCTGCAAAGTAGGGGTAATAGTTTTGGCCGCCGAAGGAAGTTTGACCTAGCAAAACTAAAGCAAGAACATGTCTTTCATCTCTCAAGTTCTTATTATGTAGGAGGCTGTTGAGCAGCATAAAAGCAAGCCTAAGGGCAGATTTTCAAGGAGTTCTTACTCTCTAGTTTTGTATTTTAAACTTTTTTTTAGAGTTCTTTCAAGCTGGAGCAGCCAATGTAACTCATTTTGCTTTCTTCAATCTATATTTTTGTGTGCAAATATAAATGATTGATGTATTTTTCTGTGATTTTATGCAAATCCTCAATGTATGTCTCGTTTCTTCAGCACCTTTATGCAGAGATTCACATACCTTGTGCAGGTCATAGGTCATGACATTAGTTTGAACAACTTCTAACTGTGAAAATACCTGTTTTTTCCTTTTAGGATTGAGAAAAACTTCATCTTTCCTATGAAATACGGATGTATGAATATGTAAAAACCTGAGTTGTGTATGAAACAAATTGTTCATTTTGATCATATTGTGAGTCCAAACACCATTGTAGGTTTGAAAGTTATTTTTGGTGCATCACCTTTTTAAGTCATAGGTTTCATTTAATGTTTCCTTTTCACCCTTTTCTCAGCATGCAGCAATAGGATAGGTTATTTACGCGAAGTTTCAAAGGGAACCAACCCTCTCTAGAGGTTGATCTCCACAGTTTGAGCCCACACTCAGGGAGATCATCCCAAGTTTCACAAGGTGGCTGAGTGATTTTATCATCTCAGCAAAGGTGCACACTTTAGTGACAACATTTCTCACACACCAAAGTCAACTAGAAACACATATCATGAGTTCTTTCCTATGCTATTCAAGGATTCAAGGATTAGCTTCCTTTTTTGTTGTTATGCAACCCTATTAATGAGTTTGGTCCACACTTTTTTAATTTCATCTTTTAGCTTATGGGAGTGGTCCCCTAGACCACAACTTGCCAACAGAAATTAAAAAAAAATCACAAAACCAAAAATTTGTATTGTGCTACTCAATTTAATTAATGACAACCATTAATGAAGAATTTAATGTGTTGCTCTACACAAAAATGAAAGTGTTGCAAATTAACTTCTGTGTGAGCAGCAGCAATCATTATTTAAAAGGCATCGATCATCTCATGATGGCAATATCAAAGGAGGCAGTGCTTCTTTAACGAGGCAATTATATTTATTAAAGGCGGCAGATCATTTACTAATGAGCAGCGTGTAGTTATGAAGAGGAGAAATTACTTTATAAAAAGATAGCAATTCTTTATGGAGGCAAGCAATTAATTTAAGAAATAAAAGAAGTTTAAAGGGCAGCGAATAGTATGAGAGATAGTTAATAAAAGTGGTGTCTCTTCTAAGGGCTATCTCTTTTAAGATATACATCTCTTCATGTAGAGGTATAAGAATATAAAAAGACACATGTTTTGGGGGAAGGGAATGATAGGCAGGAATGCATCTGCATTTAGGAAAGAAGATATGAGTCAATATATGGAAAACAATCAGAAATCTGGAAAAGCAGTAGATGGAAAAAAGGAATAAATTATAAGAGATCCAGTGGACAAGTATTATTGCCCAAAATATATTTGAGCAGTAAGTTTAAATAGACTCATGAATATATATATATATATACACATATATGTTCATATGAAGTATTGAAATTATATGTACGTCTTATACGATCATGCAATAGTGATGCTTGGAGCAATTATTAATCCGTACTAGTAATTATTCATTGATCTAATCTATTTGTTTCTCTTTAAGCAACATCTTCAAAATTTTGAAAAGTGCTACCAACATCTATTAGAAGATTGAGCAATCCGCAACTCTGATATATCAATCAGATTAAAAATATCAGTAAATTACACCATCATTTATCAATTGTGGTACGCAAGATAATAAGAAGATTGAGTGTGTGTGTGTGTGTGTGTGTGTGTGTAAGTGTGTGTGTGTGTGTGTATAGTCTGCCTATATTTCTGAATATATAGTCTATCACTTCTTTGTGACGATAGTAGTTAATGTCTATAACCATTTATTTATTTGAATCTCATATAAGCGATCATGAAAGGGTTAGGAAGGAACCTCAATAAGGTCAGCAGGTGTGTCTTCCCCTTCTAAGTAGCCCACCTCATGCAGGATAGACAAGAGTTCCTGCCCCTTGGGGCCAAGAGGTCGAGTATGGATACTCTGCGCTCTTGGGCTTAGACGCGGTGAAGTTAGGGCATCTTATTGATGGGTAATGATTAGAATTTAGGGATGCAGGTGTGTCTTCCCTTCTAAGTAGCCCACCTCATGCGGGATGGACAAGAGTTCCTCCCCCTTGGGGACAAGGGGTCAAGTATGGTTGCTCTACGCTCTTGGGCTTAGATGTGGTGATGTTAGGTCTCCCTAACATTCATCCTCTCCAGCCCCATCATGGTGGACTATGGGAATAGTACTATTGATTCTTGATTTCTTAAATGATCTATTCAAATGGATTGAAATAATTGATAATATATATGCATCATATGTACCCGAACTCTTATTGAATCATTGGTAGAATTATATGTTATTTAACATGATTGTAGGACCTAATCTAGGGTTTTAGCTAAGGACATGTTTATTGGTAAAGTCTAAAGTCTAACTATATTACACCTCTTGTTTCAATTGAACTTGTGACTCTAGGGAAAAATCAAGGGTATTCCCAAAAAGGGGACATTATAGAAAAATATACATGCTCACAACCATTATTGCAAACTACTACAATTACCCACAAAACTTGCAAGTAACCGCAAGCCAAGATTGTTACACCCTTAATCTTATGTGTGCTTAGGGTTATGAGTAGTCGACTTGTGGCTACCTTAACTCCTAAATAAGTTACATAATCATTATTATAGTCTTATATAAGTAGTTAAATCATCCTAGGGGTTATAATTAATTATCTAAGTCAGCCTAGGTGGAAGCCATGACATAAGTGGCTAGTTATTATCATATTACCGAATTGTGTTCTATTTGGATATATTTGGAAGTTTTCCCCCTAGAAGTGGCTTGTTATTCTCAAATATTACCAAGCATTTACAGCATATTTCCTATTATATTCTTCTATTGTGCAAGTTATTTCATTACAAAGATCAATTACAAGTTACTTGCAACAAAACTCAATGCCAATGCCAAGTTCTTTAAAAACTCGTGGCAATTCAATCCCCAAAAAAATTCCTAAAAGCACAAAAAGCATATCAAAAACATGCCAACAGGGTTAAAACTCACCCAATGACATAAAAAACAACATTTTTTTTGCTTGACAATTTTGAGAAAGACTGCAAACGGCATGGGTGTAATTTTTCACGACTTCTAGGATGCAAGTTGTAGTTGCACAACAAACTAAGGGCCTAGATTAAGTGTTTTGGCACAATTTCAAGTCATAGGTTACATTTAGAGGGACAAATTAGGAAATACATAGGTGATAAAAGTCTTTGTTTGCTAATGCCTAATAAGAATAGTGTAAAATGGTAAATGTTTCTATGAATATATGACTTTGCTAGGCTGATAAAAGTTAAAACATTCATGTTAGATCCTCAACCTTGACTCCACTTCAATATAAACACATATGAGGAGGTAGAAGCCAAGTTGAAATGCCCCCTGAAATTGCAACACTAAAATATAAAACCTTGAAATACAAATATTAAAAATATATATAAATATAAAATTTAACAATTTAAATACTATTATAATTATAATCATTGTAATATAAATAAATATTAAAAAAATATATAAAAACTGATAAAAATGAATGTATATTATATTAATATTAAATATATGAATAAATATTAATATACAGCAATTACTCTACAAAATGGCAGCAGTCAGTTTTACGAAATGCAGCAATTATATGTGGTCGAAAGCAGCGATTATATGTGGTCAAAGGCAGAAATTACATGTAATTAAAGCCTTGAAAAAAAGCAACAATTAGAGTCTCCAAGGGCAGCGACGGAAATTGAGGAAAGGCTGCGACTGTTTGAAAGGCTGTCTCTCTTCTAAGGGATGCCTCCCTTCATTAAGACGCATAAGAAAGATATAAATGATATAGAATTTGAAGAAAGAAAAAATGGGGAATCATATTGTGAAATAAAGCTACACTCAGAAAAGAAGCAGAAATATAATAAGGGGATTTAAAGGCAGATATACGAATGGGGAATAAGGACAGAAATAGGAGTGTTTCCTGAGCTTAGTAGCAGATACATTAATATGATACAATTAGACTTGGAAGAAGAAATACATGGAAAGAAGAAGATGGTTCAAGAAGAGATATAATGAAGAAAAATGACAAATCAATAAGGGAAGTAAGTTAAATATAATAGAATATATATGTGTGTGTGTCTGTGTCTGTGAATCATATACGATTATGCAATAATGATGCTTGCAGAAATTATTGAGCCTTAGAAGTAATTATGATCCTATAATCAATCAAACTTAAGGTTGAAGCAAGCAAGTTAGGGAGATGCAGTTTACGGGCTCTCCCATGCTAAGTAGGCCACTCCAAGGATGGAATTGTCTTAGTTTGTACGTTCTTGCCGCTTGGGGCTAAGAAATGGGTTGTCTTAGTTTGGGCGCTAGTGCTCTTAGGCTTAGATGGGTTGAGTAGTTTATAGCCACCCCTTTCAAGGCTTTCCTATCAAGCCAAACTATGGTTGTTAGGATGGATTCAAGGAGTTTCAATCATAAGAGGGGCAGATAAGGCAAGATGGATAGGGAAAGCAGATACAGGTTTATCCGCCGAGTATGCCCACCCCAAGGGTGGAATTGTCTTAGTTTGGACGTTCCTATCACTTGGGCCAAGGGGTGGGTTGTCTTAGTTTGGATGCCCGTGCTCTTGGGCTTGGTATGGATAGCTTCAAGCGGACTTATCATGTTCCTCGTCCAAATCCTATTATGATTAAGACTTCCACTATGCATTATGGATATTGTGTAGATAGTTTTGAAATAGTTATGTACCTACATGATTTAAATAGATAAGTCATTAATGTTGATCATATGAAGAATATTCCAATGGAATCTAAACTAATTGCAGGATCTAAACCAAGATTTTTCTAGCTTAAGGCATTTAATTGGTGAGTTGAAAACCCTAACTACATTATATTTGTGATTCTAGGGCAAAATTTAGGGTTATCCAAAAAAGGGACATTACACAAGGTTAGCAAACCATTAGTGGTAGGTCCATGGCATACACAATTTGATCCTATGCTTGAGACTCTTGTTGATGATGTCGCAACTAGACCATCTAATTCCACAACACCCACATGTGGCAGCAAACTTTCTAGGCTTTAGTCAAAGAAAAAATTTATCATTTGTAATTCTTATTGATATTGAAAATTCAAGTTTGTTTGTATTGAGAGGTTGAACTCATTTTTTAGTCTATGATACATATTGAAGTCTAACTTTGATTTATATAGGAAGGAAATTGTTATTATGTTCTACAAATTCATTAATATGTGTGTTTTTTAAGAATATTTTTAAAAATTTATACATTTTAAATATTTGATAAATTTGACAAATTATTGTTGAGTTTTTCAACTTGTGTTTTTAAAAAATTTGGGTCAGCCAAGTGATTGCCCAAGCAACCTTGCATGTTCATACACACCCTTCCGTGAGTGAAATCTACTCCTTTCTTGCACAAGCAAGTGGAGTTAGCTTTGAATCAAAACCTAATCTACAAAAGAAACTTGGACAACGACACTCTCTCATCTCTTATATCAATTAAGCAAGTGTTATATTAAAGAATCATAACTATTCCTCCTTATCACTTGTTGCTTTGTTATTCTCCTCTTGCCCAAGTGGCTTCTCTTTAAATCTTTGGCCATTCTTTGAGTGAAGTTTGGGATGGAGCCTCCAACACTTGTCATCCCAATGTCCTCTAATCTTGCAAACATTAATAGATAGCTTTACACATGCTCAAATCAAAGTTCTCATCACCTTCCTTAAGTGTTCCTTCACCCTTCCCTTGCCTTGTTTTAGGTGAGAAGCTCTTTTTTACATCCAACATTATAAGTCGCATTGCTTAGCAGTGATTATTTTGCACACTAAACCATAATGGTTATTTCTTCCAAAAAACATGCATTAAATTTTAATCTTGCAATCTTGTGCTCTATATCCATTCCTCTTGCAATGCAAACAAAAGATGGAATTCTTACCCACATACTCAATTACCTCCCTAGGCTTGGCTAGTAGTGAAGTAGGTGGAGTGCAATCTCCCCATCTCTTCTTTCCTACTTTATTCTCTCCTCCTCTTCCTTAGATTGCTGCTCTATAGTTGGTGGCATCCTACAATCATCTTAAGGCTTGATAAAAACAATGAAGAGAACTTTTACCTCTCATGAACTGTCCTTGATTTGTGCATAGAAAAGATCCCTTCAGGCTTTATCCAATCTCCATGCTTCCATAACCATGTTCCTCAAATAGTGGTCTTTCTGTCACTATTATGAGCTGGAGTATTCCTTGTTGATGTTTATGGCAGCGTCGTGGTCTTCTTACGGCAATCTTCTTGATGACAAGATAATAAATTAAATAATAGCTAAGGCTATTTAATTTATATATATATAGCGATTGGATAAATTCAAGAGACACATCATTAATAATAAATGATGATTAATTATTGAGGATGGCCGACCTTCCTTGTAATCAATATTATTTGTAATTTTCTTGGTGGTCGACCTAGCTTTTATTTGTAATTATATTTTGGTGGCTGACCTTCTCCTTGAAGAGGTGTGACCTCTCTTGCACAATGTATATATAGAAGCTCATTCCTCCTCATTCAACTACAAGCGAGTTCAAAGTCTCTTCTCTTCTCTCAAGTGCGAATTACCAAGAGCAGATTGCGAATTCATCGAGTGCAGATTGTGAAGTCATCAAGAGCAGGTTGTGAACTCTTCAAGAGCAGATTTGAGTTGCAAGGAAGTGCAGATTATTTATCTATCATTGCATCTTGTGGAGGTGCTGATTATTGGCCTTGAGATTGGCCTCATTGTAAAGAGACTTGTTGCCATTACATATATATAAGAGATATATATTTGTTGCTGGGTTTTTCTCCCTCAAGAGGAGGGTTTTCCCAGGGTATCTGCTGTGTTATTGTGTCTGATTTTGAATTAAATTTCTGTGTCATTAATCTGATCATAAAACTAACATTCCTTGGCCATTTATACCAAGTACTATTCCCTCACATCCCATCCTCACAAGAAATTTTGAAACTAAACATTTAGTGTACTCTTCAAACTTGCAAGCAGAATTATTAGTTCTCAAACTATCAAAGAAAATTTATTCATGGACGCTCCTGCATGCCTTTCCAATAGTTTCTTCTTCTTCTTGAGAAGGGGTTGGTCCAGTCTTCTTTGTAGACTCATCTTTCTCTTCTTCAAAATTGGATAGAAGTGCACCCCTCTCTTTCAGCTCTTATTGCAATTCTTCAATCCTCTCATTTAACTGTACTTCTCCCAAACGAGATCTATTTTCTCCCAAAGCCAACTAAAGGTCTTTCTTGGAATCTTGGAGTGTAATAACCCACCTCTTTTGTATGATATTTTTTTGCGATTAATTCAATTTGTCAGATGTTCCATTTTGACAAACAAAGTTCATTACCAAGCAAACAATTTAACAGTAATCAAAGTAATACTTGAACAAACTTGAAAATCAAACTTCATTCTTTCACATCATACTGACAGACATTAATACTGATGCAAGTTACAGACCTCAGATTTCTCATACAAAGAGTGACAGTGAATTGATTTCATAGTTGGACATTTGACACTGCCGACTCACACAGGAATTAACTGGGCAATGAAACTTGTTGAATACAGAGTATATTTGCTCAGAAGTATATTGCAGCAGTAGAGTTCACAGAGTAACCAATCTGTCTGAGTCTCAGGACTGATATAACATGTATTGCAGAGCAGATGTAGGAGTGTTTGACTCAAAGATGAATAGCAATAAGTATAAGGTTTACAAGCTATGACAAGCTAATTGAAACAACAATACATTCATCTCACTCTTCTACACAGACCAAATATGACAGGGCTAACAGAGGTTCCAGAATGAGGCAATAACAGATATGAGATTACAGCCCTTTAACAATCATGATCTGAGTAATATATTGACTGATTTGCATAAACAATATGCTTAGAAATAGCTACAGAAAGGTAATAACTCAAACTCTGAGCGGAATACACAATAACAGACCTGCAGTATGGCAGCAACTACAAGTTTCATAACAGATAATAACTGATGGAGCATGCAGAGAAATAAGACGACATTACAATTTAATCTCAGACCTGGAATGAGTCCGCCAAGGTCTGATACAAGCTCATGGTGAGTAACAAACTGCCTGGAATAATCATACAGGCCCACGCCCTTCTCCTGCTATGCTCAACGCTTCATTTACCAATGGAGCCAACCTACAAACTCACCCGCAACACTTACCTAGAAGACCCACAACTGATATCAGGCTGTTAGTGTACCAAGAAAGGCTCATCCAAGTGGTATAAGCTCATACATCCCTCTGAAAGGGAGTTGCTACTGCTAAAAGGTAATTGAGACCCCTTCAAACAGACACATCCCTCAAAACTGCTCACATCCTCCTTCCAAGACACCTGAATCCTCAAATGGTCACGACTCTGCTTGAAATGGGATTAAGTTTCAGCGCCTAGTTCTGATGAAGACACACAACCTCCTTTTCAACAAGCCCACGGCTAGGTAATGGCCTCACAAATTGATATGGAATGACGTCTAGCTGTGTAAATCCTCAAAATGCTAGTGCCCAAGTACTATAAGCTCATGTCCAGGTCTCACGCAGTCCCATACAAAACCACATGCAAACATCAATATTGATCTCTGAATATGAATAAGAACATGGCACCCCAAATAAAATACAACCTAAGTTGCCAGTTCCGATACAGGAACGGGATACGGGTACGCCAGTATGGCGATTTTTTTTCCCTTGGGTACGGTACGTTTGGGTACGGCTGTATATATATATATATATATACAAAAAAATTAAAAATATACAGAATTGTAAATACATTTGATAGTATGATAAAGTATACTTCATCAATCATCAGTCATCAATTCATCATTGAATCATTGATCAATGGTAGTGATAAAGATAAATGCCAATCAATAGTTCAAAATTTCAATATTATGTCATAAATCATATATGTCTAAAGTCATGATTCAAATGAAGATCAGTACAATTACAAACTTACAATGATAATAGGGATCTGACAGTAAACCATCTAGTTATTACAATATTGGATTAATGTCGATGTTTATACTGAAATGAATATTTTATAAATCCACTAAATTGATATTACACAAGTAATTGGTAAAATAATTGATGTATTAAACAATGAGCAAGACGCTCAATAAATAGTTTTACAAGATTTACAAAACTGGAAAGTTTCTAAAAAGAAACTCCAGATAAGATCGGAGACGATCTTATCTCTATCTTACAATATTTTACACTATTGAGCATTAATAAATAAAATAAACATTATTTTAATACCCTCCCTTAATGCTCAATCTATCAACTACACCAAGATGCCCCCTGAATTTTACAAACTTATCTGTACTAAGCGACTTGGTGAGAATGTCTGCTGTCTGATCCTCTGTCGGAACATACAGCAACTGAACTGATCCGTCTTCAACCAGCTTCCGAATGAAATGACAATGAGTTTCCACATGCTTGGTTCGCTCATGGAAGACCGGATTCTTGGCAAGTTTGAGAACTCCCTGATTATCACAGAACAAGGGAGTCGGACCTGCTTGAGATATTTGCATATCGGCAAGCATCCGGCGAAGCCAAACTGCCTCACATGCTGCTTTTACTTTGCTCCCCGATACTCTGCTTCTGTCGAGGAGAGAGCCACTGCCTGCTGCTTCTTACTAGTCCATGTGACTGCACCGGATCCCAAACTGAACACATACCCAGATGTTGATTTCTTGTCATCAACTGAACCTGCCCAATCTGAATCTGTGAACCCACTGAGTTTAGGATCGTGACTCCGAGTGTACAAGAGTCCAAAATCAGGAGTGCCCTTCACATAACGCAGCACACGCTTCGCTGCTACCCAATGATCAGCCTTGGGGGCTGTCATGAAGCGTGATATGTAGCTCACTGCAAAACTTAAATCAGGTCTAGTAGCAGCAAGATAGATGAGGCTGCCTACTAGTTGCCTGAACAATGTTTCATCTACCACAGGTGAAGCGGACTTAGCTGACAACTTAAGCCCTTTTTCCATGGGTGTAGAGGCAGGTTTGCAATCCTGCATTCGGAACTTATCCAAAAGACTTCGAGCATACTTGGACTGGGAAATGAAAATGCTGCTCTCTGTCTGCCAAACCTCAACACCTAAACAATAATGCAGGAGGCCCAACTCTGTCATGTCAAAAGTTTTGCACAAGTCTTGTTTGATCTCAGTGATCAATTGCGCCGAACTGCCAGTAATGATCAAGTCATCCACATAGACAACAACAAGCAAGATCTCATTACCAGTATTCTTGACATACAAGTTCGAGTCAGATGGACTCCTCTGAAAGCCATGATCTGTGAGGTACGTGTCAATTTTTATGTACCAAGCCCAAGGAGCCTGTTTCAGGCCATAGAGTGCTTTGACCAATCTGCACATCTTCTGTTCTTGACCAGCAACTTTGAAACCTGGAGGCTGCGTCATGTATACTTCCTCTTTCAACTCACCGTTGAGGAAAGCACTCTTCACATCCATCTGATGGACCTTCCAACTAAATTGGGCTGCTAAGGCAAGAACGAGCCGTATGGTACTCATTTTGGTTGTAGGAGCAAAGGTCTCCTCATAGTCAATGCCTTCTTTCTGTGAGAACCCTCGTGCAACCAGACGAGCTTTGTACTTGTCAAGGGTTCCATCAGCTTTGTACTTCACCTTGTACACCCATTTGCAGCTAATGGGCTTCTTCCCTGGAGGAAGATTGGAAAGGACCCAAGTGTGATTCTTCTGAAGACTCTGGTATTCTGATTCCATCGCCTTTTCCCACTTAGGTATCCCTTTTGCCTCTGAATATGTCTGAGGCTCATAAACACTGTGAATGTTGGCCATGAGAGCAAAATTCACTGTAGACTGCTGTTTGCTCTTGTTTCTGGATGATCTACCCTCAATGAGCTCATCAGCACGAAGATCACTGATAGTCTTAGCCCACCATTTTCGGTCGGAGAGTAGATGTGCCAACATCAGATGTAACAGGAGGAGCTGGATCTGGTTGTGGATCTGGAACAGGTTCAGCAGGGGGATGTTCATTATCATCTGGAGGAAACTCAGGTTGAGCATCATCAAAGACTAGGTCTTCGTCATCCCTCCCATCAGGTGGACCTAATGGAAGTCGGACACTCATATCAGGACCCTGTAGAGGCTGATCCTCTGAATGCTGAACAGGTGAGGAAGAGTGAAATGGACCTCGTTCCTCATCAAAGACAACATCTCGACTGAAGATAAGACGATCAGTGTCTATATCAATCAACCTATATGCCTTGTGGTTGTCACTGTACCCTGTGAACATGAGTTTCTGGCTCTTGGAGTCCAGCTTAGTGCGCTTGGCCTCTGGAATCCAAACATACACAAGAGAGCCGAAAACCTTCAAATGACTGATCCTAGGTTTACGACCAGACCAAACTTCCTCAGGAGTCTTCCCTTTAACAGCATGAGTGGGTGACCTATTAAGGAGATAGACTGAGGTATTGACTGCTCTGCCCAAAACTTGGTAGGAACACTCCTGTGTTACAACATGGAGCGAGCCATCTCAACAATTGTACGATTGCGTCGCTCTACAACACCATTTTGTTGAGGAGTGTAGGGTGTGGTTAACTGACGTTTTATCCCATGAGTATCACAGAAGTTGGAGAATGCACTAGAACAAAATTCCCCCCCATTATCTGACCTAAGAGTTATAATACAAGAACTGGACTCTTTTTCAACTAAGGCCTTAAACTTCTGGAATACATTAAAAACCTCTGATTTCTGTTTAAGAAAGTACACCCACATTTTCCTACCATAATCATCAACAAAAAGTAGAAAGTACTTGCAACCAGTTACAGAAGAAATAGACATAGGGCCACAAATATCAGCATGAACTAATTGAAGTACCTTAGAAGCCCGCCAAGAGTCGCCATCCTTGAACGGTGTGCGATGCTGCTTCCCAGCCTGACAAGCACCACAAGCATACGATGCTGAGTCGAATGTTAGGTAAGCCATCTAAGTCCTCTCGAGCAAGGCTGAGAGAGATAGTGCACGTTCAAGTGCGTACCGTAGTGTAAAAGCGGTGACAGACAAATTCTGGTGCCAAGGCTAACTCCGGAGAATCACCAGTGTCCACAAGCCTGTAAAGGCCATGATCCTCTATCCCAACGGCCACCGTTGTGCGAGACTCACGATCAACAATTGAACATCATGCGAGCTGAACACCACATCCATCTGGGGAGAATGCCGCATAATCTGACTGACTGAAAGAAGATTGAGCTCGATATCAGGTACATAATACACGTTGAGGAATATGAGATCCCTCCGCCCGTTGAACAGAACGATTTGCGTGCCGACAACTCGTATTCCTCACCTCCTCCAAAGATCGAGTCGAGTGCAGGGAAAAGTCGTGAACCAATCAACGCCTATGTGAGAAATAGGCACGGGAATCTATGTACCAAGCAGAGGATTTGACGTAGTGCGGGCCTTTTATTGCATATAAAGGCGATTCTTCTGCTCCGAGTGCTGGCGACATTCGCTTTACGATGAAACCCTTCACGCTTCTTTTGCTTTCCGGAAGCCAAGCGAGCACGGCAATCCTTCTTGATGTGGCCAAATTTATGGCGTAGTTACTTTGAACATTTTTCTTCTTCAAACTGGTGGAAGTCTGACTTGAGCCTTTGCTGTGAAGGTGACCTTTTCCATGATGCTTCGGATGGGTTTTAGCGCAAAAGCCTGTTCCGTGGAGGATGATGAGTCACTACTACCGAACTGTTGTCTCGGCGATCCTGCTACAACAAGATAGTACACAAATTCGGAACTTGAGATCAACGTGCAGACGTAATGTTGAGAATCTCTATGAAGTGTTCATAGGACTTCGGTAGGCTCTTCAGGGTGATCCGACCATGTCTTCCTCCATTTTCCGACCAATTGCCTCCAACTGATCTCTGATCTCCTGGATTTTATTCAGGTGCGCTTGCAGAGTTGTCTTCTCATCCATCATGATAGAAAACAACATATTCTTCAAGAAAAACGCACGGCTTTTGTCGGAAGTTTCATGCAAACCCTTCAAGTGATCCCAGATCTCCTTAGCTGATTTTCCCAGTGGAATCTGAGGGAGCTGATCATCAGTAACGGAAAGCTTAATAAGCATTACCGCTTCACGATTCTGCTCATCAAACTTCTCCTGATCCTTACCCACCGTGTCAGGACAAGTAGCTTTGTCGAGGATCATCTGATCAAGGCAGTGGTATTCAAAAATTGTTAACATCCGCTGCTTCCAGGTGTTGTAATTTTTGCCATTAAATCTTTGACTGCCCTCCAGCATTAAATTGCTTAAACTGGCCATCTTCAAGCTTTTCGAGGCACGAAAAATGAGGTACTGAGAAAATGCGGATGCACGAAACTCGAGGCACAAATTCCAATGCAAAAAAAAAGGCAAATTTAGGTACAGACTGGAGAAAGTACAGTGTACGGATGGCACAAAATTCGAGGCACGGAAAACAATGCACCCAGAAAATTCGGAGACCAACCCAGTTGAGCTCTCGAAAAACCCACCAGGAATCTGTAATTGAAAAAAAATTCTGACTTGAAACACGAGATTTTTTTAAAACCCTAGCCTCAGGTCGCGTTTTCAGAAAAAACACTGAAAAGGGACTTTGAAGATTCTGAAAAAAAGCGGAAAACGGCTTGAAATCCGCGCTCAGGATATGTGTTTTCAACTCACGCGTTTGCAGAAACGTGTGAGAAAAAAAACGCGTCCAGGAAGAATACAAAATCGCTTTCTTCAGATTACAAACACCCAACGAATTCTGGAAAACGCAGGTCGCGCGAGCTGAAGAGTGTGAAGCTTGCAGAAAAAAACGAAGGTCGCGTGCAGTCGAACAAGCCACGATTTCGCCACGAGCAGATTGCTAGGTCGCAAATGAAGACAGAAACGCATGCATGCCCTAGAAGACACAACGACGACGCCCAGAAACGCGTCTAACAAATGAGTTCCTAGAAGAAACCCTCACGACGCGAGCATAACACATCAAAAACGCGAACCAAAGAGGAGTTCAAGCACGAAATCGCGGCACCCGAACGAGCTTCAGACAAAAAAATGCGAACAAATGTCTCTAGGTTTGCAAAATCTCCTGCGAATTCTTCAATTCGAATTTCTCAAAAAAGCCACGAAGAAATTTCGAAAAAAAAAATCCGAAATTAAGCTCACAAAAATCTTCGAAAATTTTCAAAGAAGATTTTATTAAATTTTTAATTCAAGAGCTGAAAAAATCTTGAAAAGATTTTTTATGAATTAAAAATTCAATTTTGAGCGTATTGGCTCTGATACCATATTACACAGGTAATTGGTAAAATAATTGATGTATTAAACAATGAGCAAGACGCTCAATAAATAGTTTTACAAGATTTACAAAACTGGAAAGTTTCTAAAAAGAAACTCCAAATAAGATCGGAGACGATCTTATCTCTATCTTACAATATTTTACAATATTGAGCATTAATAAATAAAATAAACATTATTTTAATAATTGACAAGCAACATTTAGGAAGCTAATAATGAAATAATACCTTGTCGAGTTCTTGCAATTGGCAAGTTTTTCAACTATGGTAGAAACAACTCCAACAAATACTCCTACAAAAGACCAAAATGAGACTCCATCAAAGGCTCTTTTGAAGACTTCATCAAAGCTTGTTCAAAATCATCCAGAAGATCAGATTATACAAGCAGGAAGACCAAGAATCACAAGACGAATTGTTAATTATTCTGAAGATGAAGATATCTCTTTGCTGTCCAGAATGCTCTGTTGAATCCAGAGGTGCTCTTTGCGAGCTTTGTGAGAAGATTTGAGAACTAATCGAGGCTAGAGGAGCACGCCCATTGATTTGGTGTCTTCAAGAACAATATCTGGATGTCTTTGGAACAAAAGACATTGGATCCAAGTGTTGTCCATGCAATCACAAAGTTTTCAGGTTTGACAGAGGCCAAGTTCCATTTGTGTGCCGTTGTACTAATATTGATTTGGTAGAAGCAAATTTCAATTTTTTTCTGCTTATATTGTTGTAAAACCAACGGCTACAAGCAAGGCTTATGTGCTTTATAACAATGATTTTGCCGAAGTACAAGATCGTAGAGAAAGTAATTTTATGATGCATTTAAGGGCGGTGGAACAGCTAAACTCTTGCTGTGGTGATAGGGGCAAATTAGGGCATCGGTTTTGACAAATGGGCTACTGGATTTAATTAGGACAGAAATTACTTTTGTATTGTGCAAATTTTAGCCGCTTTCCGGCGATAGACAATTCAACATCCAAACTACACAGAGCGGCGGTGAATAATGGAAAAAGTGATCTATGCAGCCGAGCAATTGGAAAGCGAAGAAGAGAAAGGAATAGATGCTCATATAAATCTCCTTCAAAAACTTATACGATAAGTAAATTATTTAATCAACAGGCTCAGCAAATCGCTATAATTTTGGTTACATGTATGACCAATTCTTGGAAAATCATATTTCCAGCTAAATTCTATTTTTTTTAGTTTTATGACTATTGAAGAATAGATGTTATTTGTTTGTTTTTATTGTTAATGTTATTTGTTTTTGTTTACTCCTCCTATTTGAATTTCATTTCTTAAAATTTCTCTTGGATTTTCTATGTCTTCCATATGCTTCAGTTTTTTAAGTTGCAGCATTTTTAATTACCTGGGATAATATCTTCTATACTGAATGATGGGAAACTCAAATATACCACACCTTCATACTCATTTAAAAGAAAGTTGCTAATGGAACACTTAATTTATTACTAAGCACTGCTGTTTTGATTAATTATTTGTTGCTTGCTTGAGGGGTTGGGCCAACTTCTTTACAATTGAAAGTTAATCTAAATTCGTAAGTGCTATTCTTATTGTATAATATTTAAAGAGCAAATTAAATTAAGTGCTATTCTTATTGTATAATATTTAAAGAGCAAATTAAATTTATGTGTTTAACTGTTGCATGCTGAACTGATTTATAATTTGTTTCCAAATCCAACAAGATGTTTCATAAGATACTCTGGATGAAAAATTGGAAGAGTGGAATTTTTATGTAACAACCTGTCTCTTAATACACAAGTAAACTCAAGAATTTACTAAAAGGTAAATAAACTTAGTAAACATGAGAGGGAATTTTTTTTTAAAAAAATTTGCATAAGCACAAGAATAAAGTATAATTTTTCCAGATAAAATTCAAACTTGAATTCACATGTAAACATATCTAGAATCAAGATAATTCCTTACAATATTCATTCATATCACATAAGATACACTTAGCCTAAAGAATAGTTTTACCTCATAAGTTTTGACCGTCGTAAGCCAGAATTCAAACTTGAATTCACATGTAAACATATCTAGAATCAAGATAATTCCTTACAATATTCATTCATATCACATAAGATACACTTAGCCTAAAGAATAGTTTTACCTCATAAGTTTTGACCGTCGTAAGCCAGAACTTGGAGTTCACTGCATCAGGAATGTTGATCTATAACTTCACAAGCCTCAAAGAGTCTATTGCTATAGAGGGAGAGCATCATCCGAGTGCTTTTCCTCCAACCACGGACTCATGTGGTCCCCCGCGCACTTCCTATCTAGAAGTGACCCGACCCTTCTTGATGAGTATAGATATAAGGAACTATCAAGTTTCTTCATCTGAATCCTAGCGATGTGTCCTACAAAACTCAATCGACCATACAACTCTAGATCCCTTCTAACTAAGTATGATCATTCTGATTGGTCATGTCATCTAGACACACACCTCTGACTCGTCTTGGAATTGTCTCATCCTATAGTTTACTTGCTATATTTGGTACACTAGACACAACTAGTCTATAAAGAAATTCCATTCCAGCCAATCTGACTTGGAACTAATCCTTAACCCAGGATGCTCAATCAATGTAAAGATTTAAGGATTTCAACCCTTTTTAAAAGTTCCTTATTGCATGCTTGCAATACCTAGGGTTTATGACTTCTTGTCATTTTACTCCCAAGATTCAATACTCAACATCTTGATAGGTTAAAACGAGTTTCGAAATTATCGAAGAATCTCTTAAGGTATTATAAAGACTTCTAGTCTTGTTCTATGGTTTTCTCGACCTTTCACAATCAATCGGTATAAATATGTACAATGCCATGTCCGACATAAGAGTTAAAGACTTGCTATGACAGAAAAGCTTGATCAAATACAAAAAAGTTAAACTTGAGAACTTGTCCCAAGACCCAAAAACAAGAATGTGATTGGCACAAAGTGGGTGTTTAGAAACAAGTTGAATGAAGATGTGGTCAAGTGGTAAGGAATAAAGCAAGGCTTGTATGTAACGGATATGCACAAGTTGACGGTATAGACTTTGAAGAAACTTTTGCTCCTATTTCACGTTTAGAAGCTATTAGAATGTTCTTAGCTTTTTCTACTTTCAAATATTTCAAGATTTATCAAATGGGTGTAAAATCAACTTTTATAAATGGTAAGTTGGATGAAGAAGTGTACATAGAACAGCCAAATGGGTTCATCATTTCAGAAAATCAGAACTATGTGTGCAAGTTAAAGGAGGACTCTATGGGCTTAAGTAAGCTCCATGTGCATGGTATGCTAGATCGGACACAAATTTTCCGTAGCAAGTTTTCAAAAGAGGGATAACGGACAGTAATCTCTATGTCAAGGAAGAAGGTAATCATATGTTGATTGTAGTGGTTTATGTTGATGATCTTATCTTTGGAAGCAATAGTGAGAAGTGTCCAGTTTTTGCCACAAACATGCAAAAGGAGTTCAAAATGTCTATGCTTGGTGAGTTGTCCTTCTTTCTTGGTTTGCAAATTTTTCAATCAAATAAGGGCATATTCATTTCTCAAATCAAGTATATTAAAGAGACATTGAAAAATTTTAGAATGGAGGATTGCAATCCTATGAGTACCCCCATGGTCACAGGATGCAAGTTGAGTAAAAATGATGAGTCTCGAGATGCTAACCAAACTTTGTATATAGGAAGTTTGTTGTATGTAACAGCTACTAGACTTGACATTATGCAAGCAGTGGGTTATGTAGCCAGATTTCAGGCTACTCCAAAAGACACACATGTGCATGCAATTAAGAGGATCTTCAAGTATCTCAAGGGTACTATGGATTATGGGTTGTGGTATCCAAAAGGCAAAGATTTCACTCTCACAGCTTACACAGATGTAGATTGGGGTGGATGTACTGATGATAGAAAGAGCACAAGCGGAGGTGCATTCTTTCTAGGAGATTGCCTTGTATCTTGGCTAAGCAAAAAGCAAGCTTCTATTTCTTTATTTAAAGCTGAAGCGGTGTTGCACACAAGTCCTATGAATGGAGCAAACCTTGAAGGACATAAAGGTAGAGTATGAGCATCCCATTTCTATCTTTTGTGATAACACAAGTGCCATTAATATTAAAAAAAAATCAGTTATGCACTCTAGGACTAAACATATTTCTATCAAGTATAATTATTTGAGAGAACAAGTTAGTGATCAGCAAGTTAAGTTGGAACATGTCACTGCTAAAGAACAGATTGCAGATATATTTACTAAGCCTCTTCCAAAGGAAACGTTTGAATACTTGTGGGAGAAGTTGGGAGTGATTTCACTCCATCTTTGAATAGTTGTTTAGACTCAAGCGGAGCTCTCATCGTCACATTCTTTTAGCCCCGTTTCAGTTATGCAGGTTGTTCAGTTTGCCATTGATGTCAAAGGAGTAGTGAGTTAGGGGGAGCAATATAGGTTTCAGACGGTGTTGCCATCAATGACAAAGAGGGAGATTGTTGTATATTTTTCATTGATGTCAAAGGTACATGTTTCAGTAGCATTTACAAATGATGATTGGAGACAAAATCGCAGAGGTTAGCGATTATTTCAGTTATTGGAGTTATATGTGGATTCGAAGAACCAGTATTTCTTGCACATCTTTTTCTTGGTTACTGATCAATTCCTATATATATTGTGCACAGCATATATATATGGGTGATGGTGTAATACTATCACACAAATTGAAGTATGTTGATTTAGATTGTTGATTACAAAGATAATGAAGTGATGGACGGACATTTTGATTATACACTAGCATTTACTGAGCAGGCTTTTTTATGTTGGTGGTCGATATCATTGTCTTTGTTGTCACCATATCATACTGATTTCATCGCCATTCATCTGCTCATGGATTGTAGACAAGTGTTTGTATTTTCCTTTGATGATAGGTTTCAAACAATGGTTGTTTTAGTGAGCCATGTATGTATCAGAATTTTCTTGACATTTTCTGATGGTTGACAGCTTGGAGATACCCCTGGCACTTCTATTCTTGGGCGACAGCTTCAGTATTTTTTGATTCCCATGTGATGGGCGGCTTAGGATTCTATGACAAGTTGAAATCATTTTGCGCGGAAGTTTTTTTTTATATTGAAAATTACAGAGCAAGGAAGTATTCAACAACTGGAAATATGAATAGAAATCTAGACAATCCCAGACTCACTTATGAATATCACTATCAGCCTTCTTGTTTTCAGTCCTTGAGTTATTTTGATACCAACTGCTTTAACTGTAATTCTCTTTTCATCAGCAACCTTCACATTCATAGAAAATTCAACCCTTAGGCTCCAAACTGGTATTACAGGTAAATGGTTTATATATACTTGGCACATTAATGTTTATGCCCTAACAATTGCAGGTATAGCCAAGGCATAGATCAAATCTCATAGTGATGGAAAGATACCATTTCTTCAGCTCAAGTTGCCGACAATTTAACCTACAAAATCCCTCTTTAACACATTTAATGAGGGATGAGACAGAGACAGAGGGTGCTCTTGCAAGTATGTTCTGTGTACTCCGTTCTGTGCATCAAATTTTTTTCAATAAGGTCAGAGACAACATTCCTGGCACATTTCAATATTGTGTTGTTGATTTCTTTAGCTCAGTTCATATACTCATTTACTGTGCAGGCCTACCATTTCATTCAGAAAAGCTTTTTAGTCATACTTTTCTTTTCAAGAAGCTATAAATTATAATTTTTCATGGCCTCCACTTACCAGGAACATTGTATTTACATGAAGTACTAGAGATTTGTAATGCTCAATCAGAGTGGATTACTCCAGGATTTTCACTCCAAAATTCCTGAAATTCAGGTTCTTCTGTCTTTCAAATCATCTTTTTCTGTCAAATCACAGTACACTGAAGTCCACAAATTAACATGAAACATATTGTATTCACACAAAGTATTCTGGTTTTCTGAACTGCTGTAACCTCCTTGTCAATGACCATGTGTATTTGGTCCTATTTATGTGGTTCATGTGTAATTTTTCCCACAAGATGTGCAGGAATCAGCTCTGAGGTGTTTGCAAATGTGCTTAATACTCTAATGTGACAATTTTTCCTGCTTGTGTCGTTGATGAATTCAAACCCTGTTTCTCTCCTGTTCTAGCATCGCTTAGAGGTGCTTGTGTGCCCTGGGGATCCCCTTGTCTCATGACAACTGCAAATGTATTTGTTCTAAAGAAATTAGTAGCATCCCCTGCTGTTTGATGATTTTGTTGGTTTCCAAGGCACAAATGCTCAAAAATCTTTGCTAGTCAGGAAGAAGACTCCGGTGGAAGTCCCTTGGTTGATTTGTGGCATTCTCCTTGTCTCTGGTACAACTATTTCTTATAAGTTCTGTGTCCTTTGTGGATCTGCTTGCCTTGTAGTTACTACAAATGTAAGAATTTCTCTAAAAAGAATTACAAGCTTGCTTCAGACAAAGTAAAATTTCCAACCAGTTAAGAATTTCATTCCACTATAATATCTAGCTACATAGCTGTCCAAAATTACACTTGAAAAAGCAAAAGAAATGTTGTTTGTAAGTGTTAATCCCACATTGATAATAATTGTGATACAAACAAGGTTTATTAGGCACTATATGCATTATAAGCTTTAGCAATTTAGAAGCAAACATGAGGAAGCAACTCTGCAAGTCACTGTATCGATGTGTTAATACTCTCTTTGGTACTAACATCGCTTAGAGGTGCTTATGTGCTTTGTGGGTTCTCATATTATTCTCTCTTTGGTACCATCAGTGCTTACAGGTGCTTATGTGCTTCGTGGGTTCTCATACATAGTAATTGTTAAAAAAACAATTACAAGCTTGTTATAAACAAAGTTGCATATTCCACTTTAACATCCAACCTGTCTATATTTTGTATAGCTTGTGCGATGAGATTGTATTTCATTTGTGGTTGTAGTCCGCATTTAATCTCCTGTTTGCTTTTCTCTGTATGTGGAATGTCTTAAAAGTTTCAGTTTTTAAGTGTCATGCCCCTGAAATTGTTACACTAAAATATAAAGCATTGAAATACAAATCAATATCAAAATATAAAAATAAATAAATGCAATTTGAAATATCATTATAATTATAATTATCATAGATAATATTATAATTATAATGCAATTATCAAATAGAATAATTGATATTATTTGCAATTATTAATATCTTATTATGAGTATGTTTTATAGATAAATAAATATTCACAAAGCAATTGCTAAAATGCATCGATCCCAAATTAATATTATTAAAACAAACAAAGTAGCGATTACTAATTGAATCGCAAGACTCAATTAAAGCATTCACACCGATCAGGATTATATTAGTTAAAGGCAGCGAGTGAAACCAAGGGCTGCAAGTCCCTTTGAAATGGCATAACCAGTTTAAAATAAAATAACTCCTAAATGCAGCAATAAAAGGGAGATGACCATTCAAAGGACACCATCAATTGAAAGGGTGCAACTTCTCCTAAGATCGCAGGATATTTAAGGAGACCCATAGTCATCCAAGAAGACATCGATTTGGGAATTAAGAAGAAAGAGGAAAAGGCAGATCGACCAGCAGGCATATATCAGCCAGTATGATCATCGTGTGAATTTCAGAAAGAGCAAATTAATATATTGGTTGCAGAATTGACTTCCAGAATAAAAGGAAGAAGATGAGAACCAGATCTGGCATGCTCATATGAAGTCGATCAGCTCTTCCTTGGATGCATAAATAAGACACCTAAATCTGGAACAGCATCAAGATAACTCGCATAAAGTAGAGGTGACAATCAGAAACAGCGATCATATGGTAAAGGCTGCATTAATCATTTCTAGATATCAGATTTAGTATTGAATTACAGGCATATGGATCTCAACATAGTGAATACAATCTGGTACGGATTATTGCGATTATGCGCAAATGACTATTACATGGATAAGTCTTATCTCTTCTCAAATGCATATATCATAGTACTGCTGCAGAAGATAAGTATTTAGAGGGTATTCCTTTTTATGAATAGATTACACACACACACACACATATATATAGGTAGGTAGATAAGATTTATGATTATGGAATAATGATGCTTACAGCAATTATTAATCCTTCTTAGTCATTATTCAACGGAAACTAATCTGTTGGTTCCTCTTAAGCAATACCTCCTGAATATTGAGAAGAGATTGAATTGGGAAGAAGAGAAGCGGATCAACCATCAAACACTCAGCAGGAATGGAAAAGGATGGAATTGGGATCCTCACTAGGTAGGCCACCCCATATGAATGGCATATGCCACATGAGGCCAAGGAGGCTACCTCATATGAATGGCATGCACCACATGAGGCTAAGGAGGATGGTATATCCGTCCTTGGACCTAGAGGGGATAAGTCACTCACCCCATATGAATGGCATGCGCCACATGAGGCCAAGGAGAGTGGTATATCCATCCTTGGGTATAATTCCTTTTAGGATAATCCAATAAAGTGATAATCAAATTAACAAATTTCCTATGGATTTTCTATTGTTCAAGTTGTTATTGTAATTGATCTCTAACTTGGTTGCAGGAATCAAATCAAGCCAGAGTATCTTCTAACTCCTTTGTTGCTTGGAAAATTGATAATTTAGGGTAAAATTAATATAACCCCAATTAGGGGACATTACATCAAGATCTTGATAGGATTTGACTGGTGTAAAATTAAGTCATTTCTACAATGATCAATCTCCATGAGTAGTCATTACCTTAATGGCATTTCCCTCATGTATGCTGGTAACGATCACAAGGCAAGAGCATGGGCAAAGCACAGAAACACCCCTGAGCATTTGTTAATATGGAGCTGGAATGAGAACTAACATCCTCCATAAGAGTAGATGTCTAACAAGGTCTGAGCTCTGAGATATGGCAGAGATTATTTATGGCTATTTCTATTGTTGCTTTCTCTCTTTTCCTCCACTTAGAACAGGGTTGTATTTCTCCAACATAACGATGGACTTGCTGCTCAATCTGGATTTGAAGGCAGAGATGTAAGTCAGGTATGCAGATACATTAATCTTTACAGGCAGCTATTGAAAGTCATGTTATAATCATATCAATATTAATTTGTTTGAAGTCACATGGATATATAGGTAGTGATGACATGAAATTGATATTTGATGGTTCTAATTATTTAGCGAATGATGTAGTTTAATTTTATACATGCCTTTATGATTATTGGTTGGTTTTGTGCAGGTTTTGAGAGCTGTACGCTTAAAAATATTGGAAGGTTGTAAAACTGTCTCCAGTCAGATCTTTCCAACAGCTTACACTGCTGAGAAGCATCATCTTTGGCGTTTGGCTGAAGAATTAGGAGCAACATGTTCTACTACATTAGATCAATCTGTAACACATGTTGTTGCTCTAGACCTAAGAACTGATAAAGCACGTTGGGCAGTGCAGCATAAACATTATTTGGTTCATCCACAATGGCTTGAAGCAGCAAGCTACATGTGGCAAAAGCAAATTGAAGGAAACTACTCTATCACAACAAAAAAAAATAGTTCAGCATCAACTTTTGTTGAATCTACTCCAGTCTTACCTCGAGATACTGATGGAAGAGATGTTGAATCTTCTAAAAATAAAGAGGAAAATGGTGATGGAGATATTGATGTTGAAAGTTGATTGCACACTCATCCTAGGAATATTGTTAGTGGAAACTATTGGATGGTTGTGGTAGAAGTATTGTCCTTTTTTAGTTCTAACGAATGCAAGTGAATGCAGTGACATAGCCAAAGAGTGTCTACATTTGATAATACCAGGCATTTCTATGCTTTCATGGTTGCTCGATACCTTGTGTCATGGTGAAAGCATTTTAGATTATTTAGAAAAGAAACATTAAGATGCTAGTGATGAACACTGAAATTTCTGTGATCGTTTAAAATAAATGTATGTGTTTGACATTGAAAACAAATTGGCTGGATCCCGAAGTCATGTAGTTGGTGCACAAGTTAACCTACAGATGGAGCGAGAGAAAAACATTGCACTTGTATTTATAACAACTGACTAGATATTTGTTGAGCAGAGTTGTGCCATAACTTGAATATTTTATGGAGACACGATAAGAGGCTAGATATTTACTCCTCTGCATCTATTTGCAGGGATATGGTGCTAGATACGGATTTTAATAACAGGACCATATTTCAGTAGAAACCCTAACATGAGATGTGGAACAAAGGGCAATATTTGGAAGGAATATTTTCTGCCCTATAAGACAACCAACAATGTTGCAAAGTACGTGTAACTGAAAATATCAATATAAGCTTTCTTGTGCATGTGAAACACATCAACAGATCACTCCAAATATATTTTTGATGTCAATTGAATTAACATCATTCGTCATGGTATTAGAAATGTGGTGGGTTAATCTTTGTGAATGATTACATTATTTTCAGCAGAGAACGGGTTTATTATTTGAGGCGTGCGAAACTTGACTAGATTTGGTTAATATTGTCTATGGCAGCAGAGTGCTACCCCCTTAAAAAAAATTAATAATTTCAAACCCAAATAGGTTCACATTTTTATCTTGCTTTTCAATGTAAAGATTATTACCTTTTTACAAGTAAGTTGAGGGTTCTATATGGGCCTTCACCCTTTGAAATCTTATATGGAAACACACTAGGAGCAGGAAAGGCATGACAAAGTCCAACTAAACTATGAAAGCTAGAAAGGCACGACAAAGTCCAACTAAACTATGCCTCCTAACCAACAAGGAAGGCTCTAGACACACCCACGGAAACATACAAAAATGACTCCAAAGAGCTGGAAGAACTGATCCCAGCAAAAAGAGTATGCATTAAAACCACTGGCAGCCTGTAAAAAACCCAAATCAACTGCTTGGCTGGCCTAGATCTGTTGCCAAGTCCTTGGCAGTCACTTGGATCGTTGGCTCAAGGAAGGATCTTCTTTTAGCATGAGAAATACCACCTTTACAAACTCAAAATCTATAGGCACCCACCAAGTAAAATGCCTCATAGAATATTATATATATATATATAATTTTCACTTTTGGGTTTGCATTATTATTTTTGGCAGATGTTTAAATTAGTATATAGTGATGGCTTTACTAGTCCACTTAGTTCTTTTTCCCAATGGTTCCAACCAATAAGAAGTTCGTCAAGAATAGTAAATTCAATTTCAGATAGTGACAGTTTGCAGCAACAAACTGCATAAGATCAGTTTTCTTCACATTTTCATCTATCAACAAAATCCCTAAGTTCATAAGAACATAAAAGATTTGCAAAATTTAAGGAAACTAGGTTTTAATATGATGCAAGTCCAACTGTTGCATAAAAGGGGGGCACTTGTAATAGAAAAGTTCAAATCCTTTTGCCACAATAAGGAAGACAATGCCAATTATTCCAGTAGACATTGTAATGTCCCCAAATTTTATAAGTCAGCATTGTGGTTAAATAATTAATTTAATGTTGTCGAAAAGGCTAAATTTAAAAGACAACTTAAATTAATTATTTAAATAAAGCAAAAGTAACTTAAGTGGGAAAAGTTAAATTAATTAACTAAGTTACTTTTTGCGAGTTCTCCAAAAGAATTTAATTAAAGGTGAAATAAAAATAAAGAGAAATCAAGAAAGCACGGGAGTTACAGTTTGAAAAGGAATAAAAGATTGAGAGAGCTCATTTTGCAAGGAGGCTAGTTTTGAAACTTGGATTGGAATAGGTTTGTAGCTCGTAGACGGTGTTCACAGCAAACTTTGTGAGGATAGGATTCTCTTCTCACAAATAATATCATCTTCGGTGTTGGAAGATACACCCAGGATGGTGGCTAACAGTCTCACTTCAGGGGCTGTGCTGGTGCTTAACATGATGATTTAATGAAGTTTTTTTGGAAGTGTTGAAGAGCAGCATTTGAAGAATTGATTATTGGTAGCTGAGCATTCAATATATATGGGCTGTTCAAAAAAACTTGATTCTGGGCTCTTTTTTCTTTTTTTTTTGAGCAAAAGGCAAGATATGCCTATATATATATATAATTAGAAAGTTACAAAGTGTCTTTGTCAAAAGCCAAGTAAATTGGCAAATGGATTGACTCTGTAATTAACAAACTTGCATGATAACCAGAGCCCCATAACAAAGCCCATACCAGAGAACATCCCTTACAAAATTCATACTTATAGCCCCCTATAGTTGTGCTTGCTAATTTGCTAACTTAAACCCAGACTATATATGATTCAAGAAATTACATGGGAATTTCAAACCTCTTACAGAGCAGATATACATTGTCGACAGATGGTACATAGCCTAAATCATGATGCAAAATTCATTATATTCAGAGACAAAAAACACCTTAGAAGATGATCAAAATTAATCTTCCATGTTGAAGTGTCGATGAATAGATGGAGGATCGTTGTCAACAAGACTTCGTGGGTTCGCCGTGACTTTGAGTCTTGTCTCCTCGATACGCCAATGGGAGGCTAGAGGACTCTTCTCGATGAGACCTTGATGGTTTGACAGGACAAAGTGAAATGTCTCCTTGACAGCCCAAAGCTTTGATTTGGTCTTCATCGGTGGGAATCATCTTCATTGAAGGGACTCTATCCCAAGTCTCTTTGATGGCCCAATGGAGCATGTAAAGGAAGCCAATCGGAGAAACTTAGCCTTATCGAAGGGACTCAACCTCGAGTCTCCTCAATGGTCCGATGCCAAAGATGGGACATCTTGTATCGAAGGGACCATGGGTGAACTCTCTTCGACAAGCCGATAAACTTCATTGAAGGGACTTGCTTCTGTTAAGGGGAGATGATGTGATGTCTCCTCGATATGGTGATGAGTGACCCGGTAGCTTGTGAATGATGGTTCGACAGGACATTTTGAAATGTCTCCTCGATAGCCCGAAGCATTTCCTTGGTCTCCGTCGATGGGAATCAACTTCATCGAAGGGACTCTATCCCAAGTCTCTTCGATGGCCCGATGGAGCATGTAAAGGAAGCCAATCGGAGAGACTTAACCTTATCAGAGGGACTCTACCTCGAGTCTCCTCGATGGTCCAATGACAGAGATGGGACATCTTGTATCGAAGGGACCATGGGTGAACTTTCTTCGACAAGCCAATAAACTTCATCGAAGGGACTTGCTTCTGTCGAAGGGAGACGATATGATGTCTTCTCAATATGGCGATGAGTGACCCAATAACTTGTGACCCGGTAGCTTGTGAAAACTGAGCCCTTGTTCATTAGGAAAGTACCTGCAAAACAGAGCAACCTGTTAGCATAAAAACCTTCACTTGCCTCTAACGATAATACCCATGTCTTACGATCTAGCTCTGCCCATTCCCTTGTACCATCACCACCTCAACTGCCGCCAATTACTAAATGCTTACACACCAAATTTGATTCTGATTTTCAACATGTGCAAACCTTACAATCTTCAGCAGGCATATTCTCTAATGAATCACTTATCCACATTCATAGATTCTTGTGCAGCTATCTCTGCTAGTTGTGGGTACATTTGCAATTGAACATCATTATATATTGAAATTTCTATACCCTCACAATCCAAGTTAGCCAATTTATCTGCCAGATTGTTCCCTCTCGATAGGTGTGCAAGATTATGTATGATTGAAATTTGTCTAACAAGTCCCATACTTTTTGCAAACTATATTTTAGATTCCAACTTTGAATCTTTCTACCTTTGCAAGCATTTACAATAATCAACGAGTTCCCTTCCACATGGATCCTTGATATACCCAGATTTAACGCCACCTCTAACCCTAGTAGGACAGCCTGGGCTTCAGCAACATTATTGTGCCTATTGGCAGTTTGTATGAACATGCTGCAACAACATTTCCTACTGAATCACATAAGCATATACCTACCCCTGAAGCTCCTAGATTCACTCTTAATGCTCCATCAAAATTCAATTTTAAGTAACCAAAATGTGGGGTTTTCCATTTGATTTCTTTTCTATCCACCCTTTGTTTAATGCTTTGATGAAGACTCCCATTTCTTTTCTATCCACCCTTTGTTTAATGCTTTGATGAAGACTCCTTGAAAATGGTAGTACTATATTTTTCCAAGCTTTCAAACTGAAATCATCCCAACTTGTGTAGAGTGAAGATGAATTCTTGTACTTCAGCACGTGCATTTACTACCTCCAAAACTGCATTCTCAATTTTTACTTTAATGATCTCAAGAGAAGATGATGTTTTATGGAAGATTCGCAAATTACGCTCCCACCATAAGCTCCATATTACTACAAATGGAATAACCTTCCAAATAGATGCAGAAAAGGAAGTTTTATATAACACTGGCCAACTCTGAAAGATATCCCAAAGGGAGTTTGGCAAAGGAATCTGCAAATTTAATTTCCTCTTTACAAGCATCCAGCATTCCTGTGCAAAATTACATTGCACAATCAAGTGGTCAGTTGTTTCCAATTCTACATCACATAATGGACATTTGAAGGGATCCACAATCTTCAATTTTGTTAGACGATCACTCGTTAGTATCCTCTTCCTAAGCGCCAACCATGCAAAACTCCCCGCTTTTGGAAGTATTTTGTTATTCCAACAAAAAGTATAAGCTCTTTGTGAAACTAACTATCCCATTTTTTGGCTTAAATCTTTGTAAGCTTGTTGGACTGAATAAATAGCCTCTTTTGACATAGCCCATAAAATCCTATCAGACCTCCTCGAAAGATACACATTTCTACTTTTATATACTTCATGAAGTGGGAAAAATTGATCTGATGAGAGAGAAGAATCAAAGCTTGTTTTCCAAATCACTTTCCCTATTAAAACTTGTGTTGACTTGATATAATCTAAAAAGTTTGGCCCCCATTCATTTATTAATACTTCCCTTAGTGGCTGCAACTCTGGAATGTCTTGTAGAGAAGAATCAGAGCTTGTTTTCCAAATCACTTTCCCTGTTAAAACTTGTGTTGACTTGACATAATCTAAAAAGTTTGGCCCCCATTCATTTATTAATACTTCCCTTAGTGGCTGCAACTCTGGAATGTCCTGTAGAGAAGGCTTACCCTACCAAGAATCTTCCCAAAACTTTACATTTTGTCCATTATGAATTTCCCAAGTAATGTAAGAAGTAACAATGGGCCTACATGATATCAAGAAATTCCATATAGCTGATCCTTTTGGGGGGTTTGAAATGGTAAGGATTCTTAAAGGACCGAAATTATCTAAGTATTTAGTTTGCATTATCTTACACCATCTTGCCTCTGGTTTTGTGTACATTTGCCAGACTAATTTAGCCCCAAATGCCTTTTTTTTATTGCAATGTTATGTATTCCTGCTCTACCTTGCATTTTATCCCTTGCCATGCTATCCAAAGAGATTAAGGGTACTTTCTTTTGATCATTCATGTTTCCCTTCCAAAAAAAGTTTTTGATAATTCTCTCAATTTCTAAAAGGATTGATTTTGGTGCATTGATTACCACCAAAAAAAATTAGGGATAGCAGAAAGTACAGATTTTATTAAGAGAATCCTACCTGACAATGATAACCATCTTGCCTTCCACATTAGAATTCTGGATTTCAGTCTTTCTATCACTTTCCCACAATAACCCGCCATGTTTGCACCCTTAAAAAAAGGGATGCCTAAATATGTGCTTGGTGATTCTTCTTGTTTAAACCCCAATACTTCAACTATCCTTTCCTTCACAGTCTCCTTCGTGTTAAAAATGTATATTTTGGATTTAGCTGCATTTATTTTCTGACCTGAAGCTGAACAGTACTTGTCTAACACTTGCTTGATTTGAATAGCTTCATCAACTATTGATTTTCCAAAACATAACATATCATCTGCAAGAAGAGAATGCGTCACTTAAATATCTATGTTAGGGATAATAACTCCTCTCCAAAGTCCCTGACACTGTTGCTGCATGATTGACCTACTAAGCACCTCTACCATTATGACAAATAAAAAGGAGGATAATGGGTCCCCCTATCTCACACCCTGTGTTGCAGCAAAGAATCCTGTGGGGAAGCCATTTAGAATCATAGAGAACATGGCCCCTGATAAACAAGAGCGAATCCATCTTCGCCACTTCCCTTTGAAGCCGAACTTTTCAAGTACTTTATCTAGAAATTCCCAATCGACACGATCATAAGCCTTCATCATATCCAGCTTAACAACGAAAGAAGGCAAGTTGTCCTTATGAATAGAATGAAGTGTCTCGTGTGCTATTAAGGCCCCTTCAAAAGTTTCACGGCCCGAAACAAAGCCACCCTGCTCCTGAGAAATAATTTTTGCTATTATTGGTTGTAACCTTAAATAAATTGCCTTGGTAAATATTTTGTAGACTATGTTGCATAACAAGATGGGCCTAAATTCTACAAAGGTTTTAGGATCTTTTACTTTGAGAATAATGACAATATTTGTCACATTGAACTGCTTAAGCATTGATCCCATTCTCCTTGACTCCTCCAAAGCCCACAAAAAATCTCAACTTTTTTAAAAGAAGATTGCTGTGAATCCGTCTGGACCCGATGCTTTATCCTAAGGCAAAGAAAAAACAACACTTTTTACTTCCTCTAAGGTAAAAAGCTTTAAAAGGTTATCATTATCCTCTTGGTTAACCAACATGGGAATGACATCAAGGATCTCTTCTTCGTCTTTCCTTCGCTTCTCATCTTTTCCTTGAGGAGCTGTTAAAAGCTCAAAAAAGAATTTCACCGCTTCTCTTTTTATTTCTTCTTCTGACGATAGCCAATTACCTAAAGACAGCTCCTGAATAGAGAATATTGCAGATGTAGCTCTTTTTAACTGAGTGGAAGTATGAAAATATTTTGTATTTCTATCACCCTCTTTGAGCCATAGTTCACGAGACTTTTGTCTCCAATATATCTCCTCTCTAGCACATAATTCTTCCCATTCCGCCTACAAGCTCTTTTGTTTTTCATACAAATGTCATTTAAGCCATCCTGTATGATTTTCTCATGAACCTCTGTCAACTCCTTAAATACTATTTCTTTTTGGTGGAAAATATTTTAAAATATTTTTTAACACCGGAGCATTCCATACCTTTATTTGCTGCTTGACATGCTTCATTTTACAATACAACTGATACATTTTTGTTCCCTACACAAAATTTGTCCACCATTGCCACACTAGAGGCATGAATTGTGAATGCGTAAACCACATGCTTTCAAATTTAAAGGACGATTTTCTTTTGGGAAGGGAGACATTTGAGATACTTAAAGAAATTGCATAGTGATCAGAATTTGTAGTAGGTAAAATTTCTAACTCCAATCCATACGGCCCTTGAAACCAATTAGGAGACACTAAAAATCTATCTAACCTCTCAGCAATCTGCGAAAAAACCTCTCCTTCGATTTTTCCATGTAAACTTTCCTTTACTCGGCACAATATCCTTCAAGGCATTAGTAACGATGAAAGAGTAAAAATCTTCCATCACTTTCAATAGTGAACTAGCACCCCTAAATTTTTCCTCCATCGAAACTAGTGCATTAAAATCACCTCCCAAAACAATTTTTGCATCCCCTAGATTATTTAAAATTCACGTTATTTCCTCCCACAATAGTTTTTTGTCTAAAGTAGGAATGGGCCCATAAACATTAAATAACCAAAACTTCAAATTAAATTTGGAAATCTCAAGTAACTACTAGTTAGATTCAGACCTTATTGTACAAACATTTACTAATTTTGGGTTCCACAAAATAACAAGCCCCCCAGAGGCACCTTGCACCGGAGAAAGATATGACTTCCACTTTACCCATTTCTATATGGAAGCTTCATATGAGTCCACATATAGTTTTGCTTCCTATAAAAGAACAATCTCAGCTCCACAAACATCAATTTGTTGCTTGATACGAGCTTGTTTGTCAGGGACATTAATACCCCTGACATTCCATGATATGACCTTCATTGCGGTCGTTTTGAAATAGAATCATATATAGTTTTCTGCACCCCTGCATCAATCTCCTCTTTTAATTTGGTTAAATTTGATTTTCTTCCCCTTTTCCCTGGTGACTTCTTCAAGAAAGATTGAGATGGTGATTGAACAATAGAAAGTGTCTTTGAAAAATCAAATTCCACCTCTTCCCCACTCGCTGAAATAGTCATTTGGTGCACAGAAGACTGCTATGGGAACTTATTCAAAGTCTGGCCTGAACCCTAAATTTCATTATTCACGTCTTCACCCCCTAGACTTCCTCATTTACTATTACGTCAGCCCCTTTGGGACCTTCAATCTTCATATCTTCCCCCCAACCGTCCTCTGCAACTATCTCCTCTGCTAACTCATCAAACGTTTTTGATCCTACATAAATTAAAATTTGTTCTACCAACAACCCCAATTCAACTTTTACAGGCTTATTCACTAATTGCAAATGTGAATTCTCAAAATCTTCATGAGCAATAAAAGTTGAATCTTGCAACAAGTTATTTTGGTAAACCCTACCATTATTACTACTGTTTACAAAATCCACCTAATGTAATGAACATCCTTCGAACATCAGCTTTTGGACTATAGCCTCCAATTGATTTTCCAATAGCTAGGGCAAATCTGGCGTATAAAGATAAAGACAATAGCCCTCATACAGTCTCCTCAAAAATTCCAATTGGTTAGGAAATCGCACAGATAAAGAAATATTCTTTTTAGAATTAGTATACCTCATTACCTCCATAGGATCTTTTACCTTCATCCCCCTTGTGCTCCCCTTACATAAGCTCTCTATTGGCTCTTCCATCACCGACTTAGTTGAAATATTAATTGGCTCTCGATCTAGAACTTTACTCCATTGCTGACAATAGGGGTCACCATAAACTTCACTATTCTGACAATTTACTGATTTATGCCCTAATATATGACAATGCGTACAAACATTGTTTGGAGTTTCCAACACAATATTCTGAACCCAATTCCCAAATTTTGAATTCAAGTGAATCTGAGATGGAAGCTCTTTCGAGGTATCAATTAAAACACAAACCCCGACTAGCTTCATGAAGTTTTTCAAAAACCCAAAAATCATCCAAAAAATCATGTTTGAGGAAAATCCCAATATGATTAGCCATGATTTCAATCAAATGCTCATCCCTATACTCCAATGGTAATGCAAGCATCTGTACCCAGTACGGAACAAATCTTGAAGCAAAATCCTCAGCGCTAAAATTTGGTACCCATGGTTGCATACACAACCCTAAGCCATCGAAGACCCAAGATTTAACTCTATTTATTGCATCTCTATACACTTTATCTCAAAAAATTACCACAAAAATCCCCTTGCTTTGATCTAGATTAAAAAGTATTTCAATTCCTTGCCATTCGTGACTAAGCAATTCCTTTAATCTATCTAGATTAGGGATTAAATTGGAAAACTTACAGATCAAAGCTTTTTCCCTTAAATCCTTAACTTGAGGCTACAATAAATTCTCAAGAATTGTGATTTGGACTGGGATTTTCTTTTGCTCATTGTTGTGATCAATGCCTCCTTTACCCTCCTGATTGGTGCACTTGTCTTGATCTGAAGAAGCGACCTCTTTCCGCCTCCATACCTTTTGTGTGACTTTCTTTCTTGAAGCAGCTTCCTTGCTTCTTCTCTTGGAACCCTTATTTTTACTCCTTTTCCCTTGTTTATGACTTACTTGCACTTTCTTTTCAATACCCACCAATGATCCCTTCCTTTGCTCAAGCCAATCCTTCTTTTGTTCATTATTTTCAAAAAATTCCTTTTGAATCCCCTAATGCCCAAAATTCTAAGAAACCTCTTTGGCTGACTCCTTTTGTCTATCCTCCTTCCCAGAAACAATGTTACCTTGTTGTTGCCTCCTCCCTGAGTTCTGAAAACCCTTATCATGATGGCTTTTGAATTGCATGATACCATGCCGATCTACTAACCCTGTTTCTTTTCCTTGCAAATTTGAAACCCTAGTAGATCTTAAATCGATTTCAATATCTTCATATAACTTTTTCAGGTATTCTAAGTCTTTTTCATACTCCTTGTATTCTTGTATTCCTTGCTATTATTTTAGGTCAGAATTAGTAATTAATTTCTAACATTTTCTATGTTTGTACAAGAAAGATGTGGACATTCTGAGAATAAAGTTTTATCATTAGCAATTATGGTTTATATGTATTTATGCCTAAACATTAGAGTTGGTAGAAACAGAATTTTTTTTATATAGAACAGGGCAGGTTTTTACATTGGTATCAGAGATCAGCTCTTCCTGCCATCCTGTGAGTAATGTTGGGGACTATTCTTTGAAAAAACTCTTACAGTTGCACATATAGATAACGGAATAGTTTAATGGAGGTTTGATAATCTGAATTCCATGTTTATTAATCGTGTTCCTTGAGAAAGAAATCTGTGTTGAAGTGATCAACCCAAGATCTTCAATCTGCAACACCAAAGAACCTCCACAAGAGATAGAGAGAAGCAACAATGGAAGATGCTATTCCACCAAACAAGGATTGCAATATGATACAATATAATCAATGCAATACTATACAATGCTATGCAAAATATGCTAGAGATTGCCTTGCTTATAAAGGCAAGGATGAGAGATAGGATAAGACAAGATGATGACAAGTGTCTTAATCCTATCACATGAGACAACTAACTCATAACTACCTAGGAAAGTGTAAAGTCTAGATAAGACAACTAAGACTTCTAGAAGATACAACTAATATCCTAAGTAAACTTAACATGTGAA
>VDFB02271358.1:762623569-762677528 GCA_007258455.2 Sequoia sempervirens
TGTACCTTCAAGCTGAAAAAAATTGGTAAAAAAATGTCAAAATCTGGAAAAAAATCACCTGCACCACTGTGAAGTTCGTTGAACCAGCTTTCCGACGATATCTCATTTTTGAAAATCCGACATTGTGGTGAAAAGTTATGCAAAATTGAAAAAAAGGCCTATTTTAGGCACTTTGAACACTAAACAGGAGCAAAAAAATATCACTAACCAAGAGCAAAATTTCAGCCCCCTAGCGCTGGCCCTCGGTCCTCCACGTGACCACGCGCTAGGCTTAAGGGAAAAACATTTTCGATTCAAGTAATCACTAGCAATCAGAAATCCTGGTCACATGCATTAAGACTGGCGGTCACCGAGAAACCAATGGCTACAACAAATGCCAAAATCTGGAAAAATCACTTGCACCACTACGAAGTTCGTTGAACCAGCTTTCCGACAATATCTCATTTTTGAAAATCCGACGTTGTGGCGAAAAGTTATGCATAATTGAAAAAAAGGCCTATTTTAGGCACTTTGAATGCCTGGCAGACTTCACCGCCCGCCTGGCAATTTACCTACTCCCGTGGCAGTCTGTCTACAGGCCGCCCACTTGGCGGTTCCTGCAGCGGCTAGCAGTGGCGGCAATTTAGAAACCGCACGGCTGCAGTAAACAAAAAATCCGAAGACTAGTTAAGTCTGCAGCGGCAATACAAGTCGCGGGCCCTCGTACGCACAATGCTATAAAGCGCTTTTTTTTAAAAATTTAATATATTTTTTATTTAAAAACTTTAAAATAAATAAAATCTGGTCCGAATGCTGAAATTTTTTTTGAATTTTTCTAATAATGACGACTGCGTACCTTCGACCTGGAGGGCCCTATGGCCCTTCGGGTAAAAAAATTTTGCCCCAGAAACAACTTTTGTCTAATATAGGCAAATTATATATTAAAAAAACTTGGAAACGGCCACCCGGACGCAATGGCAGGCTTTTTTTTGCCAAAAATGCTCCTGTAAAAAGTTGTTCACCATATTTGAGCTCCAAACCCTTCTTTGCCAAAGTTGCAAATGGTGACGAAATTGAGTGAAACAAAAGCCAAATCTGACTTTTTCAAGCCTCCTGGATGCAATGGGACAGCCTTAAATACTGCCACTATAGCCAAAAGCGCTGCAATCACCAGATCTCACCAAAAATGCATACATGCAAATATAGGATACAAGAAACTCAAATCACAATACAAATTGATGGAAACTCTCTAATAAAGAAATGGAAGGGGCTTGCCAGATTCAAAGCTCTGATACCATGTTGAAGTGATCAACTGAAGATCTTCAATCTGCAACACCAAAGAACCTCCACAAGAGATAGAGAGAAGCAACAATGGAAGATGCTATTCCAACAAACAAGGATTGCAATATGATACAATATGATCAATGCAATACTATACAATGCTATGCAAAATATGCTAGAGATGCCTTGCTTATAAAGGCAAGGATGAAAGATAGGATAAGACAAGATGATGACAAGTGTCTTAATCCTATCACATGAGACAACTAACTCATAACTACCTAGGAAAGTGTAAAGTCTAGATAAGACAACTAAGACTTCTAGAAGATATAACTAATATCCTAAGTAAACTTACCATGTGAATTAAGTCCCCTAAGTCCCTAGTAAAGGAATAAACTAGGTACAAGACTTATTCACACCAACAATCTAATTTTCAGTTTGTTTGAGTAAATTGTGGTTTTCTGGAAATGAATGCTCATATCTCAGTCATGGTGAGATTTGAATGTTGAAAACATCGATTTAGCTTCAGACAAAGGAAGATAAGAAAAAGGATTATCATTTGAAGTTGAACAATTGGGCATAAGAACTTCAATAGGAAATACGAGGATGTACTATTATTTTGCCACATTATATTCTAGGTGAGCTATCAAAGAGGCCGGGAAATTATCTTATCAGGAATGCTCTTGAGAAACAAATTTACAGAAAATCATATTGCTTGACACGGGTCTAGTAAGAGGATAAACGGTAAGCAAAAAAGAAAGAATTGTAACGGTGGCGAGTATTTATGAATATTGGAAAGTTTAAATATATAAGCCGCCTCTGCTTCACAAGCCGTGGGATATTTGCGGGAGATATGATTATTCTGAACTCCTGGTTCATTTGACAAACCATTGAGGCACTGTTCAAAGACCAGGGAAAGCCAATAACTTTGAAGAAAACGAACAATCGAGTGAGTGAATTTGAATCGCGTATCATTTTGTGAAGAGAGAATGAAATATAGGATTCAAAACATGGTTTATGAGTGGAAGGAGTTGAGCTTGAGTAAATGGTTGGGAGCTACTAGAGCCGTTACATGCTGCCAAGAAAGGTCGGATGCTCTGTAATAGGTAATAATAAAGTTCAGTGGTGGTGACAAGAATTAAGGGAGTCGGGATTGCAAAAGTTGAGAGCAGTCTAGGTCGGTAAATCAAATATTAAATCATTGCTAGTCATCAGAGTTTTGGCTTGAGCGTCTGAAGTGATTAAATGACTCCAAAAACAATTAAGTTCGGTCACCACATTGTGGGATGAGATGCGCTCAACCTTCAGAAGAATACATATATAAAGAAGAGGGAAGAATACATTTATGAAACTTGATCTCATGGGAGCTCATTATTTTAAATGGGAGCCATCAAAGTAAAGATTAATGCCGCCACCATATTTGATTTAGAACCGATTATATGCAGAAGCCACCGCTTTCTATTGGAGTTTCAAGTGATTTATCTCCTCAACAAATTATTACTGTCTCAGTTTCTTCTTAGTACCAATACAAAGGATAGACATTGAAGTTGTTTCGTGAACCTTGAACAAAAGTGACGCAAATAATAACATTGTTGTTCTGGGTAAAGAAGACGTATTAGGTGCACTGGCGGATTAGAGAAACCGCTTCTTTAACTTGGGAAGAAGGTTGAAGATGAAACGTCTTACTATTGCTATGTAAAGGAGATTTGTCATTTAGCAACTTGGGAGGCATTGAATGAGTCAAAGGAATTCTAAATTAAATCTCCATATTGATAATCTGAAAAGTATGCCAGACTATGATTTGACTACAGGTGTTGAGTGATTTCATGCGTTACAGAAGGCGTGGCAGCTATAGGAGTTTGAATATGTTTGGATAATATTTACTTATTATCGGTCTCAAGCGTTAAAGAAGTCTTTATTTTAAAACGCCACCTGTTAATCCAAAGCTACGAATGAGACTTAGCACTATGTGGGAAAAAACGGAATGGTCTTTAATATGTCAGCATTTGAGTTGATATAGCCGCAGCTTGGCACATAGCTATCACACTTTGGTGATGTGGAATTGAGGGAGTTAAAAGCTATTGACAAGAGGATGCATAGAAACTCTATTGATGTTGGTGAGTGGAAAGATATTCAATTCGATTTAACAAACCGCCACGTCCTCTTGAAAATTTCTCATGTTCTAAAATATTCAGGGGGTTATCAAAGAAGGGAGTTTCATATTCTAAAATTAAGTAGTTAGTTAATAATTTGAAGTCTTTCACTACCTAGAGATATCTCGTGGTTTTCCATGAATACTGCCACATGGAAAAGAGCTATCCAATGAGTTATAATATTTTGAATGAGTATCTTGGGAGTAATAATTCTCCTTTAAGGAATTGATTTCTCTTTATTTGTTCTCAAGAAACGACACGTAAGAAGAATTATGTGTCATCGACCAAATGGAAAGTAGCTCGAAGGAATATGAAATCGCTATTGCCACCCAGGACAATGACATGGAGAATTGTAAGCATTGCCAATAGAATCGCGTAAGGAGGATTTTACATACTGTTATCACAAGTTTCGAATCATCACTGCTATAAGGAAGCTAGGTGATCACTTGGACAAGTCTATGCTGTGGAAATGATAATTGGCTAGAACCTAGATCATGTGCAATTTGTGAAGATTAAGAGTTCTGAACTGTGCAAACAAGATAAAGTTCATTGGTTCAAAATCTTTAGGTCAGGAATTTTAAATTGTTAATTTGTATACATTGGTAAATTAAAAATGCAAGAACACCCCTGCTGTTCATGAAAAATTACTTCTGCAAATTATTCATGTTTTTTACAATGCTGTATACCAATTATGTTTTGTAATCTGAAAACTAGAAGTTCAAACAGAACAGTAAGGAGTTAATTGTTCAATGAAAGTTTGTGTGTTCGAAAAATTGAGAAGGTAAAGCTTGACATTCAATGTCTATGTGATTAATCTGAAACTGAGGCATTATTCATGAAGCCTTCTTAAGGGATAACCTTTAAGTGAATGTATAGCATGAATAGTCAATTCAAGAGCAACAACAAGTGAACTGTTTGATGAATGCCTGGGATGTTCAATTGGTAAATCAGAAAAAAAAAAAAAAATTATGCAAAACAGGGTAATGGCAAGCAAAGACAGGAAATGGTGGAAAGACTTCTCCACGAATCTAGTAGTAAGCTTGTTGACTTATCACAATCAAAGAAAGATGTTTTAGCTACATTGAAAAATGTAGAAGAATGTTTGATCATTGTTGAGCAGTCACCTTCTAGCATATTGCAGATTGCTCTTGTTCCTACAGTGACTTTTTTGGGTCAGCACGTATGGTTAAGACATGCTAATGAAGAGGTAAGGTTGCTGGTTGCTTCTTGTTTGAATGAAGTTTTGAGAATATTGACTCCAGAAGTTCCTTATGATGATAACATAATGAAAAAGGTGATTCAATTAATAGTGGATAGCTTCCAAGGCTTGGGTGATGTCAAAAATCGTCACTTTTCTACAAGGGTTGCAATACTCAAAACTTTTGCAAATATTAAATTGAGTAACCTTATGCTAGACTTTGGATTGCATAACTTGATCTATAACATGTTTTGCTATTTCCTTGCTACAATCAGAAAGGAACATAATGCTAATATTATTGCAGCTATGAAAACTATTATGGTTCAAACTATCAATGAAAGTAATGTTATTTTTCAGCCTATCATAACTTTGTTATTGGCTGTCCTGAAACAAGAACAGGTCACTTCTTCAGCTGCTTATGAGTTGGCCAAATATGTGCTGGAGCAATGTGAGAATAAACCGAAACCTTACATGGTTGAGGAAGAACAAGTGGATAAAAAGAAATTATAACGTTGGTAGAAAATCCTTCTGAGTTTAGTGCTGTCCAACCTTCAGAAAATGAATTATGCCATACGGATGTAACTGAATTTGAGAGCTATGATATAGAAGACAAATCATAAATGTGCTACATGAAGATGAGATTGAACCTTTACCCAAGGAATCAAGTGATTTGGAGGGAAAGATGAAGGTTACCGAAGATATGATTGTTGCGGCCCTATCATGCTTTGATCATACACATAAAGTCATTGAAGAACTCATTTGGGAAGCTCAAATTGAGGAGAGGAAAAAGGGAGTTGCAAGGGGAGTCTCTCACACTCACTTGTGCTCTATCAAAAAAGCTTTGGAAATAATGAAAACAGATTATGTGCAATTGCTTAAGAATAGGGATCTTGCATTCAAGTATGTTGAAGAAAAGGAAAAAGAGGTTAATGATCTTTGTTTGCAGTTAAGTATGGCTCACTTTTCATTGTACAAAGCAGAAAATTCTTTTTCTTTTACAGCCACTTCAGATGATCAAAAAGGTGAAACATGGAAAATGGAGATCAAACAAATTGTTGAAGGGATTGATGAACTACATGAAAATGAAATGTTGCATAATTTTTCCAACACTTCCCAAACTAGAGAGGTTCAATATGTTGATAAAGATTGGAAACCGCTTCAAGAAATTGAATTCTTGAATTTTGAGGATCAATTTTCAAATGAAGGTACAGGTTACAGCCATGATACATCAGCTATAACAGGTAATGAAGACAGTTTTCAGCTTGATACACTTCATGATTCAGCAGTTATTGAAGAGCTTTCAATGTTGGAGGAAGGTGTCTATGAAACTTATGAAGACACCATTGAAAGGAATGAAGGAAGTGTGGATTCTATGAGTGTTAACAGCAGCCATGACATTGTTTGTGTGAGTATGGTTGGTGATGAATATAAGATATGGGATCCAAGTAAAACACAAGATTGGGTTTATGATCTTTCTAGAACAATTTTATGCATGGGCTTTAGGCAAAATTGCAAAATTTGAAGTTGTTGTTTGCTTTCGAATCAGTCAACATAATATTCTTGGTCACATACATACAGGAAATTCTCTTCCTTACAAATGTTGCTCCAGAACTGTAATTCTGATTTTTTATAGATTTGGTTGATGAGTTGATTGAAATTCAATATTTGATGATTTTATGGCAGCAAAATATGGCAGAATTTTCAGATATAATTCAGAGGGATATCAGTTTGGAGCCAGAGATTGCTTGTTTTGTAGGGTCACAGGTGTGCCAAATTCAGAATTGGTTTGATCGGCTGTTGGTTTTTATCAGAGTGGCATAGCAGCAACTTGGTAGTCACTTCGAGAGATTGGTTTGGGATCCTGGAATCACAACTAGTTTAGGTGGTTTCATGGTTGTGCTAACATTGTTTGAGAACAAACAATATTTGAGAAGGGCAGACTGTAATGTCCCCAAATTTTATAAGTCAGCATTGTGGTTAAATAATTAATTTAATGTTGTCGAAAAGGCTAAATTTAAAAGGCAACTTAAATTAATTATTTAAATAAAGCATAAGTAACTTAAGTGGGAAAAGTTAAATTAATTTAGTAAGTTACTTTTTATGAGTTCTCCAAAAGAATTTAATTAAAGGTGAAATAAAAATAAAGAGAAATCAAGAAAGCACAAGAGTTACAGTTTGGAAAGGAATAAAACATTGAGAGAACTCATTTTGCAAGGAGGCTGGTTTTGAGACTTGGATTGGAATAGGTTTGTAACTGGTGGACAGTGTTCACAGCAAACTTTGTGAGGATAGAATGCTCTTCTCACAGAGAATATCATCTTTGGTGTTGAAAGATACACCCGGGATGGTGGCTAACAGTCTCACTTCAGGGGTTGTGTTGGTGCTTGACATAATGATTTAATGAGATTTTTTTGGAAGTGTTGAAGAGCAGCATTTGAAGAATTGATTATTGGTAGCTGAGCATTCAATATATATGGGCTGTTCAAAAAAACTTGATGCTGGGCTATTATTTCAGGTCAGAATTAGTTATTAATTTCTACCATTTTTTGTGTTTGTACAAGAAAGATGTGGACATTATGAGAATAAAGTTTTATCATTAGCAATTATGGTTTATATGTATTTATGCCTGAATATTAGAGTTGGTAGAAACAGAAAAAAAATTATATAGAACAAGCAGATTATTACAGACATCTGGTGAGGTCATGGTATAAGAATTATGGAGTACATGCGCAAAGTCACGGTGGAGGTAAATGCCACAAGGTTGTGATGAAATGATCATGGGATTCATGCATCAAGCTTACAATGAAAACAATTACTGAATTTTGAGAGACCAGGTTCACTCTTAGAGATATTATCTCGACCTTGAGTTTATTCTATTACTTAAGTTTAAGTGTAACCGATGTTTATAAATCTAGTGAGAACAACATGTTTACATGTATTATCAATTTGATCCAAAGCATACTCCACACCACGTTAAAGGTGACCCAAAACACCATCACGATTTACCAAGCAATACAATGAAATATATGATACAAATCAAACTAACCTCAGTGCCAACAGAAAATGCAGCTTGCCATAAATCCCCCTACAAAAACAATCAACTGAATTAAGGCAAAGCCTTCCAAATCCCTAAACCCTATTTTTCAAAAAGCATAAATATTGGATGACATGCAATGCATAAATACAAAATAACCCAAGACAAGAATTTGTTGTAGCCTGAAACAACATAAATTACCATAGATAACTTCAACTGAATTAAACAGAGCATTTTTAAAATCCTACACCCAAAAGAAAATCAATAGGATAAACCTTAGAGATCTAAACAAGAAATGAGCATAGCCTAAAATAAAATGAAATTGCCATGGTTCTAGCCTATAGAGAACTTCAACTGGATTAAAATAAGCACTTTCAAATGTCTTGAACTCTTATGAACTCTAAAAGCCAAGAAATTGTAGACTAAGCCCTAAAAGCCCAAGACAAAAATGGATATAGTATTGAAAACCATAAAAAAAAAAATCTATAGCCTTAATAAAACATGATAAAAGATGTGCATGGCCTGAAAGAAAATCAAACATCAAATGGATATAAGCCAAAAAACATAAAACAAAAAATTGGATAAAGCATGACATAACATAATTCTTAAAATCAAAATCCATGCAATATGAGAAAACTTGAAACAATTAGGCATATTTACTGAACGAAAATGAAATGAAAAATATTATTGCCTAAAAAACATGAAATAAAAAATGAGTGTGGCCTAAAAGAACCTTTTAAAAAACTGGTTACAGCCTAACAAATCATCAAACAATAAATAAGGTACATTGTGAAAGATCGTGAAATAAAATGAAAGATGTTTGCCTGAAGAACATGAAACAAAAAGTGGGTATTGCACAAAAACAAAATTATTTTTTTTATCAAGGAATGCGTAGTTTTATTACCAAATCAAACAAAAAGAATTAAAGGAAAAATAATAATAAAAGATAGGATTAGAAAAAACATGAAACCCAAAAAAACAAAAAATATTATGGCCTGAAAGAACACAACACCTCAAAATGAATGTAGCCTAAGGAAATATGATTTACCATAGCTTTGTGGTCTTCAACATTATCAGGCTCTATTTTAGGCTCTACAGTTGTTCGGGGCCTCCTTGTTTTTGCAGCAGCCCCTCCCTCTTCCTCCTCCCCCCTCTCCTTGCTCCTCCTTTTAGGCATCTTCAATTCAATCACAGGAAGTCCCTCAACCTTTGTTACCAAAAACATAAATTATATAAACCTTTATTACACTAGATAAGAAGACATAAATTTAGGAAATAAAAAAATAAAGCCTGAATCCACTAGCATTTAACTTCGAGTAACTCCTAGCTGAAAAGAAAAAATTATTTCCAAAAATAAATATAATTGATTTTAACTTTTAAAATATTTTTAATAAAATTATCTTAAATATTTTTTAATATGAATTTAGAAACTTACTATGAAATGTAATAGTAAATTTAAAATGATTTAAAAGTATTTATGATAAAATGCTTGAAAAGTTACAAGAGAATAGTAATAGTTGATTGATTAATGTTTAAGTTGAAATATGATTCTGTAATGTTATTCAAATTGATATTGATTGATTAGTTAATATGTAATGTGTTCTTGATGAATAGTTGGATTATAAGTTTTGGGATGAGTAATAGGATGAGATATTTTGTGTCATAGAACGAAATGAAAGGAGGAGAGGAGGAAGAATGACGCAGAGAAGTTGAAGATCGTAGCCGAAAATTCGAAGACTCTAGTTAATACTATCACAGTTTTCTATATGGTTTGTTCTTAATTTTCAAATGTAAAACTACTCCTCGTGTGGAATTTCCCATCTGAAATAACATTTCAAATAGGCAGATTATGGCTTGTGGAACATTATTAAAAAGCATGCATATATTCAGGCCTGGAATTTGATGGTGTATGTGGCATTTTTTCAATTTTAAATTACAATTTTAAAATTTATTTTCAAAGATAAATATAATTGATTTTAATTTTAAAATATTTTTAACAAAATTGTCTTCAATATTTTTTAATATGAATTTTCAATTTAGAAACTTACTATGAAATGTAATAGTAAATTTAAAATTTTGACATCTATTACTATAGTAATCATTGTTTTATAATATATATGATTTTATAATATTTTTATATTATTATAAACAGTTGTATAGCAAGGAGAACACAATACTGCAATCTGCAAGTCCCATAAAGTTCTAAGCTCAATGGCAAAGGAGGCAGAGATAGCTAAGGACTTTTCAGGATAACTTAAGGGATATTCATGGCTAATTTTTAGCAAGCGTAAAAATTACAACAGCCAGTTCGCTCAAACTATGACTTCTAAATCCAAGAGCTCCCAAATGAAAACATGCAATGTTGCAAAAATTAAATATTATAACTATTTCAAAGTACAGTTTTGTACAAAACATCACGTACGTGGAGTTATTTCTGAAGAAAATTCTTGTTCCCTGTTGAAGGAACAAGCAGAACAATATTGTGATAATTGCACTCTGGAATAAAATCAAACTAAATTATTATTGTAAATAGCACTTGTGTTGTGAAACATCTTTTTGTTAATAAGGGATAAAAAAATCAGCTAGAAAGCAATGAAGGAGAAAACATAAAGGTGTGCTCAAGTAATTTGCTTTACTATTTGCTTAATTTATCAAAAGCCAGAAGCAAAGTCATTTATTCCATCTACAAAAAGGTCACATGGTAAAGCCTAAAAGGTGAAAAACACTTATCCCAATGATTTACAGAGAAAATTACAAATAAAATAAAAATGTTAGTGTTTTATAACTTCAGGAGCTATTTTCCCTTTGTTTAAGGCAGGTCGGCCTTCTTGTAACAAATAATATTATCTCCAAAGGGGGCCGACCTAGTGGAAAGGTCACCTATCCTTGTATATAATGAAAGAGATTTCATCTCATTTGGATAACACATTTTTCACACTCTAATTCGCATCAAGCAAACAGCAGAAGTTTGCACTCTTAGTAGCAAACCATCAGTTTGTAGCAGCAGATTCATCTCATGGATTAACATATTCATTTGTATCTTTGCATCAAGGAGAGGTGTTGTTATTCATTGTATTAATTCCGCCTTGTGTAGGGCCTGACTTGTAAGCAGATTTCTGCTCTTATTTATTCTAATATGAGAGATATATTTTTGTTGGGTTTTTCTCCCTCGAGTAGGAGGGTTTTCCCAGGGTAAACTTCGTGTTCATTGTCTATGTGTTGCATTTTCTGCTTTCTGTTAAATCTGATCCTAAAACTAACATGGTATCAGAGCGGGTTTAAGCAGAGATCCAATCAGATTTGTTTAAGCAGTCAAGACAACTCTTTATCTAGGACAGTCTATCATGAAGGACCTTGGTGAATTTAAGAAAAAAAAAATTGACTTTGATAAGAAGACATTGCGGAATTATCTTGGGAGTCGTTGGAGAAGTCGATCTATGGAGAAATATTTCAGTTTGAGAAGTATATCGAATTTCTTCTTGGGTGGCGATTTTGCTGGTAGAAGTTTGTGGTTTTCCTTGGCATCATACTCGCGACTTGCTGTGCACACATTACAGCTATCTTGGAGGGCGATTTCATCTTGCATAGGCATAGCTTCAGTTACTGTGAATTTTGGAAGGTATTTTCTTGCTGGTCAAGACGACTTCACCCAGGCGTCATTCTAGGCATATTATTTACATCAGAAAACTGAATGGAAGTTGAACCATTATTTGTGGGAATAGTAAAAGACTTTATTTAATGAAGACACCCTCTAATTCAATATCGTTGTTGTTTTGGAAGTGTCGGGGGTCTTAATATTTGATGCATAATATATAATCCGCACCCTCCCTTACATGCCTTCATTTGGGAATGAGTCACACCTTGTATATTGGCTGGAAAAGACGTAGCAAGCCTAACGTGGAACCAGCTAGCATGGTTATCAATTGAAGGAATAGCCGCTTATCATTGTGGAAGCCTCATATATTAATATTAAGCAAGGCCGATATATTAATTAATCCTACAGTTGCGTAAGAAATAAGGAGTCTCCAATTGCGTCTGAGTTTGATATACTAATAGATGGAATTGTAAGGTGTTTAGCGCATAATATGAACTCAATGATTGACGGAAAATGACTAGGAGGTTGGAGCAGATATAAGGTGGAGCCGTAACTTTGCTAGGAAGAGACTACAAGACAAGCGCCTGACTGCATCTGTAAAATTAACCAACATAAAGAGATAAGTATTTTATGTTTGAATAATAATCATGAATTTTATGTAGTTAATAATAATTCATGCAATAACATTGGGAATAGTGAATCATGTATGTATCTAGCATTGATATTTCTCTTCGAGATAGTTTAAATTCTATGAACTATTATTAATCTCTCTAAAATGCTTTCAGGAAGAATCAAGGAGCAAAAGGATGATGAGAGATTGCATAAAGAATTCAAGGGAGGAAGAGCTTGATGCATCCTGTGAGAAAGTCACGCAGGCTGAAGAAATGAACAAACATGAAGACATAGCTTGCAGCCATGGGACTAAGTCGGTGGCACATAACTTCACTAAAGACATCTCTCGAAGAGGAAGAACCTATACAAATTGTCATTGCAATAAGTTTCTTTGAAGAGGAGGAAATAACATTCAGAGGGAGTCTGACAAACCAACAAAGGCAACCTTGGACGAGGAGGTCAGGAGGTTGATGCAAGTACTTGGAGCTTCAGAGGGAGTCACATCATCATGAAGATTTGTTGTAGTGTATATTTTTCTAAGACGGAGAAATATGAGGTGAAAGCCCTTGTAGTGTATATTTCTTTGAGATGGAGAAATATGAGGTGAAAGCCCTCGTAGCGTATATTTCTCTGAGACAGAGAAATATGAGGTGAAAGCCCTTGTAGCATATATTTCTCTGAGACGGAGAAATATGAGGTGTGAGCCCTTATTCATCTCTAAGATGAGACCTCATATTGAGAGACTCCATGACAACATCACGTTAAGAGACTCCATGATGAACCCTTTGTACTTGTGTTTTTCCACACATGGGAGTAGCCATGGTGGACGTCATGTTGAGAGACTCCATGACGACATCACGTTGAGAGACTTCATGATGGACACTTGTACGTGTGTTTCTTTCCACACATGGGAGTAGCCATGGCGGACGTCATGTTGAGAGACTCCATGACGACATCACGTTGAGAGACTCCGTGATGAACCTTTGAGCTTTCCACAAATGGGTGTAGCCATTGCGGGCATCATGTTGAGAGACTCCATGACGTAGATATCTAGAAAATACCTCCCTAGCTAAAAGGGAGTGTTAGTGTTTTATAGTTTCGGGAGCTATTTTCCCTTTGTTTAAGGCAGGTCGGCCTTCTTGTAACAAATAATATTATCTCTAAAGGGGGCCGATCTAGTGGAAAGGTCACCTATCCTTGTATATAATGAAAGAGATTTCATCTCATTTGGATAACACATTTTTCACACTCTAATTCGCATCAAGCAAGCAGCAGAAGTTTGCACTCTTAGCAGCAGACCATCAGTTTGTAGCAGCAGATTGATCTCAAGGAGAAACATATTCATTTGTATCTTTGCATCAAGGAGAGGTGCTGTTATTCATTGTATTAATTCCGCCTTGTGTAGGGCCTGACTTGTAAGCAGATTTCTACTCTTATTTATTCTAATATATGAGAAATATATTTTTGCTGGGTTTTTCTCCCTCGAGTAGGAGGGTTTTCCCAGGGTAAACTTCGTGTTCATTGTCTATGTGTTGCATTTTCTGCTTTCTGTTAAATCTGATCCTAAAACTAACAAAAAAGACATGAAAAAGATTAGAGCAATAATTTTAATAGAAAAACTGTCAAAAATGGTTATCGAAAATTCACTAGTGGGCAAACAACAAAAGAGAATGTCAATTCAAGAGCCTATGCTGGGTATTGGCATACCCAATAGACAAGGCAGGGTGGTGCAAGTCCCAGAAGCTAAAGGTTTCAGAGAGAATGTGACTTGGCACTTGAAGTTGAATCATTTAAAGTTTAAACTTGTGCAATTTATCAGAAATCAATAAATTTAGCAATTCCTTCCATATATAGAAGAATGACACATGATAAGGCCCAATTCAGATGTTGGAAAGGGTCAAACAATTGTCTCTGTGACACGAAGACAAAATTACAAATAATAGTAACAAGGTATATCCAATGGACAAGGCAGGGTGGTGCAAGTCCCTGAAGCTAAAGGTAATTGAATCATACATCTATGCAATTTATCAGAAACCAATATATAGAAAAATGCAACGTGATGAGGCCCAAATAAGGTGTTGAAAAGGCTCAAACACTTGTCTCTGTGATATACAGAGAAACTGCAACTAATAATAATAATGATAAAAAAATACAGAGAGGAACATCACAGTGATCATTTAATGAGAAAAAGTTGGCACACACTCTGACCCATAAGGTTTTCAGAAAACAACAGAAGACCCATTTCATTGACTTAATTAAACAGAAATAAAATACTTTCGGAGAAACAAAGTTAAATTATTATTGTAAATAGCACTGATGTTGTGAAACCCATTTCTGGTTTCAGAAAGGGTAGGGGGTAGTAAGCTTTGCTCCTGTTTGGGGGTTTCTGTTTATGTTAAGATAAAATTGCTTGCTCAAAACTACATTGATTAAAAAGACACTTATTCCAATGATTTATAGAGAAAATTATAAATAAGTTAAAAAGAAATGAAAAAAATTTAGGGCAATAATTTAAATAGAAAAACTGTTTACTTGAATCTAGAGTTTTAACATGATGCTCCCCATCAGGTTATGGTCAAGTGCTTGGGACAAGGCATAATCATGCAAAAAGACCCATGTTAAAACCCTCATGATCACAGGGTAACCAGTATCTGTACATTGGGAAGTTTTACCAGCCCATTGGGCAAGGGGACTGGTAAGTGATTTGTCCGCACTAATGGAAAGTACCTCCAAAAGAGTTGTACAGCAACGACAACAAAGTACTGCAATTTCCAGGTCCCATAAAGTTTTAAGCTCAATGGCAAAGGAGGCAGACACAACTAAGGACTTTTCAGAATAACTTAAGGGCTATTCATGGCTTATTTTTAGCAAGCGTAAAAATCATAGTATCCAATGAAAACATGTAATGTTGCAAAAATTAAATATTATAACTATTTCAAAGTACAGTTTTTTACAAAACATCAACAAACCTGGAGCTGTTTTTAAAGAAAATTCTTGTTACCTGTTCAAGGAACAAACATAACAATATTGTTATAATTGCAGACTGGAAGAAAATCAATTTAAATTATTATTGTAAATAGCACTGGTGTTGTGAAACATCTTTTTGTTAATATGGGATAAAAAAATCAGCCAGAAAGCAATGAAGGAGAATCATAAAGGTGTGCTCGAGTAATTTGCTAAACTATTTGCTAAATCATCTAAAAAATACTATCCATGGCTAATTTTTTGAACTATGGCAATTTCGTCAGCTAAAAGAACCACCATTTTTTACCTCTACAAAAATAAGAACAAAGCAAAGTTTAAAAATTCAGAAATCCTGAATAATGCTAAGATTCAATAAGCTGAATGCCTAGCTTTTTATAAAAACATTCGGCTGAACTTCGCGCCCTAGGCATGGTGAATAATTTAGACTGGTCTGCTTCGCGCCCTAGGCATGGTGAATAATTTAGACTGGTCTGCTCCTCAACTATTTTCAAGTCGTTGCCAAAAAAGTTAAAAACAAAAATGGCCTATGAAGAGCTGAAAAAACTAATAATCATGGACAATAGAAATCCTAAAAAACTTCATTTAAGGTATTATCATTCTAGTCGTAGATTAAACCAATCTGCAATCAATATTTACATAAATTATCCAATTAGTAACCCTAAATATTGTTAAAGGGGAAAGCACGTTAGCAACTTATATATCAAAGGATCAAAATATATGGAGCTTACAAGTTACAATACATTTAAGTAACAATGCATTTTCTTTTTTCTAATCCTTCTACGAAAAACAATGTTGCAGAATAGAAAATGCGAGAGGAAAGTAACTAGCATATATATCTTAATGTAGTCTATATAAATAACGCCAAGATATATCTTTCTAAAGCCATTTATTAATTATTTATTATACAAGATTTTTTGTGACTTTGTTGTGATGTCTAAAATCAATAGTTTTCTATTTTAGCTTATGATGAAAGGAGATGTTGTAGAGTATTGAAACTGAGGGAGTTGGAACACAGGCTTCCGTCATATGTCCTACAGAGTTTCCAGTAAAACTCAGAAGATAATATACAAACAGGAAAAAAATGCTGTTTCCCAATATTTAATTGAAATTGGCAAGAGTGTAGAAGCTGCAAGAAGAGTGTTTGACATGCTGCCTCAAAGAAATGTGACAGTTGCAGCTTATGCTCAAAGCAGGCACTCCTTAAAAATACATCAGAATCCATGGCATGCCTGGTAAGGTAATTATGAAACTGCTTACCCTCTTACAGACCCATAAGGTTGCTAAATAGTGATAAAACGGTAGTCATGGTGGCCAAGTAAGTTTCAGGCCTGCTTCTTGCATTTGATGAAATAATTTTATGGCACACTGACCCAATTTTTGAATTAGCTACTAAGCAACTGCGAGCCATCTATATGCAACTTCATGCCTTTTGGACAAGTATGTAACCAAATTATAGAACTCACCAGTGTTTTTTTTCTTCATAACAAGCATCCTGTGCTAGATCAGATATGTGAATGGTTAACTCAAAAAATTCCCTATAGAATATGGGGTCAAATTATGCAGGGGTCGCATCCTCAAGAAAAATATATGTGTGGGGTGGGGGAGGTGGTTGCAAATTTTGAGCAGACAGTAAAAATTTCTAGAGGATTATATTTATATCTGGATTAATGATATTTTGTTTTGAAATGCATGAGAATCAGATTTAATTAATGAGATACATGTTAAAATATATGATGTTCTATTTGTTGAGTCTGAGTCTGAAAAGTGCCTGATAAGTCTGAGAAGTCCTAATCAAGTAACACTATGTGTAAGCACATCAGAGTTTCATCCCCAGGTTCAATATACTGAACTTGTGTAAAATACTATATCCAATTTGCTGGGTGTGGCAAATGCTAACAGTAGTAGCAGGTAAGGTTATCCAGTGGGATTTTTATTGGCGCATGTCCCATGTGAATATAACATAAGAGATAATCCTCAGTAGCAACTAAGTTGAAGAATTACCCAACTGAAAAAGTCCGAAACAGATCCAAAACCAACGCATAAAACGCAATCTCCATTAATTCTCTATTGTGGAAAACAAAACCCTAAACCTAGACATCTGCAGTCCGATTCTTGCTTAAAGGAAGTGTAGACACATCTTCCCAGTCCCCAACACGAAAATTTCCCCTGTTCCTATCATTCCACTTAGCCTCATATGCATTTAAGAGTTCATGTATGGCACCATCACTCCATTCACCTTTCTTCAACCTTTCCTCATGGTCCTTGGTCTTGCCGTTATGAAGCGTGTCAAGCTTCGAAGAGGCATCATCATTGGTGCCTCCGTCCATATAAAGAACACTTGCCATCAATACCAAACCCTGATGGCAATTCAAAGAGCTGGTAAACGGGTAAATTCCTTAAAAAACCAAACTCAAACACAACTGTGAACTGAAGCCATCAGAGAGAAATATGTCATGTGGAGTAAGACCTAAAATCAAATTGAAAATATCATTACCAAGAAAATGCCCATAAAATCTAACCCTAAATCCGAAGCAAATTTCAAACCTTTATTCAACATACCCAGGAAGTGCCCAACGGGTTTGAGTATATAGTGGGGAATGAAGAGATTCGCACCATAGACCTAGGTTCAAACCCCAACAAGTAGGGCATCTCTGGTAGGTCTAAAGCTCACCCCTGTGTTTCGCCATGGAAACATCTTGAAGTATAGTCGAATGCAATCATATTAAATAACCAAATCCACCCAATGTGTACAATGAGATGACTCACATTTTACCCCAAAATTTAACGCCCGGGAGTCAGCTCGGTTGATGTGGCCGCCTGCTCTAAGTGCAGTGTGTATCAAGAAAACAAATAAATAAATACACAGAAGCCCTGACTTCAATTTGAATCATTTCTACATTTTTTTACAAAGCACTAAGCTTAAGCATTAAAAATACCTTGCAGAAGAAGAGCTTCGTCAAGCTTTTAATACCCAAGCTTTACGGAATCCAAAGCTAAGTAACGCCAGACCTTCAGCGTGAAATCTAATTTCATAAATGAGAATTCAACTCTGATCATCTCAAATTCACCTATGGAAATAGTTTCACATAGCAGACAAAAGTTTTCTTGTGTATGGTCTGCATTCATAAATAAAATCAGTTTAGACGTTAGCGGTAAAATAAAATTGATAAATTCGCTAGTGTAACAAACAAAAGGAGCAGAGAAGAAATATAACATACCTGTGTACCGGGTACAGTGGAGTAGGCATTGTTAGCGGGATTTTGTTTAGGCTTGGGTTTTCTTCTGGGCTTTAATCCAACAGCTGTGGTCATGGTGGGCAAACGAAGGCCTGGCGGAGATGTCTTCTCTGTCGAAGAAAAAACGCCTGGCGGAGGTGTCTTCCGTTACATAAAATTGTAATCGTGAACAATGGAGGCGGTTTGAAACTTTATGCATGCAACGCACGCGTATTCCCTCGACCAGTTTATGCGACACGTCAGACGTTTTTCTACACACGGAAGTAATGGATTGCGTTTTCATCATACACACAGAAAAAAAAAACTGTATGGAAACGCCTTCTCGGCGTAAAAAATGCCACTGTCTCGTCTCGATTAAAAAAGCCTCTGTGAAAAAACCATGACATTTCCAACGCAATCTATATAACATTTCAACGATTTGTGAAAACACTATACATTTGGAAAGAACCGTCAGAATGAAAAAATTTATATGAATTTAAGAACCTTCTATGATTTTAAGATTCTTGTATTTATTACTAATAATTATATTTTTTCTAATTTCATTCATTTTTAATATATATGTAGAAGATATTTTTATGATTAATAATAACAATAATTTTTAATTTATTTGAAGAAACATCATCTACATTTTATTTGTAAGGAAAAAAGTGTGTCAATCAATCTTCTATTTACTTATTTACATTATTTTATTAATAATTGAAATTTAAAAAAATCATATTAATATGTATGATTAATAAAATAGATAAAAATATTTTAATTTAGAAGATTTTATATAAAATTCTTCATAAATTAAATATTATTTTGACAATTTATTGTTTTCTTAATAGATCAAATGAAAGACATTTTAATGACCAAACCATCATAAAATATTCATATAACAAATGATGGTAACCATCAAATTATAGGCCTACATATATTCATTCATTCAATATGAAATTTTTTATCTTGATTAAATATTTTAAATATTTCATAAATTTATGAAATGTAGTTTATAATTGATTTTTAAACATTAATATTAAAAATTGAAGAAAAATTATTTCATCAAATAATTTTTGATAAAATGATTTAAAAGTATTTATGAGAAATGCTTGAAAAGTTACAAGAGAATAGTAATAGTTGATTGATTAATGTTTAAGTTGAAATATGATTCTATAATGTTATTCAAATTGGTATTGATTGATTAGTTAATATGTAATGTGTTCTTGATGAATAGTTGGATTATAAGTTTTGGGATAAGTAATAGGATGAGATATTTTTGTGTGTAAATAAAATTAGTGAAGAGAAAAAAATATGTTTTCAATGGTTTTGTATAGATTGTAATGGTGAAAATTGTGTATTTATGTTTTTTATATTTAAATTGTTTTATTAAAATGTTTTAAATGTTATAACAAGTTTATAAGTGTATTTTTGGAATTTATTTTATAGTGTAATATTTTATTTCAATCTTATCATTATTTATTATAAAAACTTGGTCGTGATCTTAGATTATTCATTTGTCATCTTAGATCAAATATGAAGGTGTGGACTTGACCTGGGTCATTTATATCGTTGTAGATTTAAACCTTAAAAAAATTAAAGCTAACTTCAAAATAAATTTTGTCAACTCCCTCCTATTAGCCATTCTAAGCTAACATAGTGTATGTTTGTGTTGATTTATGTGTTTGGTTGTTAAATTTAAATCTATTCATTTACTTATTTAAAAATTATTTGGGAGCATTTTTGGGTGGAAGGGCGGGCGCCCCTCCAAGCTCGCGGAGGGGGGTGGCATTTGATGCCACAGTGGCAGAGTCGTTGGGGTAAGGAAAGTTTGAGTTGGCAATCATAATGGCAAGTGATGGTTGAAGTAAGTATTTTCGCAAGGCATACGGAGGTTAGCTAAGGACAACTACGGCACCCTATTCAATGTATAGTGATGAGTGCATATACTGCTTGAAGGATTTACTCCTCATGGCAAGGACATCTTGCACGTTGGATGGTGTACCATTTGGGCAGGATGGCGGTAGCCTTGCGATTGATGTTTTATTTATTGTTGGCTTGTATTTTTTGGTTAAGTTTTCTTTGCAGGTGCGAGTGGAGTATGTGAGCTTCCTCTTTCCTTCTTGTTGGGTGTGGATAGAGTAGGGTGGTCGATGGTGAAGTGCTCAAAATTTGTAATCAAGGTTTTGGTGGAAGGCCTTACAAGATTTGGGGTAGATTCACCAATTTCGTTGAGGTCGAAGGCGAGGAAAACTTCCTTCAAGGAGATTACTGACCAAAGATTGAAGTGTATTTTGCTTAATTATGATCATTTGGTCGTTGCAGCTGTGAAGATGGTTTTAGGTTCTAGCCATTTGGAAAGCAAGGAGTACGTGAGGGATAATCTGCACGTTTCTTCTCATTTCCTGGCATCTCTCCTAGATAACAAAGTCCCCAAGGTAGAAGCAAAGGTGTTGTTGGTTAAAATTTTTAGGGAGGATTTGGTGGAAGGAGTGGATGAGGTTCTTAGTGTGGTGATCGAAGGTAAGGGTTGCTTGAGGCCTTGCGATTTGGAGCAGCTCCACTTGAAGGAGACTGTGAAGATTTTTTCATTTCTCTTGGATTTGCGTGGGTCGGGCCTTATGAGGCATCAAATGATTGTGGCGGTTGTTGTAGAGTTTCTTAAGAAAATTTTTGGGTTGATGGCGGGCGGTGGAGTAGAATGGATAAAGGACTTCGAGGATTTTGCAAATTCTAATGGTTTTCTGTAAGTCAGGCTATGGGTTGTGGTTTTTTGGCTTGTGGGGGTTGGTGTAGTTTTTTGTTAAGTTCAATTGGAGCTCTGTTTACAGTATAGCCTTTAAAATGGCATTTTTGTTGTGCTTTTCTCTGGTCAAGGTTACTATGGTTATGGTCAGGTGGTTTTCTATGAATGTTGGTCTTTAGTTGGTGATTTTGTTGGTCAAGTGGCTCTCTATTTTTTTGGTGATGAAATTATCCCCACATGGCAGACGTTTGTAGCTTTGTTGTTATTAATAATAAAATACTCATCTTATGTATCTAAAAAAAAAATTATTTGGGAGCATATCTAGGAGTTATGCAAGACTAATCAAATAGCATTTATGAGAGCATCAAAATAGGTCATTAGAGAATTATATCAACAATCATCATCCTAAGTGAATTTCATGCTTGTTTGTTATCTTTGAAACCCTTGATAAGAGTGATAAAACCAATCCAACTAGAGGTATATCTAAGGAGAACATGACCCTTGAAATTTGGAAAATTCCTAAAGGTGTGCCCAAATATTACCAATCCTTACATCAATTTAAATATCAAAAGACTAAGGTGAATAAATTTTGATAGTTAGAAATCTACTGTATCAATCTCATGATTTACAATTTATACTTGTATTAGGTTCATGCATAAAATCACAAAGATCAAGTTTGCATGAATATTGTGAACTAGGGTGAAACATAGTTAGGGTAAACCCCTCTCCAAAAGAGAGAAAAGATACAATCAAGTGATGAAAGATGGAGGACTACATGATAATCTTGTTGAGTTGCAACTCATATGGACCAACTAGGACTCAAACCTAGGACCTTCCATTTTTTGTTGGAGTGCTCTACCAACTAAGCTACTAACTCCTCTTTGGCCATCCCATCATCAGTTAAGTTGTGGCTTATTTCCAACACCCCCCTTAAGCCACACTATTGGTGCTTGGGGCTCCTAACTTGGCTCTAATACCACTTGTTGAGTTATAGCTCATATGAACCATCTAGGAATCAAACCTAGGACCTTCCATTTGATGTTTGAGTGCACTAACAACTGAGCTGTTGACCCCTCTTTGGCCAACCCATTGTCGATTCATGTGTGGCTTATTTCCAACAGTTAGTTTGTTGAATTCTAAGACAATCATTTGCATAAGCACTCAAATTCTAATTGTGTAACAAATCAATTCTAGACATCTCTAACTTCACTTTCCCACTTTCAAAATCTGGTCAAGTATTACAATTTAATTTATTTAATTCATGTATTTAATTGAATTATTTATTGTTTCTAGTGCTAATGCATTACCTAGGTTAGATTTGTTAATAATTGTGATTTAATTAATTTCTCTAGGATAATTTTTGTAAGTGACCTTTGTTCTCCTTACATTTTTGGTGAACTTGACTCTCTGACATGACCTATGGTTTTTTCTTAGGGTTTATCTTTCTTTACTTGGGATTTTGAAATCTATTTTTTCTAATTTTTCATTCTATTTTCAAATTTTATTATAGTTTGGATTCCATTTTTCTTATGCTTCTTAATTATACCTCTCCTTAGGGTTTCATTTTTTATTTTATGACCTTGTTTTTGCCTCTACCCACACTTGTTTTCACCTCTAGGTCTCATTTAATGTGTTACTTTCATGTGTAAGTTCTTTATAATTTTCTAATTTTAAATTTGAACTTTATCTTCCTTTTCTATTATTTGGTCTTTCAAGCTTTGCGAGTTTGCATGTTAAGCTATCATTTTCATTCTCACATCCATTTAAGGAGAATCCCTCATTTGCATCCTCAAATGGCTCAATCTATTAAAATGGTGTTTATAATGATGTTCTCACAATTATTGTTACATCTCATATTGTTGAGATCAAGGTTGAAGACATTATGATCATGAAAATAATAATTTTCACATAAGCTTGCTAGTTTAGTTGAGGTGGATAGTCTTAAAAATTTGTTTCAATTTTTTTATGATTTATTACTCACTAAACCATTTGGGAAGAAATTACTTTGAATGCTTAGCATTGGCACTAAAGTTACTCCTAGTTCTTTGAATGGTAGATTATTTATCCTCTTCTTGATTTCCCCCTACTTTTTTTCCTAAAACTAGCATACCTCCTAATTTTATTTCTCCTACTATGTACCTATTTCCCATATGGATATTGTAGACACCCAAAATTGTCCATGTCATAAAATTACCTAGTCAATACATGACCTTGTAAAACATCTTGCAATATTTTACCCTAGGTCATTACATTATCCTACTTATCCCATTTATTCCACTTAATCACCTTCCAAATTAATTAAATAAATCTCATTTATTTAATTAATTCCCCTTCACATGTATCAAAATAATTCAAATTAAATATTTGAATTAATTCCTCACCTTTTACCACATTGTAACATGTGTCACATGACTACAACTCTTCACATGCATAAATAATTTAAATAATTTTATTATTTAAATTATGAGATTCTTACTCACATCCTATTTTTAACCCCATTCATTGTGCGTCATAGGCATTTTTTCCTCCAAAATAAATAAAAGAATCCCACTTATTTCCTCACATCCTAAATTTAGCCTCATGTCATAACCCACTTAATGTGTGTCATAGGCACTAAAATCAACTTTTAATCCTAGCCATACACATCACCCAATTGACTTTTAATCTTAGCCATCGAATCATAGCAGCCCTTTCCTATAAATCAAGCCTTTCATAGGCCATTTGGAATGAATCTTCTTCTAGCATCCTCACTCTGCCAAAATTTCTTTCAATCTTCTCATCTATCTATCTATTTTTCCTCTATCATTTCCATCTTATCGTTATGCTACAAAAATGAGCAATCAACATATCAAACCATTCAATCCTCCAAAATCTTGCATTCTCATGCAAGTGCAGAAGAGTAATGGAGATAAATCAAATCTAGCTTGGAGATCGGTTTGCTTTGCTTTTCATGCTAGTTTGTGCTCTATTGTGCTTGTTAGGGTTTCATTAAAAAAAAATTATGCATTTTCCCTAAGATAATTTTCCCTAACTACATATATTTTTACATATATATCTCCCTCCTCCTATCCTACCACAAATTCATCTACCTTCCATGATATCTGTACCAGTTTTATGACTAAAAATGATCCTAGTGTACATTATACTATTTTCACCTCCATTATTAGTGCTACCTCTTCTAGTGTAATCCCCACATCCACCTTGGCTTGTTCTATTCCTAGTTCTATACCTCATTCCATACCATAATATACTCCTACCATGGGCATATCTTTACCTTTCACTTCATTTCCTGCCATTATTTTTATGCTTCACTATATTTATTATGTTCCTCATAGTACCACTATTGCTACCTCTACCTTGTATACACTATTTAAAGATCTCGATCAACTCAAGAAGAAAGTGAATGATATACCTAATAAATGTGAATCTATTACATAAAATATCCTCCACATCACATGCCTCTTACATGTAAATGGTGACACACCTATTCTATTAGTTTTGTGGCAACTAGATATGAATTATTTCATAAAAAAGGAGATCCCCATGTTCATTTACAAGATTTTAAAGTTGCATGTTTAGATTTTACACATGAGGATAAAATATTGATTAAGTTTTTCCACAAACATTGAGGGGCCATATTATTCAATGGTTCTACTATTTACCTCCCAATCATATCCATCTTTTATAATCTAGCCATAACTTTCTTAGGACAATTCAATGTTAATATAGGTTTGAGAATAATTGTAACCAATTTGACTACATATGCCCAAATATATAATGTCTACTAATGATTATGTCATTCACTTATAATCTTTATCTAGTAAAATAAAGCATCAGTTAGATGATAATGATGTTGATGATGAGCTACAACCCATATTCCTTGAAGGAATTGAGGCCACAACAAGCCCTAGTTTATATCAAGCCTAAGATCCCTTGTTAAGCATTTGTAATTATGATGTTAATGTTTTTTATTTTATACCTTGGTTAATTTGGAAAGTTTATATTTGTAAAATTGCAAATGTGGTGTTCCCCCCAATGTCTTATTCTTAGTCATTTTGATCTTGTTTCAATTTATATTTACCTAGGTTTACTATTGTATGTTGATCAATTCCCTAATTCTCATTTTATTGGGTGCATTTAAGCTTATCATTATTTTCTCAATGCCTTCAATTTCTTGATTACTATTTCTCTGGTTTTATTTCCCTATTTTAAGTCATTCTTTCTTTGGTTTTATGTTTGAATTCCTAATTTTTTAAACTAGATTATATAGTTTACAATATTTAATTTTAGAGGCCTTTACATAGTTTTTCCAATGTTCTTATTCTTTGAGCTTCTCTAGACTCAAAACCATTTATTTTGATATCAAAGTTTCCATGGATCATGATATAGGCTATTTTAGTTTATTAATAGATTTGATTGTTTCTACCTTTACCAAATTCCCTAAACATTCTACAATGAGTTATAAAACCAAGAATTTCAAGATTTGAAAAGTGTTTTAATCAATTTGTTCATTTCTTCATCTTATGAAATATAGTCCTCTTGAGTTATTAAAATCCATTTTTCTTTCTTTCACTTCCAATTTTGTTATCTTTCTTCATGTTTTTTCTTGACAATCCCATCATGTCAAATCTTGTCACGTTTCATTAATTTCATGTCACTAGATGTGTATTTTGATTGAATGAATCATTAACTATGCCACCTAAATTTGTACCCCAAAGAATTAGAACATACTATCTAAATTACAAAGTTCAACATCTTGAATTTTTTAATCCCATTTACCATATTCTATTTCTTTAATCCCCAATCTAAACATAGGTTTCGTTGATTTTAATTATTTTTTAGATCTAGAATGTAAAAAAAAAAATTGTTTCAAATATGATTCAATCTAAACTCAAAAATTTAATCAAATTAACCAATAATATTGGGTCCACATCATTAAGAAACATTAAAGTAACATAGAGACCTTGCACTAAACCTTCAACTTATATAATTCTTGCTTCTATCTCCTATAAATATGATTTGATGCTTACAGTTATCATTCTTAGATTTGGCATATTTATCAAACCTTTTATCAAATGTGAAGTTAGATATTCAAAGCAAATTTAAACCCCAGTTATGATTAATTTTACATCAAAAAGTCTTCAAAGAATCTAGAAACCATCTCTTCAGCAAATTTTTCTCTAAAGTTTTTAGTATTTAAGTTTTTAAAATGGATTAAATCAAAATCTCAAGTCTGGATTTGGTTTGACTAGCTCAACTTCTACATGTGGAGTCTTCTAATTGGTTTCTATAAATTTGAGAATAGTTAAGTTCATCCCCCCATGAATTCTAGATATTGAAATATTCATTGATTGCTATCAACATATCCTATAGATCCCCCCACATATAATTTTTCTATTGGTTTATATAGATATGAAGATCAATGAGTGAATGAATTTTAATTTGCAGATTCATAAATGGTTGTAGATTTCTTTAAATTATATATATTTGTGATACATTATACTCCATGAGCATAAAATATTTGATATCATCCTGAATCTAATAGAATTATAATCAATTGTCATTTTTCTAAGCTAATATAATGAACAAATTTGATGCTCATGGTTATAAGAAAACAAGGGTTGCAATGTAGCATAGTTCTTGTCGAGTGTTGGCAAGGTAGTTTTTTGAAACTGGAAATTGCTAGAGGAATTGTACATCTATTGCTTTGCACTTGAATGCAAAAGATCTACAAAATTGTGAAGCTTCTATTTCACTACATATATTCTATATCAAGCAAAGAGGTGTATTGTTCAAGTTCAACGAAATTTGGGAGTCACGAGACAAGATCTCTTAAACTATATTTTTTCTTCGAACCAAATACAAAAGGTCTACATCAAAAACTAAGTTGTAAAAACTGAACAATTCTATCCTACAAAGTAAATAAAGTTAAACAATAGATTGAAGAAAAATTCAGGTTTTCCCTTTGTAAATATACACTAGCTAATTAATTCTAGAGCAAAAGATCCCCACTATGAAAAAAATTATCTTCTCCTTATCCTCCCTAAACTTCCTAAAACAATATCATTTTTTTTTATCTTAGAATATTCAAATAATTTCTCCCTCAAAATATCATAAAACTACCAATTCCTAGATTTTTTGGGTTGTTCTAGATTTTGCAATTTTATTCACTAAATAGGTTTTTTTAATTTTCTTGGCAACAACCTGCTACCATAGTTGAAAAATTTTGTACCTAAAATCTACAATTTTAAAATCTAAATATTTGCCAATATAAACATTGGAGTTTGAACTAAACAAGATAATTTGTGAATATGGTGAAAAAATTTGTACCTAAAATCTACAATTTTAAAATCTAAATATTTGCCAATATAAACATTGGAGTTTGAACTAAACAAGATAATTTGTGAATATGGTCAAAAATTGGGACATGAACATTGAAATTTATTTTTGTTACACTTAATCTAGAGTTATATGAGAAATTTTGTAATGTATTTGAACACCACAAGTGTAATCGAACTACACAATGAAATATGACCATTATCAAAGCTAACATTTTAAAACCATACATAAAATGGAATTACCACCAGTCCTTCCTTTTAAATTTGAGTATATGCTGACATTACAATTGAAATCTAAGCTAAACAAAACTAATTTTGGAAAAACTAGAACTTGGGATGTGAGAGCTAGAAAGAAAGGAGGGAATTTGTTTTTCTTTTTTTGAACTGAATTTGGAGTCATATTTTAAAACAAATAAAGTTTGTTTGAACAAGATCAAACAAAATTAGACTAGTTGAACCACAATATGAAACTTAATTATTAACAAAACTAGATTTGTTTTTTATCAACGCAAAACAACCATACAGGGGATTTTACCCATTGATATTAAATTGAAAAAGATCATAATACAAAAAGTGATTGTAAAGAACAAGACTAGGCCATAAACCAACCCCAAAAACCCCCATAACAAAGTAGCATAAGAGAACCATTTATGTATTCTTACCCAAACCCCCCAAAGCCCAATAAGCCATTAGCCCACATCAAACAAATTTGAGCATGACAAGCCATTCATACCCACAAAAGAGTGTAAAAAAAGAGGCATATCAACAGCCTCACACCCACCCATAACAAGCTCCACACAGAAAAAATTGAAGCATAAACAAAATCCCATGTAGGAAAAATATAGCCTATCATGGGATCCCTCAAACAAAATACAATTAATTATCTACAGCCAAAGATATTGCTTCACTTTTTTTACTGAGAGCAAAGAAGCATGTTGAAACCAACCTTATTTTTCTTCTTCTTTCTTTACATTGTTGTTCAATTTTATACTATCTCCCCAACACCTTTACTATCTTCCACTTTCTTTGTGGAGTTCTCCACCTTCTAACAAGTGATCACAGAGACCGCAGGAGAACCTGACATTGCCTCACACTTATTCCTTGATGTCTCATTGATCTCACCATCCTTCATGGGAGTCTAACCCTTTCCAAGTGTATCTTGACCTAGATGGATCTTCAAAGATACATTCTCACATATGCCTTCCATCGAGCATGCCTCAACCACATTAGACTGAAGATCTTGAGAAAGCACATAATTTTCCTCTTTTGAAGTTGCAAAAGTGCCTAAAATATCTACCTGGGGTTTTTTAGTAGAGGGCTTTAGATCACCTTAAAGTTGAGGCGAGGGAGGTGAGGGAGGCTTGGGAGAGCCTGAAGGAGAAGCCTATTTGAGGTCGCCATGAGATAGTGGTATGGGAGAGATGGTGTAATGTCGAGGCTCAACCTGATGAGGGACACACTACCCAAACCCCTCACAAAACACAATAACAAATAGCGACACAAAAATGCAAGATAGAAAACAACCCACTTTCAATTATTTTCCAAAAATGAAATTCCAAAATCAGAAATTACAGGGCTATAGCCTCATGGGCTTGATTCATTACATCCAAACCAACTTTTAAAAAAATCTATTATTCAGAGCCACAATATGCACTAATGGAGCCACCTTCTATGACACCCACTTAACCCTTTTATTTTACCCAATAACCACCCAAGAATGTTTTAGAAAGTGTAACTTTCCCTTTTGTTTTGGCACCAAAAGTCTCGTCATTTGATTTCTTACCTAGGAAGATATTTTAATGAAATTCACTTTTTAGTGGGGCAACTTCGCAGGGCCATAATTTTTTATTCAAGTGTCTAATTTTCTATTATAATATATCGTTGGAAAGCTCTCAAAGAGATCTACAATGTTAATAGATCAAAGATCGTTTTGTCCACTTTTTGAGCTATTTCGGAGCTTCTAAGGTTTTCATATTTGAGTTTGAAGTTGCATTGGAGAAATTTCTCTAGATGAAAACTTTAATATCTCCCAAACTATACAGGGTATTGAGAAGATTCTTTCGCCATCAAAATTATTTTTTAGTTCCACTCCTTAAGGTAAATTTTCAAGTCCATACGAGCTCGTTTAGGCTAACTTACTAAAAATAGGAAGTGATTTTTTTCATCTTTTTGACTTATGACTATCTTACACCCCTTAAGTGCCATCATGGGACTAAAAAAAATAAAGAAAATAAGGAAAAAAATTTTTGGGTGATGCAAGATTGCCCCCCTACACCACTAAATGCTCCTACATCAGACACCTAGGGTAATTTGAAAAGTGACCCTATCACTTCTCAAGAGTTAGAGGGAAACCAAGACAGTTAACCTTAGCCTCAGATAACCATAATGAATATTCAACAGACCTTCCTCCCCATTTCACCAAGTGCTCTGCATATTGCTTGTTTCTTGTGCTTTTTCCCACACAACTATCCAAGATTTCTTCTATCTCTTCCTTTTCTAAAGTAGGTGTTGGAATATTCCACTATGCTTCTATTATTTCTTCATCAATTCCTCCTTCATGATATTCTGTTAAATCCAAAATGTTAAACATAGGTGAAAAATGAATTTCATCAGGCAACTCTACCTTATATGCATTTCCTAAAACATACTTCTTTAGGATCTTGCATGGTCCAAACTTCATCTCCTACTTGGAACTCATATGCCTCTTTTTCTAATCCATCATTTTGTGGATGGTATGTAGAAATTAACTTCAAATCTATCTTCAACTTCTTCCATAATGTCCTCTAGAAATAACCAACAAATTTGGTATCTCTTTCTGAAACTATACTCTTTAGTAGACTGTGTAGTCTCACCACCTCTCTGAAAAACAACTCTGCAACATGAACATCACCGGTCTTATGACATGGAATGAAATATGCCATCTTTGAAAATCTATCCACCACCACAAATATGGAATCATGCCCTCTTTGTGTCCTTGACAAGCGAAGAAGAAAACCCATGCTAATGTCCTCCCATGGCCTCTCAAGTACAGGTAATGGCTGATACAATCCAGTATTCTGACTTGTTCTTTTTTCCATCTGACATACTCTACAACTCTGTACAAACTTCTTTACATCTTGTTGTAACTATGACCAGTAATAATTCTCGCTAACAAGAGCAATGGTCTTATCTCGACTAAAATATCCAACCAATCCTCCAGTATGCTTCTCCTAGATTAGATTGTCTCTCATAGAACTCCTTGGATGCACAATTGGCTTCATTTAAACAACATCCCATCTTGGATTAAGAAATCCAACCATCTTGTCCTATCCAATGTAACAGGTTCCAAACAAGCCTTCCAAGCTTCTGCAAAGTTTTGATATTCAGGTTACAAACTCTTGAGTTCATTAAACCCAACAACCTCTATATTCATCTCTATCAATAAATTATGCCTTCTACTCAAGGCATCTACAACTCTGTTTTACCTTCCACTCCCATGCTTAAAAAAAAGTATATCTTTGCAAAAACTCAACCCATTTTAAGTGCCTTTGATTCAACTTTCCTTGACTATTAAGATACTACAAAGCCTGGTGATTAGTATATAAAACAAATTCTTTTGGAAAAAAATAGTGTCTCCATTTCTTCAAAGCCTAAACTATAGCATAAAACTTTTGATCATAGACAAAATATTTCTTCTTAGCATCATTCAACTTCTCACTAAAATAGGTAATAGGCTTACCTTCTTGATTCAAAACAACTCCTATGACACTGCCACTAGCATCACATTCTACTTGAAAGATCTTATTGAAATCTGAAAGTGCCAAAACAGGTTGCTTTGTGACTTTCTTCTTCAACATATCAAAACTCTTTGTTGCTCCTATTGTCCATTTAAAATCCTTTCTTTAGTTAGAGGTGCATAAATACTAATAAAATTCTTAATAAACTTTTTGTAAAAACTTGCTAGACCATGAAATGATCTTACCTCTGTAACACTCCTCGGGGTAGGCCATTCAATGATAGATCTCACCTTCTCTAGATCCATTTTAAGACCCTTTACCAAGACAAAAAATCATTGATACACCAACTCCCTCTTCATAAAACTACATTTCTTCAAATTAATCGACAACTTCTCCCTTGGCTTCTCAAAAACTCTTTGGATATGCATCAAGTGCTCCTCCAATGTCTTACTAAAAAATCAAAATATCATCCAAATAAACAATAACATTTTTTCCTAAAATTTCTTTCAATACCTCATTCATAAGCCACATAAATGTGCTTGATGCATTGGTTATCCCAAAAGGAATGAATAACCACTCATATAGGCCCTCCTTGGTTTTGAAGGTTGTCTTCCATTAATCTCCTTTTATAATCCAAATATGGTGATATACACTCTTCAAATATATCTTCATGAAGTACTCAACTCCACTCAAACAATCCATAATGTCATCCATCCTCGAAAAGGGAAATATATACTTGATAGTAATCTTGTTGATAGCTCAGGAGTTTGTACACATCCTCCTTTCTGCATCTTTCTTTGGTGCTAGTACTGTAGGTACTGCACATGGACTCAAACTCTCTCGAATCAATTCCTTCCACAACAACTTTTGCACTTGTTTGCTCAACTCTTCATTCTCTATTGGAGTCATTTTATGGGCTACCTTATTTGGCAGATTGGCTCCAAGAATCAGATCCATTTGATGGCTAATCTTCCTTATTGGAGGAAAACCTTCTAAAAAAATTCTTTTATCAACCAAATAGATTTTGGCATTATTGCATACCTTTTCCTCTACCTCTTTCAGGGGATTCAACTTATGATGAACTCCATCCTTTGTCAAAGAATAGGTGTTGGCATGTCCATCATGTACTATTTGTCGATCAAACTACCACGGTCTACCTAACAACATATGACAAACATCCATAGGCATAATATCACACAATACCTCATCATGTTATTTTCCAATCTTGAACTTTACCAGACATTTTCCATTTACCAAAGCTTTATGGTCCTTCTGCAACCAAGCAATCCAGTATGGATTTGGATGCCTTCTTCTCTCCAATCGCAACTTACTAACCATCTCTTCTAAAACAAGGTTATTAGTACTACCTCCATCAATAATAACATTGCAAACTTTACCTTCACACTTACATCTGGTGTGAAACAAATTCTTCCTTTGAGTTGGCTCTTTCTCCTCATTCAACAAGGCTCTTCTAGTAACAAGACCCTCTCCTCTTTTTGCATCTTCAAAATGTGAAGACTTAGCATCTTCATCTACATGTGAAACTTGTGCATTACCCTCAAGTATTCTATTGGTCCTTCCTTGATGTTGAGGACTCTCATAGGTTCTATGTTCTTATTTGTACTAGAAACAGGTTCCATGAAAGTCTCCTCTTCTCAGTCCTCATCCAAATCTTCCTCTTCCTCTTTGGTCTCCATTATTTTGATTAGGAGGATGGTAGGTGTTATCTTCTTTTTGGTTCTAGTTGCTACTGGATCCTTTACCCTTCTTTTGATCTTCATTTCAACCTCCATATGACCATCCACTAGTCTTTCCACCATGACCCCCACCTCTGTGGTTGCTTTCAAGCCTTCTATTCAACTTTTCTTCTACCTTCAAAGTAAACCGATATGCATCTTCAATGGTAGGCATTCTTACCAGACCCAACTCTTCTTGAATACTCAGCTTCAACCCATTTATGTAATGAGCAACTTTTTCCTTGTTAGCCTCATAATGGCCTATTCTAATTAGGACACGGTAGAATTCTTCTGTATACTCTTTGACATATTTTCCTGCTTGTTTCAACCCTTGTATCTTCTTCAACAAATCTAGCTCATAGTCCATAGGAATGAACTATCTTTTTAATTTGTCCACCATTTGGTGCCATCTAGTTATTTTCTCTTTTCCTCTTCAATTTCTTTCTAGATGTACCTCTTTCCACCAAATATTCCCATGACCCTTGAGCTTGGTCTTTGCAAATTTGACCCTCTCAAAATCTTCCACCTCCTCATACTCAAAGTATTCCTCCATATCGTTGATCCAATCAATCAACTCTTCTAGGTTAAGATTTTTTAGAAAATGTAGAAACATCGATCTTTGGCCTTTTCCCAATCTTGGAGATGGCCTTAAATAATCTGACTTGCTTTGGATATATTACATCTTGTTCTTCTTCGAACTGTTCCTCATTTTCAGCTTCATCTTCACTTTCATCTCCTCTTCTTGTCTCAAACCCTTGATGCAACTCCTCTTGTAGTGCTTGAACTTGTCTCTATAGGGCTCTGAAACCCTCTTCTAGTACAATATTGTTTCTTCCACCACCACAATTTCTTTGTGGAGGCATTTTGATCACTTTTCTTAGAAACCCACAACCACAAGTCCTGGTGCAAACTACCTCATGTTTGACAATTTGTTTACATGCTCAAGAAAATCCACTCTGATACCACTTGATGAGGGTTACACTGCCCAAACCCCACACAAAACAAAATAACAAATAGCGACACAAAAATGCAAGATAGAAAATAACCCACTTTTAATTATTTTCCAAAAATGAAATTACAGATTCAAAAGTTACAGGGCTATAGCCTCATGGGCTTGATTCATTACATCCAAACCAACTTTGAAAATAAAATCTATTATTCAAAGCTATAATTTGCACTAATTGAGCCACCTCCTACAACCCCCACTTAACCATTTTATTTTACCCAATAACCGCCCAAGAATGTTCTAAAAAGTGTAACTTTCCCTTTTGTTTTGGCGCCAAAAGTCCCGTCGTTTGATTTCTTGTCTTGCAAGATATTTTAATGAAATTCACTTTTTAGTGGGGCAACTTCACAGGGCCATAACTTTTGATTCGGGTGTCTAATTTGCTATTATAATATATTGTTCGAAAGCTCTTGACGAGATCTACAATGCTGAAATGATCTTTGATCATTTCAACCACTTTTTGAGTTGTTTCAGGGCTTCTAAGGTTTTCATATTTGAATTTGAAGTTGTATTGGAGAAATTTCTTGGGATGGAAACTTTAATATCTCCTAAACTATATAGGGTATTGAGAAGATTCTTTTGCTATTAGAAATATTTTTTTAGTTTCACTCCTTGGGGTAAATTTTTAGGTCCATACGAGCCCATTTAGGCCGGCTTACTAAAAATAGTAAGTGACCATTTTTCACCTTTTATGACTTATGATTGTCTTATACCCCTTAAGTGTCATCATGGGACTCAAAACAACTAAAGAAAATAAGGAAAATTATTTCTTTGGGTGATGCAAGATTTCCCCTACACCACTGGATGCTCCTACATCACAACCCCCACCCACCATGAGGGTTTTCTCTTGGAAGACTCCATACACTTGCCACAACCCATCCCCTTCTAACATTGGGGTGTAAAATGTTCTATAGAAAAGCAATTTCTACATCTAAATCCAATTCTCTCATAATCCACTGGCTACTTCCAATACCGGTCCTTGACAAGAAAAGATATCTCTGTAGGGAGACCATTGGAGAGATCCATTTCAACACATATTCACATGAATGTTTAGTTTTGGTAGTTGTATGTCTCCTTAGAGCAATAATGGTATTTTCCTAAACTGTTGCCAATGGCCTGCAAGCAATCAAATTCCCAAAACTGAATGGGAAGGTAAGGGAGATGCACCTAAAGGAAAGCTAAGGAGAAGGTCTCAATTCAAGGGTCAAATGAAGGGCACCAAGATTTCATACATAAAAAATCCCCTTGATACAACCACAAGCCATTCTCCAACACCCACTTCTTATCTGCTAAAGAGTCATTCTAAAATAAAAAACCCTTTGGGACATGGAAAAATACAAACTTCATCTTTCATGGCTTTTCAATTTTCTAGCATCCACACATGAAGATCACCTAAATCTAGCCATAGCCTCGAAAATCTACTGATGAGGGTGTGCTTTTGTAGGTATTTCTCTCAATCATGGACCAAACCATCCATGCAAACTTCTAGTATTACAGATGATCTTTGAAGAGGTAGAACACTCCTAGAATGAGTCAAATCCCTAGACATTGAGCCTGCCATAGAGGAGTGTAGTCCCAAATAAATAGGGTTAAAACCCATGTCATCATTGCCTTAAGGCAGCTCAACAAGACCACGCACATGGGAAGAATTTTGTGTAGCTGAAGGAAAGTCGTACCATGCCCTAGCATTATAGAGGTCATCTTTAAAATTGCATTTGGCTCCATCAAGCAAATCCTCAAGCCCTAGATCCACCATCAAATCCTCACAAAAACCTTCCCTCATAGTAACACCACCATGGGAAATACTGGAGGCAGGGGGAGGTGCATGGAGAGAAGGCACGAAGCGAGTAGAGCAAAGCATTATGCTCTGGACGAATTCAATTTATTGTAACAAAACTAAGAATTTAAAATGACACGTAAGGTGACAAAACATTCTTGAGAAGGTGGGAGTACTGATTAAGGTGAGTAACATCCAAAGGTACTATGACTAGTTTACAAGTGAAGCATGTGTTGTATTTGGGCAAGAACTAGTATTCCACTGACACTACTACAACTCTTTCTCACTATCAAAATAAAATATACAAACATAAACTGATTTGTTTTAGGTCCAATTAAAGCATATGTTGTTGGTATTCCTTTTTTCAATCTTGGTCTAGCTAAAGCATATATAGATGTTCTTCTATTTAAATCTTGGTCTGAACAAAATATTTGTAGGCATTCATCTTCTTCAATATTGCTTAGTTAAGTATCTATAGACATCCTTCTACTTTAATTTAGCATAAGCAGACTTGCACATTCCTTTACATAAATCTTGGCCTACCTAAAGAATTTGTAGACCTCTTCTCTTGCCTTGTAATACTTGTAGAGCCTCTAACAATCTCTAGACCCATTTCCACCTCCAATCTGAGAGCACCAAAAAATCTTCAACCAATATTTGTCGTAAAAAATGTGTAGCTTCACTGATGCAAGTAAGAAACATTAAAAAAATCTTGAAATTTTTTAAATCTTGATTGGTTGTTAGACCATAATTTAATCATTATTTAAAGTTGCTCCACTTAGTAAGTGCTCCATATTTGGAGTTGTGTGTATGAAATATTGGATTAATTAAATAGAAATCAAACACATGTCAATAAGACATTAAATCAAAAAGCTGAAAAGAAACAGAACAATGCAAACCGTAGTCACAGCTTCTTGAAACCGTCTTATCCTCCTCTAACTTCAGCGTTTTGTTGTTTTTCGAATGGCTCTCAGACCAGCAGATCCAACTCAACAAAAAGACAGCATGAAGAACAAGATATGAAATGCATATTATGCGAAATGCAAATCTATGCTAATATGAAAGTATGGATGTGATGTTGAAAATGATGTGAATGCGTAGGCTGATTGCATGAACGTAGGTATGCGTAGTGTAACCAAAAGCTTGGATTTGCGTCAGAATTTATAGAGTTTTCGAACGGGTTTGATTGGCTTAATCGATTGATGGTCCGGATTAAGCTTGTTTGAATGGACGGCGGGAGATTTTCGAAAGTGGAAGAGAAAGATGGAAGATTTCCCTTTTCTTCATTGAGTTTCGAAGGGAAATTTTCATTTCGAAGAGTGAGCTATAATTTAGGAAGGTGAGTTAATAATGAATTAGAATTAAATAAATTAAATTTATTTAATTTAAGAGTGGAGATGAAAATGGAATTTCTCATAATTAAATAAATTATATTTAATTATGATTTAGAAATGAAATTAGAGGAAAATATTAAATAAAATAATTTAATATTTTAAATTCGGATATGGGACGGAGAATATTCTATTATTCAAATATTTAAAAATATTTGAACTTTAGAATCAAATGATAATTAAATATAAATAAATTATAAAAATTTATTTAATTTAATCAAGCGAAGGGTAGAAATGTTAGTAATTAAATAACATTATTTATTTAATTTAAGATAGAAGAATTTAGAAGATGAGCGATATAAATTAATAATTAAATATATTTATATGCAGATGACATTAGAGGAATTAATTAAATAAAACATATTTAATTAATTAACAAGCTTAATGATGACCAATTTTAGACATATACATTTTGCCCTTCTTTGAAGTGATGTGTAAAACATATTGCTTCAAAGAAAAGTAAGATTTTGCCCCTGATGTACTTTCGATATTCTTGCTGATGATGCCCCCTCGGGAGGTAAATCATGGATGAGAGGGAAAGTGGTTTAGCTCACGACAGAAAAATAAATGCCCATTTTGAAAATAAAGTCACATTTTACCCCTGTTTTGACCTTTAAGAGGTAAAAGGTTGAAAGAGACAAGTCATTTGTACTATTGAGTTTGGTGAAAACTGTAGCTGTGAAAGCGACATTACGACATGGAGATTCCATATCATCACCACCGATTTGAGAGATCACACCAATACCAAAGTCCAGCTGCTTATGGACCACCGATGAGTCGATCGATCCTCTTATGCTTTCAAATTTTTCTGTTTGAATCAAAATTTTCATAATTTTCCGCAGTTTCTGTTTTAAGATTTTACGTTTGCGCGCATATAGCAATGTTTAGGCACTTTAAAAAAAAATAGGTGCGCATATAGTAGAAACAAACGCGCACAGGGCTTAGATTTAACATGTTGTCGAAAAACCAGTTTAGTGCATCCCGTAGAAACTAGCGCGCATATAGGGCAGGTTGAAAATTTTTAGGGGTAGAGAGCATATAGGGAAAATAGACACGCATATGGGAAAGCGCGCATACCGCAAAAACAATGGCGCATATGATGAGTGAAGTAGTGCATACGGGAAAACACGCATTGGGTACCTGTTTAAGCGCATCCCGTAAAAAGAATGGCACATATGGGATTTAGCGCATCCTGTAAAAAGAATGGCACATATGGGATTTAGCGCATCCTGTCAAAAGAATGGCGCATATGGGAAAATAGGCAGAATTGATGTGTTGATGAAAATGATGATGTGTATTGTTTCTTTGGTCAATAGATAGGTAAAATGTCGTGTCATCATGCTGATATGGGTAAAGATGATAGAAAAATTGAATGATTGATTGATAACCTTGCTTCCTAGGGTAGAAAACAAATAGTAGATTGAACTGATATGACTTCTGATAAATTTGCTTCCTGCGATAGAAAACAGATAGTAATTGATGGTAGGATAGATGTGACATGATATCCAGCTTGATAGAGTTGATTTGATTTGATTGATAGGACTGATAGTGTGATATGGGTCGTTGATTTGATGCATTGATATGAGTCATTGATATGGGTCTAATATAGTTCACTAATAGATATGAGTCTGATTTGAGGTTGTTTGAATATGTGATATGATTCTGATGGATGATCTTTGTGATAAAAAATAGGAGGTGTTCAAAAACCTCCAGATTAGAGAGCAACATTCAGCAGGATGGGATAGGATCCCCGAGTTGACCCCTGCTGATAGAACATTGATTGATGCATGCGGTTTGAGACCCTTGTTGGCGATGCCGCTGATTAGGGTCAACAGAGGATTATTGACAGCCCTTGCAGAGAGATGGCATTCGGAGCACAACACCTTTCACATGCCAATCGGTGATGTGACAATGACTCCTGAGAATGTATACAGGATCCTAGGTATTCCAGTTGTTGGAGCCCTTGTGTATTATGATCACAAGGGGATTGGGGGTACGAATGCTTTGAGGAGAGTGTACGGAGATGCACGGATAGCCGGGTACTAGGTACCGTGGGCAAACTTTCACGGATATCTAGCCTTTCCAGTAGTTTTGGGTGCTTTCATCGGAGGTCTCCTTTGTCCGGATCGTCGGGCAAAGGGGTTGTCAGTGGGCTAGGGCAAGATTCTCGAGCAGATGATGTTACAACCGAGGAGATATGCATGGGGGAGCTGCATGTTAGCTCATCTTTATCATGATTTGCACCAGGTGGTCTACAGAGGATCATCCAGTTTATCTTGTGGGGTTACATTGCTACAGATCTAGGCATAGGAGCATTTTGCTATGATGAGGCCGGCATGTCCCAAAGTGAGGCCACGAGGCAGGCCATATATCTATATATATTCTGAGTTCCTTACCCAGCCCAAGCTAGGCAAGGTAGATTATTGGAGACGACTGCTAGACGACATAGATACAGTCATATGGCGACCATATTTGGATTATGAGCCATGGGCGACCGATGATATAGAGATGCCCTATGTCTGTATTTTGCGATTTATGATAGGGAGGACTCCCTTCATTTTGGAGAGATTTTTGGCATTGCGGGTGCAGAGACAGTTCAGATTCATGCAGGGGATGCCATAGGGGTTTGCACATTACGCCTGGAGTAGAGATGTGGCCGGATGGGGGTCGTGTATTGTGTATCAGGTTGCCTATACAAAGTTCATGGCATTAGCACCTGAGACATGGGTTGACAGACGAGACATTGTGGATGCTGGGATGTCCGATGAGTACGCTGCCTATTTCCACATACATCCATTTCCATGATTTACTAGCCTAGATGAGCTAGCACCGATTTTGGTAGTACCGCAACTCAGGGCAAGTGGACAGGAGGATGTAGCCGGCAGTGAGCAAGGAGCAGTCGGAGGAGAGGAGATGGAGAGCAGAGAGGAGGGTTCAGATGATGATGACGATGGGGATGATGGCGGGATGGGAGGACATGCACTGGGGAGGTCGAGGCAGGATATCCTGAGAGGTGTGCAAATTATGCAGCGACCAAGGACAGAGATAGGGAGGCGGACAGTGATTCGGATGGCCCCCTCCTCACAGCAGGGACAGATAGCCACTCTTTTGGCTCAGGTGTAGACATTGCAGGGGCAATAGGGCCAGCTACAGAGTCAGTTGTCACAGGCACAGGCACCTACCCTAGACCCACAGTTAGCTTAGGTGATCGCAAAGAGGGATGCATTCAGGCGACAGGTAGTAGAGGCTGAGGGCGTGGCTCAGAGACTGATGGGCACTGTAGAGAGTGCGTCACTGCGAGAGGCCATTGCAGAGGGCATGGAGATGGCTAGGGAGGTTGAGTACTACAAAAAAATCAAAAATCAAAAAAAGTCCTAAAAAATTCAAAAAAACCCGTCATAGGGTGAAAACTTGGTAAGCAGGCAGTCTATTGACAAGAAAAATGCAATAAAAACAAATAGTAAAAATCTGACGAACATACGCTATTTGTAGCTCTCCATCTATTGGTTCACGTTCTGCATGTAGCTGCTTTGCCTTCGTTTTTCATGCATCTTTTCTATCATCTTAGAGTCACACCAACACTATGCCATCATTTTCCTTGAGCGAGAACGTCTTACCATGGCTTGATTATTGTACATATTCATTTCAACATGTTGTGTTGAATACCAAGGGAAAATCTGGGCATACTGGGGGCAATCAACTTTTAGATCTTCCCAACACAGTAAGACAATGACATCAAAACCAATCACACAAAATAAAACAATCAACCATTGATCCATATCATAGTGGCTTTCAGTTGCATACCTTACCACGACTCATATCTGGATGATCTCTAATCTGAAATAATGTTTGGAATCACAATATTTCATTTGTTGAACAATGTTTTTTTTTATCATTTCTCTAGAGCACACTCGATGATGTATTGAATTAGAGTGGCAAGGAAAGAGGGTGATTTTTCTTTGTCTGCTGTCTTGAGGTTAATAATTTATCTGTTGTAAGTATGTCGTGAGACATGATTTCCAAAGTTTATCATTGATGACAGTTCCAAATTTGCATCAGATAATGGTTAGTCTTTGTTTGTTTATGCAAGAAATACTCAGGTCATCTTGGTTCAATTATACCTAGATGCTTGTATTCACTTGCTATATCAAAACTCATGAAAGTTGTACTGAGGTCATCATCGGTGCTAATTTCCCCTTTGATGCTTGTACACACTTCCAACATTTTTCAAACGCTCCATGATGATTTAAGCAGGCTCACTAAAAAGGCTCAACAAAATGGTCGGTTTTATTTAATTGCATTTCATCTTAGGTCATTATACATAACTGCATATTGGATTTGCATCAAGAGTTTTTGAAAGATCAATGGTTGTCATTTTGTTGGACTGTTTGTGGAGGACAATGCAAACATTTGTATCATTATCATTGCATTTCCATAATCATTTCATCTTCATTATCATTTCATCACCATTAACATTAGCATTTCATTATTGCACTTATTACCATTTCAGTATCCATAGCATCTCATTAGGTGCATTTCATATCATTTCATATTAGCTTCATTATGGCATCCATTTCATCATCTCATATTGGTTTCATCTCCATTATCATTTCGTCAATATTTTATTTGCATTTCATTTCATGCTTGTTATCATTCCATATCATTTTATTTCATATCATGGGGCATTCATTATTATTTCATTATCATTCTCATTTAACAAATCCACTTCATATCATTATCATTTCATCTCCATTTTTATTTTATTCATTATCATTACCATCGGCATTATTCATTCTCGTTACCATTATTATTTATATTATTTTCCATTTACATTTTTTCATTTCCATTTATCATTTCATACCCATTCACATTTCATTTATATTTTTTTCCAATCTCACCATTGCATCCTCATTATCATTATCATTCAATATAGCATTATCATTATCATTTAATATTGCATTCTCATTCTCATTTAATATAGCATTATCATTATCATTTAATATTGCATTATCATTATCATTAAATATTGCATTATCATTCTCATTCAATATAGCATTATCATTATCATTTCATATCGCATTATCATTATCACTCATATTGGTTTCATATACGCTTCATTAACATAAGGTGTTATCATAATCATTTATATTATTCTTCGTATCATTCTATCATATCATCCATTATCATTGTCATTCGTTACATTTCATATATCCATTTATCATTTCATTTAACAATTCCATTTAGCAATTCCATATCATTTCATCATCTCATATCATTTCATCTATCCATTTAGCATTATCACATCATTTTCTCATTATCATTTAATATTTCATATCATTTCATTTTATCATTATCATTTAACATTTCATATCATTTCATTTAACAATTTCATTTAGCAATTCCATATCATTTCATTGTATCATCATCATTTTATCTATCCATTTAGCATTATCACATCATTTTCTCATTATCATTTAATATTTCATATCATTTCATTTTATCATTATCATTTAACATTTCATATCATTTCATTTAACAATTCCATTTAGCAATTTCATATCATTTCATCAGTTCATTACATTTCATCTATCCATTTAGCATATCATTTTATCATTATCATTCATTACATTTCATCTATCCATTTAGCATATCATTTTATCATTATCATTCATTACATTTCATCTATCCATTTAGCATATCATTTTATCATTATCATTCATTACATTTCATTTATCCATTTAACATTTCATATCATATCATTTCTTTTCATTTTAATTTCATTTATCATTTCATATCATATCATTTTTATTTCATCACATATCATTTTATCATGTTATTCATCTCAATTTCATATCATCTCATCACATTTTATCCACTCATATCATTTCACATCTCATCATATCATAATGCATATCATAAACACAATATTCATTTTTTTTTTATCTACATCGAAAATCCAAATAAAATAAAAACATTGCATATACACCTCATAACTCATTCACCTGCATGACAACATTAGTATACATCATCAAATCATAATCATAATAAAACATCATAATCAAACCATCCTGCATATCATGTTAGTCATCAAATCATTTACATGCATAACAAAATCCATCACATATAGACATCAATGCATATCATATCATCACATCATAAATGAACATCACATCATCATCAAAATAATCATTGCCACTGCATATCATAACTCATAAAAAATGATACAAATGTCCAAATGTCTAATGAAACTACAATGTCCAATACATCAAATGTGATTAGAAATGGCATATACATACTCCAAAAATCCTATACATCATAAAGTCTAACTAGTTGATGCTCTTGATGGTGTTGGCCCGGAGGGAGATGGTCTACCACTAGTGCCTGCATCTGGGTCCTGCCGTGGATAGGTTCGTCAAACAGGTCCCCTTCTAGTGTTGATAGCTTGTAGGCTCCTGAACCATAAACTACGATAACCACATAAGGACCTAGCCAATTTGGCTTGAACTTTCCTTTCTTCTCTTTGTCTTGTTGATTGTGTGGATTCTCTTTCAGAACAAGATCACCCAATTGAAAAGTACGTGGCTTTACTTTGTGGTTGTAGCTGCGAGACATCATTTGTTGATATGCTTTTAGATGATCAGCTGCTCTCTGTCTCTTCTCATCTAGGAGTTCCAGTTCTTGGAGTCGGGAAACTCGGTATTCATCATCTGTTGTAAGGCCTTTCAATGATACTCTGAGTGAGGGAATTTCCACTTTTAAGGGCAATATGGCCTCTGCTCCATAGACAAGAGCGAATGGTGTTGCTCCTATTGGTGTGCGGACACTAGTTCGGTAGGCCCATAGAGCAGGATTGAGTTGAACATGCCAATCCTTCCCTGAAGTATTTACAATCTTCTTCAAGATTTTCAATATTGTTTTATTTGAGGCCTCTGCTTGGCCATTCCCTTGTGGATAGTAAGGTGTTGAGTATCTATGCTGTATGTGAAATCTTTCACAAAGTTCATCAACATCCTGATTTTTGAATGGTCGTCCATTATCTGTAATAATGGAGTTGGGAATGCCATACCGACAAATGATATAGTTAAGTATGAATGATGATATTTGTTTGCCGGTGACTTTAGTAAGAGGGACTGCCTCAATCCACTTAGTAAAATATTATGTTGCTGTGATGATGAATTTATGTCCATTTGATGAAGACAGATGAATTTTGCCCACTAGATCTAACCCCCATTGAGAAAATGGCCAGGTTGGTGTGAACAGTTGTAGTTCCTGTGCCGGAGCATGAATGAGATTCCCATGAATCTAACATTTTGAGCATGTTTTCACAAAAGTGAATGATTCTCTCTCCATCGTAGGCTAGTAGTAACCCATTCTAATTAATTTCTTAGATAAGGTCAGTCCACTTGAATGAGTACCATAGATGCCACCATGAACTTCTTGTAAAGCTTTGTCAGATTCCTCACATTCAAGACATCGGAGTAAAGTACCATCAAGACCACGGCGATAAAGGGTGTCAGCGATGAGGGTATAGCGAGTGGATTGGCGGATAAAGTTGCATCTTTGGTTACGGGATAAATCGAGTGGTAAAATGTCGTCTTTGAGGTAGGCATAAATTTTTCCGTACCAGGGTGAATCGGATCCTACCAAATGACAAATGATTTAGCTTTCAGGGGTATCATAGGCAGGTGTAAATGATTGTTCCACCAGAAATTCATAACGATTTTGAGTTTCTGGGAGTTGCAACAATGATGTGATTGTGGCCATGGTGTCAGCTGCTTTGTTATCAAGCCTTGGAATTTGTGTGAACTTAATGTCCACAAAGTATTTCTTGAAGTCATCCACCATTTTTTAATATGGTAATAGTTTCTCATCTTTAGTTTGATAGTCATCATTGATTTGACAAATGACCAACTGTGAGTCACCATACACCTGTAATTATGTGATTCTCCATTCCAGTGCTATCTTCAGTCCAGTAATTAATGCTTCATATTCAGCTATGTTGTTGGTGCATGGGAACATTAGTCTATATGATCGAGGGATGGTATGTCCTTGAGGGGTGACAAAAAGTATGCCTGCCCCCAATCCATGTTGAGTGAAAGAACCATCAAAATATATAGACCATGTTTGTTTAGATTCGGCAGTGAATACATCGACATCTGGAAATTCAATGTGCAAGGGATGATCTGCTTGTAGTGGTGCCTCTGCTAATTGATCAGCTATAACTTGTCCTTTGATGGCCTTGCGATCAACATAATGTATGTCAAACTCACTTAGAATCATTACCCACTTTGCTAACCTTCCTGTTAATGATGCTTTGCTTAACAAATACTTAAGTGGATCAATTTTTGACACCAGATTGATCATATGGGTTAGCATGTAGTGCCGAAACTTTTGTGAAGCAAAAACTACTGCCAGACAAGTCTTCTCAATAGAAGTGTAGTTGATCTCATGACTTGTTAGTGTTCTACTGATGTAGTAGATTGCACGTTCCTTTCTTGTAGTGTCTTCTTGTGCTAGTAGTGCCCCCAGGGATGTCTTGGTTGCAACAATGTATAAAATGAGTGGTTTGTCTGGATTTGGTGATATGAGAACTGGTGGAGTCATTAGATATTCTTTGATTTTCTGAAAAGCCAATTTACATTTGTCATCCCACTTGAAAGGAACATTTTTATGTAGGAGATGTGTGAAAGGTAAACTTTTGTTGGCCAATTGTGAAATGAACCTCCGTATAGATTGAAGTCGTCCTTGCAGTGATCTTAACTGACTGATGTTCTTTGGTGGAGGCATTTCCATGATTGCTTGTACTTTTGCAGGATCTACTTCAATTCCCTTTTCTGACATGATGTATCCCAAGAGTTTTCCCGATTTGACCCCAAAAACACATTTCTTCGGGTTAAGACTAACTTTGAATTTTTCTAATCTTGAAAATATTTTGGACAATACTTCAAGATGTCCTTCTCTGGTGTATGATTTTGACAGTATGTCATCCACATAATCTTCCATGAAGATATGCATCATATCATGAAAGATTGTAGTCATGGCTCTTTGGTAGGTAGCCCCAGCATTCTTCAGATCAAAAGGCATGACGTTCCAACAATAAGTTCCCCATGGACACATGAAAGCTGTTTTCTCTTGATCTTCAGATGCAATCTTGATTTGGTTATATCCAGAAAAACCATCCATTAATGAATACATGGCATGGCCAGCGGTCAAATCAACTATGGTGTCAATATTTGGTAATGGGAAATCATCCTTAGGACATGCTTTGTTGAGATCTCTGAAATCTGTGCATATTCTGACAATTTTATCTGGTTTGGATACAGGTACAATGTTGGAGATCCATTCTGCATAGTCGATTGGTCTGATGAAGCCTACATCAAGAAGTTTTCTCAGCTCTTCTTTAACTAATAATGCAACATGAGGGTGCATCTTTCCGAGTTTTTGTTTTACTGGCTTGGCCCCTGATTTGATAGACAAATGATGCATGATAAGATCAGGATCAAGACCAGGCATGTCAGCGTAAGACCACGCAAAATTGACTTGGTTTGCTTTCAGGAATTCCATAAACTCTGGTATTTCTTGCTCTGTCATTGATGCAGCTAACTGTAAAATTCTTGGTTTGTCAGAAGTTTTAAGATCGACAGCATTTGTAGGCTCAATTAGAATAGGTGATCGTTCATGGTAGTGCTCTGGGAGAGTGTCAAGAGTCCCATCATTTGGTGCCTCAAAGAGGTTTTCACCATCTGATACGCTCTTTATTTTATCTTTTGTTTGATCTAATACTGCCAGATTCTGGTTTTCACCATTAGATCTTTTTTTATTTTTACTTTTGCAGCTGGGAGACTTGACACTCTCTTGATCAAAAAATTTATGTCAAAAATCGCTGGTGGAACAATCATTTGTATCTTCTGCGGAAAAGAAATTTACAATAGCTTCATCACTTGGAAACATGGGTATGTTAATAGATTCAGTAGAATCCCAATCAATGAGGTCAGGATGAATTAAAGGTAGGGGATCATCAGGTTGTGTGAGATCGGCTATGGTTAAGGTCATAACAGAGTGGTTTGTAGGATCCGAGGTATAAGGTGGATCAATGATGATACTGTCCTCATGATAATCTTGTTCGTTTAGATCTAATTCAGTATCACTAGAATCATAGTCAATTTGTGGTTCAGATTCTTGCGGTTGGGACCCTGAACCTTGTCCTTCAATTAGAGTTGGGGCATATTGGTGTATTACATCAACCTCTTTGTCCCTCCATAACTCATTATTGTAAATGGTGTCCCATTCATATTCAGCAGAGTCTATGTCAGAATTGTTGCCTAGGAAGTTCTGAATCGTTGTCACACATGCCTCTTGTGAATCTGAGCTTACTTGCAATGTGAAGATAGTGCCATGTTCGGATTTGTTTTCTTTAGAGTGAGTATCATAACCCAATCCAGTTTTCTCTTTTGCCATGAGTCCACGAAGGTGAATGGGTTCAACTACTCCTTCCTTCCTTTTTCTGATAGGTCCTTCATCATAACCCATCTTCTGCATGATAGAATATCCTTTTCCATATTTGTCTGTGGGTAATTTTATATTAGAAACTGCTTCATCTTCATCTTTATAGAGCCAATTTAGAATTTCCATATCCTTAGGGTCTTCCATGGGGAGTTTTTCTTTGATGGATTTCCCATTAAATTTTGTGATTGGCTCTATTGGTGTTGGCTTTGATGTTGATGCTGCTGATACTTGATGTTCCCTGATAGATGGTTGTCCATATGATCGAGGTGATGTAGGTAAATTGGCAAGGTAAAGAGAGTATTCTCCAACTCCATGATCCTTGAATTTCAGCTTTTTGTCAAAACCATTAGTCAATTGACTAATTTGTGTGTCAATTTTTAGAGAAGTACTAGCATGAGCTTCTCAATTATTAGGGACCAAAGTATCTTGACTGGTTTTTATGTTGGCACAAGTTTGAATGTTGGAATTATCAGCACGTATCGTGATTTCTTGTCCATCATAAGGAAACTTGAGACATTGATGGTAAGTTGATGGGACAGCTTGCATTTCATGGATCCAAGGACGGCCCAACAAGATGTTATATGCAAGATCACGGTCCAGTACTTGACAAAAAGTATTCTTTATAACAGGGCCCACTCTGATCAGCAGCATGATTAGACCTTTGGATGCTCTTTCTTCATCATCATAAGCCTTTATGGTAATCTTTCTTCTGAAATCAATGGAGTCCTTAGAAAATCCTAAGGCTTTGACCAACTTCAAGGTACAAATGTTCAAACTAGCACCTCCATCTATTAGAACCCGTCTAATGCGAAACTTGTGAACCATGACTTCTAAGTACAAAGAGGAGTTATGGGGATGAGTTATGGAAACGTCATCTTTATCAGAGAATGAAAGACAATTGGGTGAGGACAAATGTCCTACCATGGCTTGAAATTGATTTACATCCAATTCAGTAGATACATTAGTTTCAACAAGGGCTTTGTCTAGAATTTCCTTATGGGTTGGGGAAATCTTTAATAGTTCCAGAATGGAAATTTGAGCTAGGGTTTTTTGAAGTTGGTTAACCAAATCGTATTTATGTTGAGGTGGAGGTTCAGTGGATTTTGAAGAGGTTCCCTTTAAGACAACTTTGGCTTGCGCTCTTGTTGTTGTGTTGACTTCTCTATATTCCACCTTCTTGTTGACTTTAATGACATTTACCCGCTCGTTGTCTGCGTAGAGATGGTTGATTATATGATCATCATTGATATGATTCACATTTTTTTCAGAAAATTCACCCTTTTGATAATTAGGCAATGGATTGCCGAATGCTTGGTGATCTGCGTTGGTTTGTTGATTTCCTTCTATTATGACAATGTCATTGTCGATTAAGTCTTGAATTACATTCTTCAAGGCTTGGCAGTTGTTTGTGCGATGACCTTTACATCGATGATAATCACAATAATATGCCTCATTCCATGATGGAGGCTTTACACTAGGTTCATAGTTCTGTTGAGGCGGTAAAGTAATGAGATTTTTGGCCATCAATTCTTTGAATGCGGATTCTACGGATTGACCCAATGGAGTAAAAGTTCTTCTATTCGAGAAGAATGAAAATCTTTGTGGATTTGAATTCGAGGTATTCCCTAAGGCATTTTGATTGTTATTGGTTCCTTGATAACCCTGGTTGTTGGAAGTCCCTTGGGTGGGAGTAGAATTTTGATTTGTATTGTTCCTCTGAGGAGAAGGATTATTTCTGTGATTTGCAATCGAGTTGACGTTGTTGTTGCGAGAGTTTGGAGTAGTGAGGACAAATGGCTTGGTTGAAGCATGATTTGCATCCACAACACCATCATTCACCATATTTTTGTTGCGAGTCCAAAATTTGGATTTGTCCTGATTATTATGATGGTTGGATGAGCTAGGATTTTCTTTGTCATGTTTTATTATGCCTCTTTTGACCAAAGCATTTTCAATGGTTAAGGCATCTTCAATCATTTTCTCAAAAGAAGAAGGACAATGTAAGTTCAAGTGATAGCTCATTTCCGAATTTAAATTGTTGATGAAAGTAACCATCTTTTCTTTCTCAGGGACAAGACATGGATATCTGGCAAACATTCTTCTCCATCTCTGAAGAAACGTAATGAAAGGTTCACCAGGTTTCTGTGCAACTTTACAAAGATCTATCATGGTGATCTGATGTTGTATGTTGTAAGTATATTGTGATATGAATAAATTGATCAATTCTTCAAATGTTTTGACGGGGGGTGTGATCTTGGATAACCATTCCATAGAGTGTACTCCGAGACTCCTAGGAAACAGTCACATCAAGTAAGTATCTTCATGAGTGAATTCGAATGTCAGGTTTATGAAATCTTTGACGTGATCGATTGGATCTGTTTTCCCATTATAGTGATCAAATTTTGGCATTTCACAATACTTGGGAAAAGGAATCATGTTTAAATTTATGTCAAACGGATAAGGACAAATGTCCTCGAGCATGTATTTCTTTGTGGTTGTTCCCCCTTGTAATTCTCTAACTTGTCCTTGAAGTGCCTTGATTTGTTGGGTCAAGGCACTAAGATCTGAAAGAGGTGTCTCTTCAGGTTTATTTTTCAAGTTTTCAGTGTCAAAGTCGTGAGGTAATTTAGCCCTTGTTCGGCTAGATAGCGAAAATATTTTTCCTTATCTCACTGCAAGATCTTTTCAATGGCTTTATGGAGTTTTGGATCTTGTTCAGCTTCTCTAAGACATTTCTCATCTTGTTCCTCATCACTATCCACTTGGTTTTTATCCCTGTAATTATGAAAAGGATTTTCTTCTCTATTGTCCATCTTGTTGTTGAAGAGTGGATTTTGATTTATGCTGAAAAATGGGATTACTACTTTCTCCTTCCTCTTGAGTGTTCTGAATATGACTTTCTTTCTGGATTGTATCCTTTAGTTTATTGTGTTGAGACCTTGTGGAGATAGGCATATGTTTTTGGAAAATTCTTCTAAACTTAGATCCTAGTTTTTGACAAAGTGTGATGGTAATGATATCTTGATCCGATAAGATATGAAATCTTATGATATGATCAAGGATACTTCTAGTTTATTGGTTGTGGCTTCCAAGTTTGATGAAGGATTTTGGAATCCTATTGGGGAAGTTGAACCAAAAACTAAAAAGCTATTTTGAGAGATGCACTTTTAAAATTTTGATCTTTGTTTTCAAAGAAAGGTTCCAAAAATCAATGAAGAATTTGATTGGGGTGTGAAGGATACTCTATGGAAGGTTGGGGTATGTTGTCAAATTCAAGAGGTTGGTTATGATTATGCTGTTGGGACAGAGCTAATCTCTGATAGTAAGCTCGGGAATCTAATGGATCTACAACATACTCATCAGTGAATCCTCTAACAAAATCTTGGTATCTGTGAAGAAATCCTCGATAGTGAAGCAAAACTCGTCGACTTTTGTACAAGAATTTTCTCTTCTGTAGTGTTTTCTTGTATCCTAATGGTTTCTTGGGTTTTCTGATCCTTTTAGACAATGACTTCTTGGTAAAATTTGTTGACTTCCAATCTCTAAGCACAAGAAAAAGGTATTTGGGAATGTTTTTGAAGCAATGATATGAAAATCTCTTAAGTGGCTTTCAGTTGTTCTTCATGTTCCTTTTGGATGATTTCTTCATCTGAATTAATGTAAAGGAAGACACAACAAACATTTTTGAAAATAGTTGTTCTTAAACCCCTATACTAACATTGAAGTGTTTGATCAAGAAATGTTTTTCATCAAATGTTTTCACAGGTTTTCCACATGAAAAATAGTTCAGACAGACTCACTCTTAAATGCTCAAGTAGGTCACTCTAATAATCAACAACCCACATCTTAAAACTGCATCGACTCACACAGCCGTGTCACCCCCGAAGGGGCGCTCGTGTTTTTGTCTTTTCCAGGCGCGTACTCAAAGTTACAAAAGTGAATACTGGATCCCCTAAGCAAATGGTCCTTGGCAGTTATATGGTGAGTGTCTTGGGGGAAAATTCTTCCCTCCCCTTGCACTGTGATTATCAGAATGTTTGGCAACTGACTTGGCTGGCTACTACACTAGGTTCGTAGTAAGGATTTCCGTTCGGTGCGGCAATAATAAACTCCCTCAGGAGACCTCCCAACCTTTAGAATAAAGGCTTTGGGGATGGTTATCTTGCACACTACCGACAAAAGAGGGTTTCCCTAGATCTGCTTTAAATTTTATAGTGGGGTGGAATAGCCTGGCTTTGGCTTGAACCCACTTGAGTCGTTCCCGTAGGGTGAGTACTTTTTCCCACTATGGCAGGCTCTCTAAAGGATGTAATTGAAACAAAAACATTGTATGAAATTAAAAGGAAAGTCTGGTATTTTGATCACCCAGTTAAGGGGAAAGCATAGACCTATTGCCACAATCAAAGTAAGTAGATGTTCTTTTTTTTTTAAAATCCAAATAACGATGAGCTAATCTAAGTGAAGATATTGCTTCACCAAAAACAGATTGTTCAATTTTAACTGCAAAATTCATTGTTTGGTGACTATCCTAGATTGCTTCATTTTATCCAGATGTGGCTACCCTAGGATTGCTTCATTTTTAAACTTTAGAAAAAGAAACAAAATTCTATCTGCGGAATGCGCCAGACTCATAATTCTGTGATTTTTTTACAGTCTATATGCGCCTGAACAGAAGCTATATGCGCCGAAACATATATGCGCCAGAACAAAGACTGTATGCGCCAAAACATATATGCACCAAAACAGAGACTGTATGCGCGAAAACAAAGACAAAATGCGCCTAAACAGAAGCTAGATGCGCCATAAGAAAATGTCAAAATAATTATTGTGCATGCAAGAAGGAAATTGTATGCGCGCAAACATTTACTCTATGCGCTTAAACAAACAGTCACTATATGCACTTTAACAGTCACGAGATGCGTTTTTACAGTTATGGGATGCGCCATAACAGTTATGGGATGCACGCTAACAGTTACGGGATGCGTGCTAACAGTTACGGGATGCGCGTCGAAATTCTGCAAAACAAAAAGTTATATTTTCCGTATGTACGTCAGAATTTTTTGAATGCGCCTAAACGTCAGAATTTTCTGAAAAGCCGATTCCAGAAAGCCGAAACTGTCAAAACAAACTTACATAAATCGTTAATTTCGTGGGTTCGAGCCCCACGGTGGGCGCCATTTTATGTGTGTATGAAATATTGGATTAATTAAATAGAAATCAAACACATGTTAATAAGACATTAAATTGAAAAGCTGAAAAGAAACAGAACAATGCAAATCGTAATCACAGCTTCTCGAAACCATCTTATCCTCCTCTAACTTCAGCGTTTTGTTGTTTTTCGAATGGCTCTCAGACCAGCAGATCCAACTCAACAAAAAGACAGCATGAAGAACGAGATATAAAATGCATATTATGCGAAATGCAAATCTATGCTAATATGAAAGTATGGATGTGATGCTGAAAATGATGTGAATGCGTAGGTTGATTGCATGAACGTAAGTATGCATAGTGTAACCAAAAGCTTGGATTTGCATCAGAATTTATAGAGTTTTCGAACGGGTTTGATTGGCTGAATCGATCGACGGTTTGGATTAAGCTTGTTTAAATGGACGGCAGGAGATTTTTGAAAGTGGAAGAGAAAGATGGAAGATTTCCCTTTTCTTCATTAAGTTTCAAAGGGAAATTTTCATTTCGAAGAGTGAGCTATAATTTAGGAAGGAGAGTTAATAATGAATTAGAATTAAATAAATTAAATTTATTTAATTTAAGAGTGGAGATGAAAATGGAATTTCTCATAATTAAATAAATTATATTTAATTATGATTTAGAAATGAAATTAGAGGAAAATATTAAATAAAATAATTTAATATTTTAAATTCGAATATGGGATGGAGAATATTCTATTATTCAAATATTTAAAAATATTTGAACTTTAGAATCAAATGATAATTAAATATAAATAAATTATAAAAATTTATTTAATTTAATCAAGCGGAGGGTAGAAATGTTAGTAATTAAATAACATTATTTATTTAATTTAAGATAGAAGAATTTAGAAGATGAGCGATATAAATAATTAATTAAATATATTTAAATGTAGATGACATTAGAGGAATTAATTAAATAAAACATATTTAATTAATTAACAAGCTTAATCATGACCAATTTTAGACATATATAGGAGTATGTAGTGGCTATAGCCCACAAGCAAATGCAATGCTTCTACACACAATATTATTTGGGTGTTGTATTTTCTAATGCAATGCTCCTCTACATAAATCTTATTGATGGGGGATCCTCCATTAATAAGATTATGTGGAGAAGCATTGCATTTTCTTCAGTGGGGCTTCTCCAAATCCTTGTGTTTTATGAGCCTCTCACAAAACTTATGCTATTCATCCCATTTTTTGATTGAATGATATCTTTGTTGGTATGTGGCGACTGATCATGCTATACTGTATAGCCCATGGTATAATGTACACCCTTACCCCTATCCTTGCCGAGGTCCGATTTGTAGAACCTAAAAATCTGGAAGCTTCTAAGCTTGGTAAAAAGGGGTTCAGATGGGTATTACTGTATGATGAAAAACACGATTATTCGCAAGATTGTAACAGGTTTTACACTGGATAATAAAAGTATTGGATGGCTGCGGTTTGGTGGATGTAGCCCAGATTGGGTGAACCACGTTAAATTCTTT
>VDFB02271358.1:762680672-762755941 GCA_007258455.2 Sequoia sempervirens
ATGAGTATGTTGTAGATCCATTAGATTCTCGAGCTTATTATCAGAGATTAGCTCTGTCCCAATGGCATAATCATAACCAACCTCTTGAATTTGACAACATACCACAACCTTCCATAGAGTATCCTTCACACCCCAATCAAATTCTTCATTGATTTTTGGAACCTTTCTTTGAAAACAAAGATCAAAATTTTAAAAGTGCATCTCTCAAAACAGCTTTTTAGTTTTTGGTTCAACTTCCCCAACAGGATTCTGAAATCCTTCATCAAACTTGGAAGCCACAACCAATAAATTAGAAGTATCCTTGATCATATCATAAGATTTCATATCTTATCGGATCAAGATATCATTACCATCACACTTTGTCAAAAACTAGGATCTAAGTTTAGAAGAATTTTCCAAAAACATATGCCTATCTCCACAAGGTCTCAACACAATAAACTGAAGGATACAACCTAGAAAGAAAGTCATATTCAGAACACTCAAGAGGAAGGAGAAAGCAATAATCCCATTTTTAGCATAAATCAAAATCCACTCTTCAACAACAACATGGACAATAGAGAAGAAAATCCTTTTCATAATTACAAAGATAAAAACCAAATGGATAGTGATGAGGAACAAGATGAAGAACGTCTTAGAGAGGCTGAACAAGATCCAAAATTCCATAAATCCATTGAAAAGATCTTACAACGAGATAAGGAAAAATATTTTCGCTATCTAGCCGAACAAGGGGCTAAATTACCTCACGACTTTGACACTGAAAACTTGAAAAACAAACCTGAAGAGACACCCCTTTCAGATCTTAGTGCTTTGACCCAACAAATCAAGGCACTTCAAGGACAAGTTAGAGAATTACAAGGGGGAACAACCACAAAGAAATACACTCTGGAGGATATCTGTCCTTATCCTTTCGACAAAAATTTAAACATGGTTCCTTTTCCCAAGCATTGTGAAATGCCAAAGTTTGATCGCTATAATGGGAAAACGGATCCAATCGATCACATTAGAGACTTTAGAAACTTGACATTAGAATTTGCTCACGAAGATACTTACTTGATGCGACTATTTCCTAGGAGTCTTGGAGTACACTCTATGGAATGGTTATCCAAGATCACACCTCCCGTCAGGACATGTGAAGAATTGATCAATTTATTCATATCACAATATACTTACAACATACAACATCAGATCACCATGATAGATCTTTGTAAAGTTGCACAGAAACCTGGTGAACCTTTCATTACGTTTCTTCAGAGATAAATAAGAATGTTTGCCAGATATCCATGTCCTATCCCCGAGAAAGAAAATATGGTTACTTTCATCAACAGTTTAAATTCGGAAATGAGCTATCACTTGAACTTACATTGTCCTTCTTCTTTTGAGAAAATGATTGAAGATGCCTTAACCATTGAAAATGCTTTGGTCAAAAGAGGCATAATAAAACATGACAAAGAAAATCCTAGCTCATCCAACCATCATAATAATCAGGACAAATCCAAATTTTGGACTCGCAACAAAAATATGATGAATGATGGTGTTGTGGATGCAAATCATTTTTCAACCAAGCCATTTGTCCTCACTACTCCAAACTCTCGCAACAACAACGTCAACTCGATTGCAAATCACGGAAATAATCCTCCACCTCAGAGGAACAATACAAATCAAAATTCTACTCCCACCCAAGGGACTTCCAACAACCATGGTTATCGAGGAACCAATAACAATCAAAATGCCTTAGGGAATACCTCGAATTCAAATCCACAAAGATTTTCATTCTTCTCGAATAGAAGAACTTTTACTCCATTGGGTCAATCCGTAGAATCCACATTCAAAGAATTGATGGCCAAAAATCTCATTACTTTACCGCCTCAACAGAACTATGAACCCAGTGTAAAGCCTCCATCATGGAATGAGGCATATTATTGTGATTATCATCGATGTAAAGGTCATCGCACAAACAACTGCCAAGCCTTGAAGAATGTAATTCAAGACTTAATCGACAATGACATTGTCACAATAGAAGGAAATCAACAAACCAACGCAGATCACCAAGCATTCCACAATCCATTGCCTAATTATCAAAAGGGTGAATCTTCTAAAAAAAATGTGAATCATATCAATGATGATCATATAATCAACCATCTCTACGCAGACGACGAGCGGGTAAATGTCATTAAAGTCAACAAGAAGGTGGAATATAGAGAAGTCAACGCAACAACAAGAGTGCAAGCCAAAGTTGTCTTAAAGGGCACCTCTTCAAAATCCACTGATCCTCCACCTCAACATAAATACGATTTGGTTAACCAACTTCGAAAAACCCCAGCTCAAATTTCCATTCTGGAACTATTAAAAATTTCCCCAGCCCATAAGGAAATTCTAGACAAAGCCCTCGTTGAAACTAATGTATCTACTGAACTGGATGTAAATCAATTTCAAGCCATGGTAGGACATTTGTCCTCACCCACTTGTCTTTCATTCTCTGATAAAGATGACGTTTCCATAACTCATCCCCATAACTCCACATTGTACTTAGAAGTCATGGTTCACAAGTTTCGCATCAGACGAGTTCTAATAGATGGAGGTGCTGGTTTGAACATTTGTACCTTGAAGTTGGTCAAAGCCTTAGGATTTTCTGAGGACTCCATTGATTTCAGAAGAAAGATTACCATAAAAGCCTATGATGATGAAGAAAGAGCATCCAAAGGTCTAATCATGTTGCCAATCAGAGTGGGCCCTGTTATAAAGAATACTTTTTGTCAAGTACTGGACCGTGATCTTGCATATAACATCTTGTTGGGCCGTCCTTGGATCCATGAAATGCAAGCTGTCCCATCAACTTACCATCAATGTCTCAAGTTTCCTTATGATGGACAAGAAATCACGATAGCTGCTGATAATTCCAACATTCAAACTTGTGCCAACATAAAAGCCAGTCAAGATACTTTGGTCCCTAATAATCGAGAAGCTCATGCTAGTACTTCTCTAAAAATTGACACACAAATTAGTCAATTGACTAATAGTTTTGACAAAAAGCTGAAATTCAAGGATCATGGAGTTGGAGAATACTCTCTTTGCCTTGCCAATTTACCTACATCACCTCGATCATATGGACAACCATCTATTAAGGAACATCAAATATTAGCAGCATCAACATCAAAGCAAACACCAGTGGAACCAATCACAAAATTTAAGGGGCACTTCATCAAAGAAAAATTCCCCATGGAAAATCCTGAGGATATGGAAATTCTAAATTGGCTCTATAAAGATGAAGATGAAGCAGTCTCTAATATCAAATTACGCACAGCCAAATATGGAAAAGGATATTCAATCATGCAGAAGATGGGTTATGATGAAGGACCTATCGGAAAAAGGAAGGAAGGAGTAGTTGAACCCATTCACCTCCATGGACTCACTGCCAAAGAGAAAATTGGATTGGGTTATGATACTCACTCTAAAGAAAACAAATCCAAACATGGCACTGTCTTCACATTGCAAGAAAGCTCAGATTCACAGGAAGCATGTTTGACAATAGTTCAGAACTTCCTAGACAACAACTCTGACACAGACTCTGTTGAATATGAATGGGACACCATTTACAATAATGAGTTCTGGAGGGATAAAGAGGTTGATGTAATACACCAATATGCCCCAACTCTAATTGAAGGACAAGGTTCAGGGTCCCAACCACAAGAATCTGAACCACAAATCGACTATGATTCTAGTAATATTGAATCAGATCTAAACGAACAAGACTATCAGGAGGACAGTATCATCATTGATCCACCTCATACCTCAGATCCTACAGACCACTCTGTTATGACCTTAACTATAGCCGATCTCACAAAACCTGAAGATCCTCTACCTTTAATCCATCCTGACCTCATTGATTGGGATTTTACGGAATCTATTAACATACCCATGTTTCCAAGTGATGAAGCTATTGTAAACTTCCTTTCCGCAGAAGATACAAATGATTGTTCCACCAGTGATTTTTGACATAAATTTTTTGATCAGGAGAGTGTCAAGTCTCCCAGCTGCAAAAGTAAAAACAAAAAAGAAAGATCTAATGGTGAAAACCAGAATCTGGCAGTATTAGATCAAACAAAAGATAAAATAAAGAGCGTATCAGATGGTGAAAACCTCTTTGAGGCACCAAATGATGGGACTCTTGACACTCTCCCAGAGCACTACCATGAACGATCACCTATTCTAATTGAGCCTACAAATGCTGTCGATCTTAAAACTTCTGACAAACCAAGAATTTTACAGTTAGCTGCATCAATGACAGAGCAAGAAATACCAGAGTTTATGGAATTCCTGAAAGCAAACCAAGTCAATTTTGCGTGGTCTTACGCTGACATGCCTGGTCTTGATCCTGATCTTATCATGCATCATTTGTCTATCAAATCAGGGGCCAAGCCAGTAAAACAAAAACTCGGAAAGATGCACCCTCATGTTGCATTATTAGTTAAAGAAGAGCTGAGAAAACTTCTTGATGTAGGCTTCATCAGACCAATCGACTATGCAGAATGGATCTCCAACATTGTACCTGTATCCAAACCAGATAAAATTGTCAGAATATGCACAGATTTCAGAGATCTCAACAAAGCATGTCCTAAGGATGATTTCCCATTACCAAATATTGACACCATAGTTGATTTGACCGCTGGCCATGCCATGTATTCATTAATGGATGGTTTTTCTGGATATAACCAAATCAAGATTGCATCTGAAGATCAAGAGAAAACAGCTTTCATGTGTCCATGGGGAACTTATTGTTGGAACGTCATGCCTTTTGATCTGAAGAATGCTGGGGCTACCTACCAAAGAGCCATGACTACAATCTTTCATGATATGATGCATATCTTCATGGAAGATTATGTGGATGACATACTGTCAAAATCATACACCAGAGAAGGACATCTTGAAGTATTGTCCAAAATATTTTCAAGATTAGAAAAATTCAAAGTTAGTCTTAACCCGAAGAAATGTGTTTTTGGGGTCAAATCGGGAAAACTCTTGGGATACATCATGTCAGAAAAGGGAATTGAAGTAGATCCTGCAAAAGTACAAGCAATCATGGAAATGCCTCCACCAAAGAACATCAGTCAGTTAAGATCACTGCAAGGACGACTTCAATCTATACGGAGGTTCATTTCACAATTGGCCAACAAAAGTTTACCTTTCACACATCTCCTACATAAAAATGTTCCTTTCAAGTGGGATGACAAATGTAAATTGGCTTTTCAGAAAATCAAAGAATATCTAATGACTCCACCAGTTCTCATATCACCAAATCCAGACAAACCACTCATTTTATACATTGTTGCAACCAAGACATCCCTGGGGGCACTACTAGCACAAGAAGACACTACAAGAAAGGAACGTGCAATCTACTACATCAGTAGAACACTAACAAGTCATGAGATCAACTACACTTCTATTGAGAAGACTTGTCTGGCAGTAGTTTTTGCTTCACAAAAGTTTCGGCACTACATGCTAACCCATATGATCAATCTGGTGTCAAAAATTGATCCACTTAAGTATTTGTTAAGCAAAGCATCATTAACAGGAAGGTTAGCAAAGTGGGTAATGATTCTAAGTGAGTTTGACATACATTATGTTGATCGCAAGGCCATCAAAGGACAAGTTATAGCTGATCAATTAGCAGAGGCACCACTACAAGCAGATCATCCCTTGCACATTGAATTTCCAGATGTCGATGTATTCACTGCCGAATCTAAACAAACATGGTCTATATATTTTGATGGTTCTTTCACTCAACATGGATCGGGGGCAGGCATACTTTTTGTCACCCCTCAAGGACATACCATCCCTCGATCATATAGGCTAATGTTTCCATGCACCAACAACATAGCTGAATATGAAGCATTAATTACTGGACTCAAGATAGCACTGGAATGGAGAATCACAGAATTACAGGTGTATGGTGACTCACAGTTGGTCATTTGTCAAATCAATGATGACTATCAAACTAAAGATGAGAAACTGTTACCATATAAAAAAATGGTGGATGACTTCAAGAAATACTTTGTGGACATTAAGTTCACACAAATTCCAAGGCTTGATAATAAAGCAGCTAATGGTATGGCTACAATTGCATCATTGTTACAGCTCCCAGAAACTCAAAATCGCTATGAATTTCTGGTAGAACAATCATTTACACCTGTCTATGATACACCTGAAAGCCAAATCATTTGTCATTTAGTAGAATCCGATTCGCCTTGGTACGGAAAAATTTATACTTACCCCTAAAAGATGACATTTTACCACTCGATTTTTCCGTGAACCAAAGACGCACTTTATCCGCTAATCCACTCGCTTATACCCCTCATCATGGGATGACCTTTATCATTGTGGTCTTGATGGTACTTTACTCTGATGTCTTGAATGTGAAGAATCTGACAAAGCTTTACAAGAAGTTCATGGTGGCATCTGTGGTACTCATTCAAGTGGACTGCCCTTATCTAAGAAATTAATTAGAATGGGTTACTACTGGCCTACAATGGAGAGGGAATCATTCAAGTTTGTAAAAACATGCTCAAAATGTCAGATTCATGGGAATCTCATTCATGCTCCCCGGCATTGTGAACTACAACTGCTCACACCAACCTGGCCATTTTCTCAATGGGGTTTAGATCTAGTGGGAAAAATTCATCCTTCTTCCTCAAATGGTCATAAATTCATCATCACAGCAACAGAGTATTTTACCAAGTGGATTGAGGCAGTCCCTCTTACTAAAGTCACTGGCAAACAAATATCATCATTCATACTCAACTATATCATTTGTCGGTATGGCATTCCCAACTCCATTATTACAGATAATGGACGTCCATTCAAAAATTAGGATGTTGATGAACTTTGTGAAAGATTTCACATACAGCATAGATACTCAACACCTTACTATCCACAAGGGAATGGCCAAGTAGAGGCCTCAAATAAAACAATATTGAAAATCTTGAAGAAGACTATAAATACTTCAGGGAAGGATTGGCACGTTCAACTCAATCCTGCTCTATGGGCCTATCGAACTAGTGTCTGCACACCAATAGGAGCAACACCATTCGCTCTTGTCTATGGAGTAGAGGCCATATTGCCCTTAGAAGTGGAGATTCCCTCACTCAGAGTATCATTGAAAGGCCTTACAACAGATGATGAATACCAAGTTTCCCGACTCCAAGAACTAAAACTCCTAGATAAGAAGAGACAAAGAGCAACTGATCATCTAAAAGCATATCAACAAATGATGTCTCGTAGCTACAACCACAAAGTAAAGCCACGTACCTTTCAAGTGGGTGATCTTGTTCTGAAAGAGAATCCACACAATCAACAAAATAGAGAGAAGAAAGGAAAGTTCAAGCCAAATTGGCTAGGTCCTTATGTGGTTATCACAGTCTATGGTTCAGGAGCCTACAAGCTATCAACACCAGAAGGGGACCTATTTGATGAGCCTATCAATAGCATGCATCTGAAAAAGTATTATGTCTAAGGCGGTTATCATCATCAGAAAAAGTCCTGAAAAAATTCAAAAATAAAAAGTCCCGAAGAATCCAAAACCGGCTATAGGTGAAAACTTGGTAAGCAGGCAGTCTATTGACAAGAAAAATGCAATAAAAACAAATAGTAAAAATCTGACGAACATACGCTATTTGTAGCTCTCCATCTATTGGTTCACGTTCTGCATGTAGCTGCTTTGCCTTCGTTTTTCATGCATCTTTTCTATCATCTTAGAGTCACACCAACACTATGCCATCATTTTCCTTGAGCGAGAACGTCTTACCATGGCTTGATTATTGTACATATTCATTTCAACATGTTGTGTTGAATACCAAGGGAAAATCTGGGCATACTGGGGGCAATCAACTTTTAGATCTTCCCAACACAGTAAGACAATGACATCAAAACCAATCACACAAAATAAAACAATCAACCATTGATCCATATCATAGTGGCTTTCAGTTGCATACCTTACCACGACTCATATCTGGATGATCTCTAATCTGAAATAATGTTTGGAATCACAATATTTCATTTGTTGAACAATGTTTTTTTTTATCATTTCTCTAGAGCACACTCGATGATGTATTGAATTAGAGTGGCAAGGAAAGAGGGTGATTTTTCTTTGTCTGCTGTCTTGAGGTTAATAATTTATCTGTTGTAAGTATGTCGTGAGACATGATTTCCAAAGTTTATCATTGATGACAGTTCCAAATTTGCATCAGATAATGGTTAGTCTTTGTTTGTTTATGCAAGAAATACTCAGGTCATCTTGGTTCAATTATACCTAGATGCTTGTATTCACTTGCTATATCAAAACTCATGAAAGTTGTACTGAGGTCATCATCGGTGCTAATTTCCCCTTTGATGCTTGTACACACTTCCAACATTTTTCAAACGCTCCATGATGATTTAAGCAGGCTCACTAAAAAGGCTCAACAAAATGGTCGGTTTTATTTAATTGCATTTCATCTTAGGTCATTATACATAACTGCATATTGGATTTGCATCAAGAGTTTTTGAAAGATCAATGGTTGTCATTTTGTTGGACTGTTTGTGGAGGACAATGCAAACATTTGTATCATTATCATTGCATTTCCATAATCATTTCATCTTCATTATCATTTCATCACCATTAACATTAGCATTTCATTATTGCACTTATTACCATTTCAGTATCCATAGCATCTCATTAGGTGCATTTCATATCATTTCATATTAGCTTCATTATGGCATCCATTTCATCATCTCATATTGGTTTCATCTCCATTATCATTTCGTCAATATTTTATTTGCATTTCATTTCATGCTTGTTATCATTCCATATCATTTTATTTCATATCATGGGGCATTCATTATTATTTCATTATCATTCTCATTTAACAAATCCACTTCATATCATTATCATTTCATCTCCATTTTTATTTTATTCATTATCATTACCATCGGCATTATTCATTCTCGTTACCATTATTATTTATATTATTTTCCATTTATCATTTCATACCCATTCACATTTCATTTATATTTTTTCCAATCTCACCATCACATCCTCATTATCATTATCATTCAATATAGCATTATCATTATCATTTAATATTGCATTATACATTTGGCTAACATTGTGACATCACATTATCCAATATAGCATTATCATTATTTCATTCAATATAGTGCATTTCACATTACGACATTGTGACACACATTATTAAATATTGTACTATCATTCCCATTCAATATAAAGTGCATTATTTCACATTTCATTTCTATATCGTGACATTACATTACCATATTGGTTTCTATATAATGCTTCTATTAACATAGCGTTATCATAATCATTTATATTATTCTTCATATCATTCTATCATATCATCCATTATCATTGTCATTCAAGCTACATTCTTCTATATATCCATTTATCATTCTTATTTAACAATTCCATTAGTAATTCCATATCATTTCATCATCTCATATCATTTCATCTATTCATATTTAGTATATAATATCATTTTATCATTATCATTCATTACATTTCATCTATCCATTTAGCATATCATTTTATCATTATCATTCATTACATTTCATTTATCCATTTAACATTTCATATCATATCATTTCTTTTCATTTTAATTTCATTTATCATTTCATATCATATCATTTTTATTTCATCACATATCATTTTATCATGTTATTCATCTCAATTTCATATCATCTCATCACATTTTATCCACTCATATCATTTCACATCTCATCATATCATAATGCATATCATAAACACAATATTCATTTTTTTTTTATCTACATCGAAAATCCAAATAAAATAAAAACATTGCATATACACCTCATAACTCATTCACCTGCATGACAACATTAGTATACATCATCAAATCATAATCATAATAAAACATCATAATCAAACCATCCTGCATATCATGTTAGTCATCAAATCATTTACATGCATAACAAAATCCATCACATATAGACATCAATGCATATCATATCATCACATCATAAATGAACATCACATCATCATCAAAATAATCATTGCCACTGCATATCATAACTCATAAAAAATGATACAAATGTCCAAATGTCTAATGAAACTACAATGTCCAATACATCAAATGTGATTAGAAATGGCATATACATACTCCAAAAATCCTATACATCATAAAGTCTAACTAGTTGATGCTCTTGATGGTGTTGGCCCGGAGGGAGATGGTCTACCACTAGTGCCTGCATCTGGGTCCTGCCGTGGATAGGTTCGTCAAACAGGTCCCCTTCTAGTGTTGATAGCTTGTAGGCTCCTGAACCATAAACTACGATAACCACATAAGGACCTAGCCAATTTGGCTTGAACTTTCCTTTCTTCTCTTTGTCTTGTTGATTGTGTGGATTCTCTTTCAGAACAAGATCACCCAATTGAAAAGTACGTGGCTTTACTTTGTGGTTGTAGCTGCGAGACATCATTTGTTGATATGCTTTTAGATGATCAGCTGCTCTCTGTCTCTTCTCATCTAGGAGTTCCAGTTCTTGGAGTCGGGAAACTCGGTATTCATCATCTGTTGTAAGGCCTTTCAATGATACTCTGAGTGAGGGAATTTCCACTTTTAAGGGCAATATGGCCTCTGCTCCATAGACAAGAGCGAATGGTGTTGCTCCTATTGGTGTGCGGACACTAGTTCGGTAGGCCCATAGAGCAGGATTGAGTTGAACATGCCAATCCTTCCCTGAAGTATTTACAATCTTCTTCAAGATTTTCAATATTGTTTTATTTGAGGCCTCTGCTTGGCCATTCCCTTGTGGATAGTAAGGTGTTGAGTATCTATGCTGTATGTGAAATCTTTCACAAAGTTCATCAACATCCTGATTTTTGAATGGTCGTCCATTATCTGTAATAATGGAGTTGGGAATGCCATACCGACAAATGATATAGTTAAGTATGAATGATGATATTTGTTTGCCGGTGACTTTAGTAAGAGGGACTGCCTCAATCCACTTAGTAAAATATTATGTTGCTGTGATGATGAATTTATGTCCATTTGATGAAGACAGATGAATTTTGCCCACTAGATCTAACCCCCATTGAGAAAATGGCCAGGTTGGTGTGAACAGTTGTAGTTCCTGTGCCGGAGCATGAATGAGATTCCCATGAATCTAACATTTTGAGCATGTTTTCACAAAAGTGAATGATTCTCTCTCCATCGTAGGCTAGTAGTAACCCATTCTAATTAATTTCTTAGATAAGGTCAGTCCACTTGAATGAGTACCATAGATGCCACCATGAACTTCTTGTAAAGCTTTGTCAGATTCCTCACATTCAAGACATCGGAGTAAAGTACCATCAAGACCACGGCGATAAAGGGTGTCAGCGATGAGGGTATAGCGAGTGGATTGGCGGATAAAGTTGCATCTTTGGTTACGGGATAAATCGAGTGGTAAAATGTCGTCTTTGAGGTAGGCATAAATTTTTCCGTACCAGGGTGAATCGGATCCTACCAAATGACAAATGATTTAGCTTTCAGGGGTATCATAGGCAGGTGTAAATGATTGTTCCACCAGAAATTCATAACGATTTTGAGTTTCTGGGAGTTGCAACAATGATGTGATTGTGGCCATGGTGTCAGCTGCTTTGTTATCAAGCCTTGGAATTTGTGTGAACTTAATGTCCACAAAGTATTTCTTGAAGTCATCCACCATTTTTTAATATGGTAATAGTTTCTCATCTTTAGTTTGATAGTCATCATTGATTTGACAAATGACCAACTGTGAGTCACCATACACCTGTAATTATGTGATTCTCCATTCCAGTGCTATCTTCAGTCCAGTAATTAATGCTTCATATTCAGCTATGTTGTTGGTGCATGGGAACATTAGTCTATATGATCGAGGGATGGTATGTCCTTGAGGGGTGACAAAAAGTATGCCTGCCCCCAATCCATGTTGAGTGAAAGAACCATCAAAATATATAGACCATGTTTGTTTAGATTCGGCAGTGAATACATCGACATCTGGAAATTCAATGTGCAAGGGATGATCTGCTTGTAGTGGTGCCTCTGCTAATTGATCAGCTATAACTTGTCCTTTGATGGCCTTGCGATCAACATAATGTATGTCAAACTCACTTAGAATCATTACCCACTTTGCTAACCTTCCTGTTAATGATGCTTTGCTTAACAAATACTTAAGTGGATCAATTTTTGACACCAGATTGATCATATGGGTTAGCATGTAGTGCCGAAACTTTTGTGAAGCAAAAACTACTGCCAGACAAGTCTTCTCAATAGAAGTGTAGTTGATCTCATGACTTGTTAGTGTTCTACTGATGTAGTAGATTGCACGTTCCTTTCTTGTAGTGTCTTCTTGTGCTAGTAGTGCCCCCAGGGATGTCTTGGTTGCAACAATGTATAAAATGAGTGGTTTGTCTGGATTTGGTGATATGAGAACTGGTGGAGTCATTAGATATTCTTTGATTTTCTGAAAAGCCAATTTACATTTGTCATCCCACTTGAAAGGAACATTTTTATGTAGGAGATGTGTGAAAGGTAAACTTTTGTTGGCCAATTGTGAAATGAACCTCCGTATAGATTGAAGTCGTCCTTGCAGTGATCTTAACTGACTGATGTTCTTTGGTGGAGGCATTTCCATGATTGCTTGTACTTTTGCAGGATCTACTTCAATTCCCTTTTCTGACATGATGTATCCCAAGAGTTTTCCCGATTTGACCCCAAAAACACATTTCTTCGGGTTAAGACTAACTTTGAATTTTTCTAATCTTGAAAATATTTTGGACAATACTTCAAGATGTCCTTCTCTGGTGTATGATTTTGACAGTATGTCATCCACATAATCTTCCATGAAGATATGCATCATATCATGAAAGATTGTAGTCATGGCTCTTTGGTAGGTAGCCCCAGCATTCTTCAGATCAAAAGGCATGACGTTCCAACAATAAGTTCCCCATGGACACATGAAAGCTGTTTTCTCTTGATCTTCAGATGCAATCTTGATTTGGTTATATCCAGAAAAACCATCCATTAATGAATACATGGCATGGCCAGCGGTCAAATCAACTATGGTGTCAATATTTGGTAATGGGAAATCATCCTTAGGACATGCTTTGTTGAGATCTCTGAAATCTGTGCATATTCTGACAATTTTATCTGGTTTGGATACAGGTACAATGTTGGAGATCCATTCTGCATAGTCGATTGGTCTGATGAAGCCTACATCAAGAAGTTTTCTCAGCTCTTCTTTAACTAATAATGCAACATGAGGGTGCATCTTTCCGAGTTTTTGTTTTACTGGCTTGGCCCCTGATTTGATAGACAAATGATGCATGATAAGATCAGGATCAAGACCAGGCATGTCAGCGTAAGACCACGCAAAATTGACTTGGTTTGCTTTCAGGAATTCCATAAACTCTGGTATTTCTTGCTCTGTCATTGATGCAGCTAACTGTAAAATTCTTGGTTTGTCAGAAGTTTTAAGATCGACAGCATTTGTAGGCTCAATTAGAATAGGTGATCGTTCATGGTAGTGCTCTGGGAGAGTGTCAAGAGTCCCATCATTTGGTGCCTCAAAGAGGTTTTCACCATCTGATACGCTCTTTATTTTATCTTTTGTTTGATCTAATACTGCCAGATTCTGGTTTTCACCATTAGATCTTTTTTTATTTTTACTTTTGCAGCTGGGAGACTTGACACTCTCTTGATCAAAAAATTTATGTCAAAAATCGCTGGTGGAACAATCATTTGTATCTTCTGCGGAAAAGAAATTTACAATAGCTTCATCACTTGGAAACATGGGTATGTTAATAGATTCAGTAGAATCCCAATCAATGAGGTCAGGATGAATTAAAGGTAGGGGATCATCAGGTTGTGTGAGATCGGCTATGGTTAAGGTCATAACAGAGTGGTTTGTAGGATCCGAGGTATAAGGTGGATCAATGATGATACTGTCCTCATGATAATCTTGTTCGTTTAGATCTAATTCAGTATCACTAGAATCATAGTCAATTTGTGGTTCAGATTCTTGCGGTTGGGACCCTGAACCTTGTCCTTCAATTAGAGTTGGGGCATATTGGTGTATTACATCAACCTCTTTGTCCCTCCATAACTCATTATTGTAAATGGTGTCCCATTCATATTCAGCAGAGTCTATGTCAGAATTGTTGCCTAGGAAGTTCTGAATCGTTGTCACACATGCCTCTTGTGAATCTGAGCTTACTTGCAATGTGAAGATAGTGCCATGTTCGGATTTGTTTTCTTTAGAGTGAGTATCATAACCCAATCCAGTTTTCTCTTTTGCCATGAGTCCACGAAGGTGAATGGGTTCAACTACTCCTTCCTTCCTTTTTCTGATAGGTCCTTCATCATAACCCATCTTCTGCATGATAGAATATCCTTTTCCATATTTGTCTGTGGGTAATTTTATATTAGAAACTGCTTCATCTTCATCTTTATAGAGCCAATTTAGAATTTCCATATCCTTAGGGTCTTCCATGGGGAGTTTTTCTTTGATGGATTTCCCATTAAATTTTGTGATTGGCTCTATTGGTGTTGGCTTTGATGTTGATGCTGCTGATACTTGATGTTCCCTGATAGATGGTTGTCCATATGATCGAGGTGATGTAGGTAAATTGGCAAGGTAAAGAGAGTATTCTCCAACTCCATGATCCTTGAATTTCAGCTTTTTGTCAAAACCATTAGTCAATTGACTAATTTGTGTGTCAATTTTTAGAGAAGTACTAGCATGAGCTTCTCAATTATTAGGGACCAAAGTATCTTGACTGGTTTTTATGTTGGCACAAGTTTGAATGTTGGAATTATCAGCACGTATCGTGATTTCTTGTCCATCATAAGGAAACTTGAGACATTGATGGTAAGTTGATGGGACAGCTTGCATTTCATGGATCCAAGGACGGCCCAACAAGATGTTATATGCAAGATCACGGTCCAGTACTTGACAAAAAGTATTCTTTATAACAGGGCCCACTCTGATCAGCAGCATGATTAGACCTTTGGATGCTCTTTCTTCATCATCATAAGCCTTTATGGTAATCTTTCTTCTGAAATCAATGGAGTCCTTAGAAAATCCTAAGGCTTTGACCAACTTCAAGGTACAAATGTTCAAACTAGCACCTCCATCTATTAGAACCCGTCTAATGCGAAACTTGTGAACCATGACTTCTAAGTACAAAGAGGAGTTATGGGGATGAGTTATGGAAACGTCATCTTTATCAGAGAATGAAAGACAATTGGGTGAGGACAAATGTCCTACCATGGCTTGAAATTGATTTACATCCAATTCAGTAGATACATTAGTTTCAACAAGGGCTTTGTCTAGAATTTCCTTATGGGTTGGGGAAATCTTTAATAGTTCCAGAATGGAAATTTGAGCTAGGGTTTTTTGAAGTTGGTTAACCAAATCGTATTTATGTTGAGGTGGAGGTTCAGTGGATTTTGAAGAGGTTCCCTTTAAGACAACTTTGGCTTGCGCTCTTGTTGTTGTGTTGACTTCTCTATATTCCACCTTCTTGTTGACTTTAATGACATTTACCCGCTCGTTGTCTGCGTAGAGATGGTTGATTATATGATCATCATTGATATGATTCACATTTTTTTCAGAAAATTCACCCTTTTGATAATTAGGCAATGGATTGCCGAATGCTTGGTGATCTGCGTTGGTTTGTTGATTTCCTTCTATTATGACAATGTCATTGTCGATTAAGTCTTGAATTACATTCTTCAAGGCTTGGCAGTTGTTTGTGCGATGACCTTTACATCGATGATAATCACAATAATATGCCTCATTCCATGATGGAGGCTTTACACTAGGTTCATAGTTCTGTTGAGGCGGTAAAGTAATGAGATTTTTGGCCATCAATTCTTTGAATGCGGATTCTACGGATTGACCCAATGGAGTAAAAGTTCTTCTATTCGAGAAGAATGAAAATCTTTGTGGATTTGAATTCGAGGTATTCCCTAAGGCATTTTGATTGTTATTGGTTCCTTGATAACCCTGGTTGTTGGAAGTCCCTTGGGTGGGAGTAGAATTTTGATTTGTATTGTTCCTCTGAGGAGAAGGATTATTTCTGTGATTTGCAATCGAGTTGACGTTGTTGTTGCGAGAGTTTGGAGTAGTGAGGACAAATGGCTTGGTTGAAGCATGATTTGCATCCACAACACCATCATTCACCATATTTTTGTTGCGAGTCCAAAATTTGGATTTGTCCTGATTATTATGATGGTTGGATGAGCTAGGATTTTCTTTGTCATGTTTTATTATGCCTCTTTTGACCAAAGCATTTTCAATGGTTAAGGCATCTTCAATCATTTTCTCAAAAGAAGAAGGACAATGTAAGTTCAAGTGATAGCTCATTTCCGAATTTAAATTGTTGATGAAAGTAACCATCTTTTCTTTCTCAGGGACAAGACATGGATATCTGGCAAACATTCTTCTCCATCTCTGAAGAAACGTAATGAAAGGTTCACCAGGTTTCTGTGCAACTTTACAAAGATCTATCATGGTGATCTGATGTTGTATGTTGTAAGTATATTGTGATATGAATAAATTGATCAATTCTTCAAATGTTTTGACGGGGGGTGTGATCTTGGATAACCATTCCATAGAGTGTACTCCGAGACTCCTAGGAAACAGTCACATCAAGTAAGTATCTTCATGAGTGAATTCGAATGTCAGGTTTATGAAATCTTTGACGTGATCGATTGGATCTGTTTTCCCATTATAGTGATCAAATTTTGGCATTTCACAATACTTGGGAAAAGGAATCATGTTTAAATTTATGTCAAACGGATAAGGACAAATGTCCTCGAGCATGTATTTCTTTGTGGTTGTTCCCCCTTGTAATTCTCTAACTTGTCCTTGAAGTGCCTTGATTTGTTGGGTCAAGGCACTAAGATCTGAAAGAGGTGTCTCTTCAGGTTTATTTTTCAAGTTTTCAGTGTCAAAGTCGTGAGGTAATTTAGCCCTTGTTCGGCTAGATAGCGAAAATATTTTTCCTTATCTCACTGCAAGATCTTTTCAATGGCTTTATGGAGTTTTGGATCTTGTTCAGCTTCTCTAAGACATTTCTCATCTTGTTCCTCATCACTATCCACTTGGTTTTTATCCCTGTAATTATGAAAAGGATTTTCTTCTCTATTGTCCATCTTGTTGTTGAAGAGTGGATTTTGATTTATGCTGAAAAATGGGATTACTACTTTCTCCTTCCTCTTGAGTGTTCTGAATATGACTTTCTTTCTGGATTGTATCCTTTAGTTTATTGTGTTGAGACCTTGTGGAGATAGGCATATGTTTTTGGAAAATTCTTCTAAACTTAGATCCTAGTTTTTGACAAAGTGTGATGGTAATGATATCTTGATCCGATAAGATATGAAATCTTATGATATGATCAAGGATACTTCTAGTTTATTGGTTGTGGCTTCCAAGTTTGATGAAGGATTTTGGAATCCTATTGGGGAAGTTGAACCAAAAACTAAAAAGCTATTTTGAGAGATGCACTTTTAAAATTTTGATCTTTGTTTTCAAAGAAAGGTTCCAAAAATCAATGAAGAATTTGATTGGGGTGTGAAGGATACTCTATGGAAGGTTGGGGTATGTTGTCAAATTCAAGAGGTTGGTTATGATTATGCTGTTGGGACAGAGCTAATCTCTGATAGTAAGCTCGGGAATCTAATGGATCTACAACATACTCATCAGTGAATCCTCTAACAAAATCTTGGTATCTGTGAAGAAATCCTCGATAGTGAAGCAAAACTCGTCGACTTTTGTACAAGAATTTTCTCTTCTGTAGTGTTTTCTTGTATCCTAATGGTTTCTTGGGTTTTCTGATCCTTTTAGACAATGACTTCTTGGTAAAATTTGTTGACTTCCAATCTCTAAGCACAAGAAAAAGGTATTTGGGAATGTTTTTGAAGCAATGATATGAAAATCTCTTAAGTGGCTTTCAGTTGTTCTTCATGTTCCTTTTGGATGATTTCTTCATCTGAATTAATGTAAAGGAAGACACAACAAACATTTTTGAAAATAGTTGTTCTTAAACCCCTATACTAACATTGAAGTGTTTGATCAAGAAATGTTTTTCATCAAATGTTTTCACAGGTTTTCCACATGAAAAATAGTTCAGACAGACTCACTCTTAAATGCTCAAGTAGGTCACTCTAATAATCAACAACCCACATCTTAAAACTGCATCGACTCACACAGCCGTGTCACCCCCGAAGGGGCGCTCGTGTTTTTGTCTTTTCCAGGCGCGTACTCAAAGTTACAAAAGTGAATACTGGATCCCCTAAGCAAATGGTCCTTGGCAGTTATATGGTGAGTGTCTTGGGGGAAAATTCTTCCCTCCCCTTGCACTGTGATTATCAGAATGTTTGGCAACTGACTTGGCTGGCTACTACACTAGGTTCGTAGTAAGGATTTCCGTTCGGTGCGGCAATAATAAACTCCCTCAGGAGACCTCCCAACCTTTAGAATAAAGGCTTTGGGGATGGTTATCTTGCACACTACCGACAAAAGAGGGTTTCCCTAGATCTGCTTTAAATTTTATAGTGGGGTGGAATAGCCTGGCTTTGGCTTGAACCCACTTGAGTCGTTCCCGTAGGGTGAGTACTTTTTCCCACTATGGCAGGCTCTCTAAAGGATGTAATTGAAACAAAAACATTGTATGAAATTAAAAGGAAAGTCTGGTATTTTGATCACCCAGTTAAGGGGAAAGCATAGACCTATTGCCACAATCAAAGTAAGTAGATGTTCTTTTTTTTTTAAAATCCAAATAACGATGAGCTAATCTAAGTGAAGATATTGCTTCACCAAAAACAGATTGTTCAATTTTAACTGCAAAATTCATTGTTTGGTGACTATCCTAGATTGCTTCATTTTATCCAGATGTGGCTACCCTAGGATTGCTTCATTTTTAAACTTTAGAAAAAGAAACAAAATTCTATCTGCGGAATGCGCCAGACTCATAATTCTGTGATTTTTTTACAGTCTATATGCGCCTGAACAGAAGCTATATGCGCCGAAACATATATGCGCCAGAACAAAGACTGTATGCGCCAAAACATATATGCACCAAAACAGAGACTGTATGCGCGAAAACAAAGACAAAATGCGCCTAAACAGAAGCTAGATGCGCCATAAGAAAATGTCAAAATAATTATTGTGCATGCAAGAAGGAAATTGTATGCGCGCAAACATTTACTCTATGCGCTTAAACAAACAGTCACTATATGCACTTTAACAGTCACGAGATGCGTTTTTACAGTTATGGGATGCGCCATAACAGTTATGGGATGCACGCTAACAGTTACGGGATGCGTGCTAACAGTTACGGGATGCGCGTCGAAATTCTGCAAAACAAAAAGTTATATTTTCCGTATGTACGTCAGAATTTTTTGAATGCGCCTAAACGTCAGAATTTTCTGAAAAGCCGATTCCAGAAAGCCGAAACTGTCAAAACAAACTTACATAAATCGTTAATTTCGTGGGTTCGAGCCCCACGGTGGGCGCCATTTTATGTGTGTATGAAATATTGGATTAATTAAATAGAAATCAAACACATGTTAATAAGACATTAAATTGAAAAGCTGAAAAGAAACAGAACAATGCAAATCGTAATCACAGCTTCTCGAAACCATCTTATCCTCCTCTAACTTCAGCGTTTTGTTGTTTTTCGAATGGCTCTCAGACCAGCAGATCCAACTCAACAAAAAGACAGCATGAAGAACGAGATATAAAATGCATATTATGCGAAATGCAAATCTATGCTAATATGAAAGTATGGATGTGATGCTGAAAATGATGTGAATGCGTAGGTTGATTGCATGAACGTAAGTATGCATAGTGTAACCAAAAGCTTGGATTTGCATCAGAATTTATAGAGTTTTCGAACGGGTTTGATTGGCTGAATCGATCGACGGTTTGGATTAAGCTTGTTTAAATGGACGGCAGGAGATTTTTGAAAGTGGAAGAGAAAGATGGAAGATTTCCCTTTTCTTCATTAAGTTTCAAAGGGAAATTTTCATTTCGAAGAGTGAGCTATAATTTAGGAAGGAGAGTTAATAATGAATTAGAATTAAATAAATTAAATTTATTTAATTTAAGAGTGGAGATGAAAATGGAATTTCTCATAATTAAATAAATTATATTTAATTATGATTTAGAAATGAAATTAGAGGAAAATATTAAATAAAATAATTTAATATTTTAAATTCGAATATGGGATGGAGAATATTCTATTATTCAAATATTTAAAAATATTTGAACTTTAGAATCAAATGATAATTAAATATAAATAAATTATAAAAATTTATTTAATTTAATCAAGCGGAGGGTAGAAATGTTAGTAATTAAATAACATTATTTATTTAATTTAAGATAGAAGAATTTAGAAGATGAGCGATATAAATAATTAATTAAATATATTTAAATGTAGATGACATTAGAGGAATTAATTAAATAAAACATATTTAATTAATTAACAAGCTTAATCATGACCAATTTTAGACATATATAGGAGTATGTAGTGGCTATAGCCCACAAGCAAATGCAATGCTTCTACACACAATATTATTTGGGTGTTGTATTTTCTAATGCAATGCTCCTCTACATAAATCTTATTGATGGGGGATCCTCCATTAATAAGATTATGTGGAGAAGCATTGCATTTTCTTCAGTGGGGCTTCTCCAAATCCTTGTGTTTTATGAGCCTCTCACAAAACTTATGCTATTCATCCCATTTTTTGATTGAATGATATCTTTGTTGGTATGTGGCGACTGATCATGCTATACTGTATAGCCCATGGTATAATGTACACCCTTACCCCTATCCTTGCCGAGGTCCGATTTGTAGAACCTAAAAATCTGGAAGCTTCTAAGCTTGGTAAAAAGGGGTTCAGATGGGTATTACTGTATGATGAAAAACACGATTATTCGCAAGATTGTAACAGGTTTTACACTGGATAATAAAAGTATTGGATGGCTGCGGTTTGGTGGATGTAGCCCAGATTGGGTGAACCACGTTAAATTCTTTGTGTTATGATTTATTCTGTGTATGTTTTAGTTTCTCTGTTTTAATTAAAATATGCATTTAATTGTTAGATATCTGACATCTCTAACCCTAACAATCTTCTTTGGATCCATAGTCCCTTTCAATGTCACATTTTTGTGGGCTACATCGACTACATACTTCACCAAATCTAGAGCACCCACAAAGCAAAAGTTAAGTACAAATACTATTTTGTACAATATGATTACAACAATTAAAAGAAAAAAATCCTTAAAATTGGTCTAAGTAGAACAATAGAGGGATTTGGCTAGCTATGAGAATTTAAATGTCCATTTTGGAGAGCAATTAGATACAAAATGTTAAATGAATTATAAGGAGACCATCATCATAGAATTGGAATGCCATTGTAGCACCCAGTCTAAAATGGGCACATAATAAAACCCCAACGTTATTGTTATTTAAGGTTTTGGATGTCTCAGATAAAGAAATGAATCATCATTATATTGGTGCTCATTATATGAGGAGGTTGTTCTAGCAAGATAGGGATCTCCTGGATTTTTACAGAGCACTCAAGGTTAGAGGTTTGAAGATCAACTAGGTTAGGACCATCAGTTGCTATAGGGCCACCACGATTCCATCATTAGGACCTTCAATAGGGGAGGGGTCTAGCCATAGCTAGCCTAGGATAATGACATATGGACTCATTTTTGGTATAGGCCCTATGGGCACATTTTTTATATGTATTGTAACACAAAAAAAGGTGACCCTAGGTCTAATACAAAGAACCTAGGATCAATTGTGGCCATTTTTGAGGGTACATTAGGATATAAATCAATGAGGTGTTTAGATTGAATTTCAACCATGAAGGTGAGATAATCAGACCTAGATCTGAGCCCTTTTATCCTTGGAAATGGATTGGAAATGATTGAAATTAATTAACCTAATTAGACTATGTTCCCTAAAATAAAAAATTGCAAGAAACTAATGATTAATAAGTAATAAAAAAAGTTTGTAGGAAGATCCCAGAAGGGAAGAGTGTTGTGTACCTATCTTGAAAGATTGAATTTAGTCACTATAGGAGAACATAGTTGCCCAAGGGCGTCTCTATCCTTGTAGGGCTATCCTAGATTTATTTTCACAGTCCTCTGAAGTTGGATATGAGCTTCTATTCCTGCCTACAAATTTGTCAAATTGTCGTTGGATAATTTTGTAGGTGAGTTTTTGTGAGTTGACAAGGTGTAGGGTTTTGAATGCAACAATGGATAAATTATCTTCAAACTTGAAGCCTACACATTCAAAGAGAGGGAAAAGGTTTGTTTTATTTAAGGGCTTGCCTTGGTCAAACCCCATGTTAGTATTTCCACTTCCACAAAGGAAATGTCAATGATAGAATGATAAATGATAGGAAGGAATGATGAAATCATAAAGTGCTACAACTCACCACCCTTGAATGGCTTCATTGAAGGACTGCAGTTATGCACATCACCTCGAGGTCTTGGATCTTTCTTGCTTGATTGCTTGAATTTCTTGGAGACCTACAAAAAGGGTTATCCTTCACAAGCATGAAAAAATGAACTCATATACACTTTGACATAATGCTTGGATCTTGAATTGCTACAATAATGTTCACAAATATTCCCTTTCCTTGATTGATCTTAGAATCTTCAAATTTCTCTTCTTTCACAAATCGCTTCCTTCATCATAAAATCGCTTTCTAATTGCTCAAAATGAGAGGAAAACATGTTTTTATATGCATCTTAATTAATCCTTTTGGGTAGGGGGCCAGCCTAGGGTCATTTTCAAATCTTAAAATCCCACCAATTGAAATTTCAAAAATTCAAAAATTTGCAAGGATAGTTACACCATTTAATGTCGCAAAGTGTCCCAAAATGGCATCTATGTCCTAGACCTAATTTTTAGCTTGAATTTATAGGTATGATGGGAATTAAATATATTTTATTAATCTAGTCACAAAATTGGTAAATTGTTATTATAATTAAAGTTATAAGAAAAATAAGGTGTCAAGATAGTGTGAAATTGTCAAGGGTGGTAATTTTTGACGTTACATGTATATATGTCGATTCCTTACAAAGCCAATGTACACCTTATTTTTTTTGTACATGCCATATTTGTACCATGAAATTGATATTTTGATATATATACATGATAAGATGGACTTATTAGATGCATGATGCTATGGTGAGTATGGATGGATTTTTATGCTTATGATGGATATGATGTGTGATGTATGGTAGTATGCTTATAACATGATGTTTATGTTTATGGGCATGGTTATGATGTTGATGCATATAATATGTGATGGATAGATGCATTAATATGCTTATGATGTAGATGTAAGATGTATGTTTACGATGTGATTCTTATGATTATACCTTTCTGGATGTTTATGATGATGTCTATGTGGATTATTATGTATCATGATTATGCTAATATGGATGTTTATGATTATGCATGTACGAATAATTGTATAGGATCAATTAGATATTTTATTCTTTATGTGAAATTGAGATAGATTCTTAGAATAACAAATATGAAAATGGAATGGATTAATTATAAAATACATGATGGATAGACATTTGAAAATAGATAAATATATGTAATGAAAATGGAACTAATATATGATAGGTGATTATGAATAGAAATGATAGGAAATATTGAAAAGTATGGGTGTATATGACATGTCATGGTACAATTGTAGTAGAAGGATGAGATGAAGATGGGGAGATGGATGAAGGAGAAGGGATGGGCATGAATCAAATGCGCACGAGATAAGTATTAATCAAGAATGAGATGGTTGGATGGGATGGGTAAGGGAAGGGGGTTTTTAATGAAATTATTAAATTAAAATATAGTGAGCACTTTATTTGATATAACATGTGATATTATGCACCAAGGTATAAAGAACCAAGGTGATGATATATTGCATGTATAGGATTGAATTGAAAAATAAATTTTTTAATCCAACACCTTGCAAGGTATTGAAAGGACTTGGTGGGTATGGTGTGAGATGACCAAAAATAGAAGGAATGTACCAACATAACACATGATCATGATCGACCTTTATGGGTACAATGTAGGACAACCATACAAAAATGACACAAGAAATATCAAGAAATTTCCCCTAGTTTTTATCATTCAAAGAATTCCATGCTATGAACTATTGTGGTGACCCTTTATAGTTAAAAGAGGATGCCTACAATAAATGCAAACAAAAATCTAGTCGATCAACATACACCATTATTACTTTTTTCCATGGAAATTCGATCGAAGGATGTTGCTTGATGTGAGGAACATGATACATCTTAAAATGAAGGTAGAGGATAGATGGATATGACCTAGGACTTAATGGAAAAATGTGATAAAAGAGCATGTCATTGAGGTGAATTTAGGGGTTTTGTGTTAGCATGAGCTTGTAGGGTGTTCTTATGGGATGGGAAGTGTCACTAATTACATTATATTAATAAAATTACAAATAGGGCCATGGGGATGAGTGTTGTATGGTGGTTCTAGTGTTATACCTTTTCATTTTTCCTCTAAATCAATGAACATGAATCAAATGGGGTGGAGGTATTATGATGATATTGGATAGAATTTATTATCGCATTGACTGATACACAACAAAACCATGGGAATGTTGGGAACTTCCTAACAATACTATGGAGGGTAGAAAGGGTCATATGGTAGGTCAATCAATATCTTTAGAAATATCTTTATAAAATTCAAAGAGACCTTGGTGTGATTTGGATGTAACTATAAAATCTAATAATCACTACAGCACAACAGGCAATTAGCACCTAAAATAGTGCCAAAATTTAGTGTATTTGAGTCCATCATTTGGACACATCTCACGACGCAAGATTTGGTGCCAAATGGCATGTTCATTTCGGCACCAGATTTTGGGCCGGATTTAGCACCCACTTTAGCGCCAGATTTGGCACCAGAAAAGTGGTGCCAGCATTGGCGCCTCCTTTAGCGCTGGGAAACAACGTTAGAAATAGCGCCCAATTTGGCTTCCAGTTTTGCTTCCATGTATGCTCCCATTTTTGCTTCTAATTTTGCTCCTAGGTTTGCTTCTAGGTTTGCTTCCAATTTTGCTTCCAATTTTGTTTCCAAGTTTGCTTCTAGGTTTGCTTCCAGTTTTGCTTCCAGGTTTGCTTCCAGGTTTGCTTCTAGTTTTGCTTCCATATTTGCTTCCAAGTTTGCTTCTAGTTTGGCTTCTAGGTTTGCTTCCAGTTTTGCTTTTGGTTTTGCTTCCAGGTTTGCTTCCAGTTTTGCTTCCAATTTTGCTTCCAGTTTTACTTCCAATTTTTCTTCCAGGTTTGCTTCTAGTTTTGCTTTCGGTTTTGCTTTCAGATTTGCTTCCAGATTTGCTTCTAGTTTTGCTTCTAGGTTTCCTTCTGGTTTTGCTTCCAATTGTGCTTCCAAGATTGCTTCTGATTTGCTTCTAGTTTGGATTCCATTGTTGCTTCCTTTTTTGCTTCTAAAAATGCTTCTTGTTTTGCTTCCATTTATTAATTTAATATGTTTAATTTTTCTTCCAGGTTTGCTTCTAGTTTTTCTTTTGATTTTGCTTCCAATTTTGCTTCCAGGTTTGCTTCCAGTTTTGCTTCTAGGTTTGCTTCTGGTTTTGCTTCCAATTGTGCTTCCAAGATTGCTTCTGATTTGATTCTAGTTTGGCTTCCATTGTTGCTTCCTTTTTTGCTTCTAAAAATTCTTCTTGTTTTGCTTCCATTTATTAATTTAATATGTTTTATTTCAATTTAATTAGTTAAATATATCATGCCTCTTAAATAAATCATATGATTATAGAGTAAGTAATTTAATTATTTAACTCATATGATTAAATAACAAGATAATTATTATAACATGATCATCATCTATAATAAAACAAGTGAGTCAAATATCTATAATTTAATTAAATTTGAAAACATCCATCCTAAGCAGTAAATTAAATCATCATACGTAATAAATATCCATCCAAAAATCATCAACCACTTTTAATATATATAAATTGACAAGTCAATACTGATAAGATCATCATCATATATAACCAAAACAAGTGAAAGTCAAATATGCTAGTTGTAGACATGTCAAATTGACATAATGCATTCAACTAGGTCATATTCATCCATTCGGAAAATAAATCAAGTTTATTTATCAATCTCCTAAAGTCATCAGCTTAAATCAAATAAATCAAACTTATCATCAACCTTTTTAATCAAATAAATCAAACATCCATCATAATGCATATTCCATCCTTCTTGAATTAAATAAATCAAATATCTAAGTCAAAGAGGTCAAACTCATCCTAATCATCATCCTAGCTAATTAATCTTGATCTAATGCTAATCTCACCCACTTGCATTCTCTAGATTTAGCCACTTGCACATATAAATCAATTTATTGATTTATTAAATCCAAGATTTTCCATCAACATGGCATTTATGGGAAATATTCCCTCAATTTTGAATTCAAAGGCAAGTTGATTTGTCCCTCCAACATTGCATTTATTGCTCATTTTCTTGTCCCCCACTCAACATTTACTCTCAAATTTGAATTCAAATTTTTCCTCTCATGGGAACTCTTCCCAAATCTTGCACATACATCAACCAATCACCACTTAACAAGTGTCCTTGTTTCATTGGTTGAATCTTTAGTCCCACATTGGTCCCTCTTCAACACTTTGCATTTGAAAATCTTTAAATAGAGGCTTCATCCTCAAGCAAATCCTCCACAACTTTTATGCAAGGTTACTCTCTTAATTTGAGAACTCATCTTGCTCATCATCTCCATTTGCATTTCATCATTTTGGCTTCTTAGCAAGGGTTGGGAAAGGGTCACTAGCACATGTGACACCAATCCATTATGGAATAGGTAATTGTTGTTGTTTTCATAATGTTTTTAGTTTAATTTGGTCATGTATTGCATTTGGAAACATCTACAAGGTATTTCATAGGAGTTATTTTGATAGATTTGTGAAGTGCTAACCCATGTTTGAGATGTTAGTATTTTTAGATTTAAAAAGATGCTCACACTAGTAGATCAATAAAATGTCAAAATGATACATGTCAACAATCAACATAAGTCAAAATGATACATGTACAAATGATATAAGTAAAAATGATAAATTATGTAACTCAAATTGATACAAGTCAAGATGATACATGTCCAAATGATATAAGTGAAAATGATACATGTCAATATGATACAACTCAATAATATGGTATTGTAGGCCATGAAAATGATACATATGATAGTAACCACGAAAAGAGGCATCATAACAATATATCAACAATGATCCATGTTGCAGTCTATATGATCATGAATGTCACTAGCTACTACCAACAACTACCTCATCATGATCATCATTGTCATCATCATCATTGTCATTGGCCTCAGTGTCTTCCATATCTACATCATCATCATCCTCTGCCATGTGATTTGTATCAACAAAACCAATATTTTTTGGATCTATATCATGATGAGGATCATCTTGATCTTCTAGAAGACTCGTATTCTACAAAAAAAAACATTTAAAATGAAAAGTTATTATTTATTTCATGCAATAATTTATTTTTCTGTTATATATCTAATATTACTGTTATCAACAAAGATTGCACTCGTATGTGAAAGCAAAGATACTTTGTAGTCTTGTGAAACATGGGAATGCTTTCAGGTTGTGGGTATAGTATATTGAAAATAGACCTCCAAATTATAGGTCGGATTCCTTTATGATACCTCCTAGAAAACTATTGACTTTGATGGGAAAAAGGATAGAAGGAAACTTAGAATGAAACCTATCCTAAGAGGTGATACACTATAATTCTAACTGAGATCTACAACCTACTTAACTCACAATGTCCTCAACAAATAGCTTTGAATATTTCACAACTTAACTAAACATGTGATGCATAAATATTTCATTGGAAAGGGACTGAATTTAGAGCATGCATGAAGGAAAACAAGTATTTTTGCAACTTAAAACTACTAAAATCAGCTTACTTAATCCATGACCTACATTAACCATGCATCTCCTTACACCAAATATTGACTGAATGAGACAAAAATAAAGGATTCCATACATGAATCACAAAAAAATTATCAGATCATTCATTCATCACATAATATATGAAGTGTTAGGAAGGAATCTGCTGATATCTTATTGAAAAATAAAAGAATTCTATTGTTACAAACCCAGAAAATGAGTTACAATATCAACTTCTCTTTGTAGAATGCAAAGGAAAAGAAGCAAGAACTAACTAGAAAAGACTAAGTCATTTCCTATGTATACAAAAGGGCTTCAAAAAGCCATGAGGAGATAACTGAAGTCAACTCAGTTTCAAAATATCTCCAAAATATCTTCCCACGAGCAAAGAAGAAAAGCCTCAAAAAAAGGAGTTAGAACTAAAGTAATTTGAGCAGAAGTAGGCTCAAACTATCTCTCTTGACTAGTTTGACCAAAATCCCTCCAAAATTGATGTGAAACTGCAACTATAACTCAAAAATCTCCACCATTTCCTCCACCTTTGCATGATTTTCATTTCATTTCACTTCACTTTTTTTTCTTGCATAATTTTTTGGAAAAGGCAATCATTTAATTAAATACTAAAGATAATCATTCAATGATTATTTTAATATTTAACATATGTTAGTTCCACCTTTATTCTCCATATGTTAAATATTAAGGTAATTAGTGAAATATTACCTTAATATTTAATTATATTGCAATTTTTCTTAACTCCATGCAATAACTATTAAGTGGAGGTGAACTCTATATCTCAAAATAAGATATTTTTTGAACTTAGACTTCAAAACCTCACGGGCCTTTTAAATCATTAGGTTAATTGACTTAATAAGTCAATACCATGGGAAAAATTCGAATGAAATGATTTTCCTTTTAAAACATAGTAAAAAAATGTCATCATTCGAATTAGGGTGAGTAAAACACTTGAACCTTAAAACTTTCGTTCATTCAGCATTTTACACTTTGGAGAAACTTGAGTTGGGCCACCATTAGGGTCGAATGTTGAAGCTTTTTGGAAATTTCTGGGAGATTTCTTGAAAGAAAATGCAAGGTAAGGCATTCTCATAACACAAAGTATCGAAATCTCCATATCCACTATATTTTGAAGCACTTTATGGTTGAAGAGTCGTGGCCTACCACCATCCTTTCTAATGTATTTCTCTTTGTGTTTGAGCCGCCATGTTATTGATACTGATTCGAGCTTTTGGGAGAACTCTCTGTGGGAAAACCTGTGGGTTTCAAGTGCATCTTTCTTGTGATAAATCGATAGGAACTCGAGGTAAGGCCATCATTCTTTGATCCTTACATTTCTTCTTTATCTTCAACAAAGATATGCTTGATTCGAGCTCTATGCAAACAAAATGATGGGTGCTTCTTATTTCCTATGCATTGATTATCCTTTGTTTTTATCTTATTAAATGGTTGAAAACCCTTTTCCTCTTTGTGCATTGTGCTCTGTTTGATACATGCTCATGAATGTATAACATTTGTTGTTTCCTCTTTGTTGCCATAAGATTTCTCTTGATCCCTCTCACATTCCGGAATTTATCATTCATATCATTCCATGAGATGGCATCCTTGAGATATTTTGTATATGCAACTCGTGCCTTGTCTATGTTTTCACTGTTGTTTATAAATATGCATCTTGAGACTTAGAGGCATCAAACTCTAAAAATATTTTCCATTATTCTTTATCTCCTTCCTCGTGCGCTGCCATGGAAAACTTGATTTACAAATTTTTGAGTTTAAAAACTTTTAATGGCTGTGGCTGCCATTTCTCCATCTGGGTTTTATTTACTTTGCTTCGTGGCCCTTCAAATCTTTGCAAAAAGTATGTGAGTTTTTATAAGACTATGCAAAAACAATTATAATGATCTCGACCATGATTGGAGATTTTTGGGTATGTATTCATTCTTTAGGAAAAGATCAAGGGTTACTTTGAAACCCTAGCTATTGAAGTTGGTACCTTTTATATTTTGTATCTTCCCTTCTCCTTTTGAAATCTTGTATAGGTCGTGGTTGTATACTCTTTTTATAGTGCAGATATAAGGAATGGGATTTCTTTCTATACTTGTGAAAGAGAAAGTTGCTTATACTTTTATGATGCAATAGCCATGAATGATTTATCTTTAGAAAAGAGTTTGTTTTCATCTTGCATAAGATCTCTATCTATACATTGCTATCATACAAAGGCTGCTTCTTCTACAAATATAATTACTGGTTTCAATGCCTATAATATTTCATAATTCAACGCTGCACCCTCCTTAGCTGTTAGGTCTACATGAATGCTTTGTGAACAATTGGCTATCCTCTTTATAGTGATTGAGTATTATGTTTTATTGTCTGAGACAGTGTTGTAAAATTGCATTTGATTGCAATATCATTGCCATCATGGCAGTCTTGTAGCATATCCTCTTTACCTAATGAATATCTCATGTCTCTTATTCCTTAAATGCAATTCTATTGAAAGCTTGATTTCCTATAAATGAACTTCTTCATTGTTTTCTTGTGTTGTTCCAATATGCATGTACATTCTTCATGATGATTGTTTACAAAAAAGATGATGTTAAACACAACAACAATAAATGATGTGAAACATGATGTAAATGAAACTTTTCATGTATGCCTATTCACTATCACATTTATGACAATGTACTTTGTAGTATGTTGGGCTTGACCCTTGTGGGAGCCCACTTTTTCCCACATACTAAAATGTTGAATCGTGATGAACCAGTACCTATACCTGCACATTCACCAAACTTGTTAGATAAAAATAGTGAAATTCAATGTTCTTTTTTGATGGTGATTTCATCTTTTACTCGATGATGTGATCTTGACTCCTCTTTGTAAATTCTTGATATGGCTGAATTAGATTGATAGTTCATTGGTTTAGGTTATTCGATTGTTGATAATGTATGATGAAATGTTATGTTCCGAGCTCTAACAAAACTCATCAACAATCTGCAGGTACATTTGAACCTAGGCATGAAGGACTGAAGACAAGAGGGGAGCTAACGACAGAGCTGAAGATAAAACACCGACACCTCATTGAATAGGCAATGATGAATATGATATTTCATTACATGCTTTCTTTTTATCTTTAGTTGAATAGCTTAGTTCTTTTGTTCTATCAATGTAATCCAGTGATTCCCATGGCTTGTGTGGGACTTCTAAGCATTCATTTATCCTTCCTAGCATGAAATAACAATATTTATGCCATCTCGTATGTTCCTTGATTTCAAAATGAATAGAACACAACATACTATGCAATTTGATGAATTTTCTGTGTTGTGAATCTTGCATAATAAACTGAATCTTATTTGAAATTCTGAATTTGCAATGAATTATCATCATAAAAAGAATGCACCTTTTACCTTAATGTAGCAAGCAATTCTAGCTCTACCAAAATGAGTTGAAGGTAGAAATTTTGGTAACATTTTGGTGATTTTTGCTGGATGCTTGCCTACTAAGCATGCCAGATCAGTTGCCTTGATTATCCATTGGGCATGGAGTCAATTTTTTTCCCCTTTATGATTCAAAACCTCTGTAACTCAACAACAAACAAAACTGAAGGAAACTAGCATAACTCTATTTAAGACAGAGTTATAAAACCATGTAGAATCTCCATTTATTGAAAATAAAACTTCTGGAATGAAATGTGCCATGGCACTTATTAACTGAAAACTATCCTACCCTACACTAACCAATAGTGTTAGTGCTCAAACATGACCATTCACTGGCTATGAAAAATAGCGTCCCTTCTGTAATGACAAAGGACATGTTTCATGTTTGCAAATCGTCCAATAGTGATGGAGGAAAAATAAATGCTTAGTGCACAAATTAAACACTTCTTCAATCATGAAAACCACCTCCCCTTCTATCTTAGACAAGAGGTGCATGCAATTGTTTTGAATAAGGTGAGCAACCTATATTTATCCCTTTTGATGCTCAATCTTGTGCTCCCAAGCAGGTAATTCAACTGGCAATTCTTCTTGATTTCCCTCCAACTATGCTAGGTGTTTGATAGGACATCCCCTTGTTATGACACTCAATTTGTAACTTTCAGCCTCATGCTCATGCTCTATTTTCTCATCCCATTGTTCATGCTTTTCAAGAACATTAAATGAAGTTAAGCCTCCCTTTTGTTGATCTCTGAAGACTTCATCCTTTCCTTGAAAAGGTGTTGATTGGAAGTAATATGCGGGTTGTTCATTGGCTGCTACAATTTGATCTTCTTGAAAGATTTGTCTATTATTGTTTATAGGAGGATCAACTATTTTTTATTTCAACTCTTCAATGAAAAGGGAGTCACGTTTCTTTGCATAATCTATAATAGTCTTTGAAAAGAAACCATTAATGACACTTTCATTGGTTGGATCTTCTTGACTAAGGAGCTGATATCCCTTTTGGATTATTGAAAACAAGTCCTCAAACTGTTGTTCCTTATGTTCTTCGTCCATGATAGAATACAAATCCTCCTCTACAAAGTGGGGTAGCTCATCAAATAAGTTCATATTGTACTCTTCCATAGGCTGCAAGGCATTATCTTCTACAACTTTTTCAATAGCCTCCCTGACCTGAATGGGCTAATCACATGCTTCTCTTTCATATGATACTAGTTTATCATCTATGTTAGAACAAAAAGCTTCTATAATGCTTGAAAACATGTTCTCATCTAACTCATAACTTTGCATTAAATTCAGATGAGTTTTATCATTTAGTTGTTGTATATCAGGTATAGATGCTATCATGCATTTGATATCCTCATTTTCACCAACAAATTGAGGAAGTTCTTCATACAAGTCAGGAAATTTTTGAAAACCACTTTCTACATAAACTTCATGCAAATCATTTTCAGCAACCTCCAAAATAGGACTGACCTTTTGCCGTCTCATATGGATTGAGGCTTGAATCTCATCTCGAGCCAATAGTACATCATGTTCTGCAATATCTTCTGGTTGTTCCAAATCAACTAGTAAGTCAGGTAACTGCTTGTTTTCCTCAGCTTGCTTAATAAAACCAAGTAATTGGTCTAACAAATAAACCAATTGTTCCTCCTTATGTAGTGCCTTTTCTAGCAAAACTTGGGAATCCTCTCTCTACAAGTGAAGATATTTAACTGGAAATCCCTGTACTCTGCTTTCATTCATCTTATAAACAATATCAATTTTTTTTTCAAATGAATCAAAATCTAAGGGGTTCAATAGTAAATTTGATCCAACATCCTCTTCATGTGAGCTATGGTTATTTTGAGTTCGGGACACAGTACAAACGACAACAAGTTCCTACTCCTCTTGCTCATTTTTTTGCTGCTCTAAATGATAGTATTCTATAGCTAAATGGAGTGGATTTATACTTCTAATCATCTCCATGATCAAAGGGCTATCCCGATCAATGGGCTACTATGCAAGGCTGTACTTGATTACCTTCCTCAACTTGCCTAAAATTTGGAATTTCAAGCTGAAAAAGTTGATTTGCAAAGTTAAAAGGCTCATTTTGTTTAAAACTTGGAATTTCATACTTACTAACCTCATCATTTTGTGATTGAGCAAACAAAAATTTCATCTGCTCTTCCTTTGTAGCTAACTCCCTCTCGAGCTTTTCTTTAAACTGTATCCTTTGCATTTGCAACTCTTGTTCATGAAGGTAGGCCTGATAGTCTAACTCCTATTGCTGCAAATCAAACTCTTGCTATCTTTTGAGCTCTTCCATATGCTTTGTGATGTCATTCAATATATCCTTGGTATCTCTCATGCTATTCTTCATATCATCAACCTCTTGGATATGATTTTGGACATATAAATGCTGATATGAAGGTTGAGCAGGGGTGGGTGGGAGGTAAACATGTTGATATATTGTTGTTGCATGTCTGTTTGGAATAAAACCAACAACATGACTAGTCTGATATGACTGATAAGGATGTGGATAGGAAGGATTTTCATGAAATAGAGGTAGAAATATGCTCTTTTCATAAAATTTTGACATGTTAAAGCTTTTGAAATATGGAAAACTTCTTGAAATTAAAGTGAATCAGATTTCTTTTGCAAGGATGAAACATACTAGCACTTTGTTTACTTGAAACTAGTAGATTGTGCTCGGAGTCGCTAGGTCTAAGTTGTAACCTTTGAAAAGTAAAAAATGTTGCTGTATATACCATAACAATAGCTTGAAATTTGAATTATTTCTCTGAAGTGAAATTTAGGGTCCTACCGGGCATGCCAAAAACTATTATCAATAGGAATTCACCCGTATACAAAAGAAAAGATGCTTTGCAATCCCATGTAACATGGGAAAACTTTCAGTTTGTGGGTACCCTATGTTGAAAGTTAACCTCGAGATTATAGGTCGACTTCCTTTATGATTTTCTAATGATTGATTGCAATTTTGAAGGAAAAGGGAAGAAAGCTTGAATTGAATGCATAACTAGAATTTAAACTACGGTGATGCACCTAATGATAACTACTATGTAGTTTGTTTCACAACTAATATTCTCATAAATCTGTTAACACAATTCAATTTGAGCACATTAATCAAATAAATATTTCATGAAAAAGTTTGTTTAATCTTTCTTTATGAAGGAAAATTGAGTTTCACAACCTAAGAGAAGAGATAAACAAACACAATCTATGACCTGTGAAGAAATTGCTTTTGTGTAAATGCATCTAGGAAATGAGACAAAAATTTAAAGGTTTAAGATTTAAAACACAATAAATTTGCATCAAATCATTTAGAAGAAACAAAACACCATAAATTGAAGAGGTGAACACTAAATTCAAATGAATATTCTGAAGGAACTTCTGCAAATTACAATACTAAGTAACCTGTAAAAAGTTGCTACATAAAATACTGTGAAAAATATGAGTTACAAAATCAATCCCTTCTTTGCAGAAATGCAAAGGAAAAATCATCAAGAACTAAGGAAAAAGACTAAGTCTTTTTTCCTATATACAACAAAGGGATTCAAAAATCCATGAGGAGATAACTGAAGTCAACTCAGTATCAAAAATATCTCCAAAATATCTTCCCACGAGCAAAAAAGAAAAGCCTTAGAAAAAGGAGTCAGAACTGAAGTAATTTGAGAAAAAGTAGGCTAAATCTCTCTCTCATGACTAGTTTGACCAAAAGCCCTCCAAAACTGATGTGAAACTGCAACTATAACTCAAAAATCTCCACCATTTGCTCCACCTTTGAATGATTTGATTTTCATTTCACTTCACTTGTTCTTCTTGCATTTTTTTTGGAAAAGGCAATCATTTAATTAAATATTAAAGATAATCATTCAATGATTATTTTAATATTTAACATCTGCTAGTTCCACCTTTATTCTCCATATGTTAAATATTAAGGTAATTAGTGAAATATTACCTTAATATTTAATTATATTGCAATTTTTCTTAACTCCATGCAATAACTATTAAGTGGAGGTGAACTCTATATCTCAAAATAAGATATTTTTTGAACTTAGACTTCAAAACCTCACGGGCCTTTTAAATCATTAGGTTAATTGACTTAATAAGTCAATACCATGGGAAAAAATTGAATGAAATGATTTTCCTTTTAAAACACAATAAAAAAATGTCATCATTTGAATTAGGGTGAGTAAAACAATCGAACCCTAAAACTTTCATTCATTCCTCATTTTGCACTTTGGGAGAAACTTCAGCTGGGCTGCCATTAGGGTCAAATGTTGAAGCTTTTTGGAAATTTCTGGGAGATTCCTTGAAATAAAATGCAAGTTAAGGCATTCTCATAACACAAAGTACTGAAATCTCCATATCCACTATATTTTGAAGCACTTTATGGTTGAAGAGTCGTGGCCTACCACCATCCTTTCTGATGTATTTCTCTTTGTGTTTGAGCCGCCATCCTATTGATACTGGTTCGAGCTTTTGGGAGAACTCTCTGTGAGAAAACCTGCGGGTTTCAAGTGCATCTTTCTTGTGAGAAATCGACAGGAACTCGAGGTAAGGCCATCATTCTTTGATCCTTACATTTATTCTTTATCTTCAACAAAGATATGCTCGATTTGAGCTCTATGCAAACGAAATGATGGGTGCTTCTTATTCCCTGTGCGTTGATTATCCTCTATTTTTGTCTTATTAAATGGATGAAAACCCTTTTCCTCTTCGTGCATTGCTACATGCTCATGAATGTATAAAATTTGTTGTTTCCTCTTCATTTCCATAAGATTTCTCTTGATCCCTCTCACATTCCGGATTTTATCATTCATATCATTCCATGAGATGGCATCCTTGAGATATTTTGTATATGCAACTCGTGCCTTGTCTATGCTTTCACTGTTGTTTATAAATATGCATCTTGAGACTTAGAGGCATCAAACTCTAAAAATATCTTCCATTATTCTTTATCTCCTTCCTCGTGCGCCGCCATGGAAAACTTGATTTACAAATTTTTGAGTTTAAAAACTTTTAATGGCTATGGCTGCCATTTCTCCATCTGGGTTTCATTTACTTTGCTTCGTGGCCCTTCAAATCTTTGCAAAAAGTATGTGAGTTTTTATAATACTATGCAAAAACAATTATAATGATCTCGACCATGATTGGAGATTTTTGGGTATGTATTCATTCTTCAGGAAAAGCTCAAGGGTTACTTTGAAACCCTAGCTATTGAAGTTGGTACCTTTTATATTTTGTATCTTCCCTTCTCCTTTTGAAATCTTGTATAGGTCATGGTTTATACTCTTTTTATAGTGCAGATATAAGGAATGGGATTTCTTTCTATACTTGTGAAAGAGAAAGTTGCTTATAATTTTATGATGCAATAGCCACAAATGATTTATCTTTGGAAAAGAGTTTGTTTTCATCTTGCATAAGATATGTATCTATACATTGCTATCATACAAAGGCTGCTTCTTCTACAAATATAATTATTGGTTTCAATGCCTATAATATTTCATAATTCAAGGCTGCACCTCCTTAGCTGTTAGGTCTACATGAATGCTTTGTGAACAATTGACTGCCCTCTTCATAATGATTGAGTATTATGTTTTAATGTCTGAGATAGTGCTGTAAAATTACATTTGATTGCAATATCATTGCCATCATGGTAGTCTTGTAGCATATCCTCTTTACCTGATGAATAAATCATGTCTCTTATTCCTTAAATGCAATTCTGTTAAAAGCTTGAGTTCCTATAAATGAATTTCTTCATTGTTTTTTTGTGTTGTTCCACTATGCATGTACATTCTTCATGATGATTGTTTACAACAAAGATGATGTTAAACACGACAACAATAAATGATGCGAAACATGATGTAAATGAAACATTTTATGTATGCCTGTTCACTATCACATTTATGACAATGTACTCTGTAGTATGTTGGGTTCGACCCTTGTGGGAGCCCACTTTTTCCCACATACTGAAATGTTGAATCATGAAGAACCAGTACCTGTACCTGCACATTAAACAAACTTGTTAGATAAAAACAATGAAATTCAATGTTCTTTTTTTATGGTGATTTCATCTTTTACTTGATGATGTGACCTTGACTCCTTTTTGTATATTCTTGATATGGTTGAATTATATTGATAGTTCATTGGTTTAGGTTATTCGATTGTTGATAACATATGATGAAATGTTATGTCTTGAGCTCTAACAAAATTCACCAACAATTTGCAGGTACATCTGAACCTAGGCATGAAGGATTGAAGACAGGAGGGGGCTGATGACAGAGCTAAAGATAAAACACCGACACCTCATTGAACAGGCAGTGACAAATATGATATTTCATTATATGCTTTCTTTTTATCTTTAGTTGAATAGCTTAGTTCTTTTGTTCTATCAATGTAATCCAATCATTCCCACGGCTTGTGTGGGACTTCTAAGCATTCATTTATCTTTCCTAGCATGAAACAACAATGTTTATGCCATCTTGTATGTTCCTTGATTTCAAAATGAATAAAATACAACATAATATGTAGTTTGATGAATTTTATGTGTCGTGAATCTTGCATAATAAACTAAATCTTATTTGAAATTCTGAATTTGCAATGAACTATCATCATAAAAATAATATAACTTTCACCTTAATGTAGCAAACAATTCTAGCTCTACCAAAATGAGCTGAAGGTAGAAATTTTGTTAACAATTACAACATATGAGACAAAACCATAATCATATTACATCATATCAAAGTGCACATACCATAATAAAATTTCAAAAAAGTTATAGCTAATATGTCATTCCAATGATGTAAAACATGCAACAATTCTAATAAATGTTAGTAAAGATCATAATGTTTTTTTTTATACAATTTAACTATCAACTGTAAATTCTATGACATAACCTTAAGTGCCAATCCTCTACATTTTGTGCTATATATGATTATGTTTGCCTTGAAGATCCTTTGAGAGTTAACTAGTCTATATATCTTCTTCTCCTATATTTCAGAATTGGATATTTTTCAAGGACATTTTGGCATTGTAATATGCTTCAAAGGTTCTTTGAGAATTAACTAGTCTATATGTCCCCGTATTTGAGAGTTAACATTTATGGTTTAGTTTTATGTTTGTAAGAAAGCTATGACATGCAACAATACTTGAACATACATAGAATAGTTCTTCAAGAAATTTTGTACTTTGATTATACTATTTTTAAGTTACCTTTTCATGTATATAATCATATCATGTTCATGTATGTTAATATAAGGAAGCTAGAGAGGTAGTTCAAAGAGATGGCCCTGAACTTTTGCATCCTCTTACAAAGTCTACAGGAACAGGAATAAGGATCAAATTTTAAGAGTCTGGTTTAAGTTTGAATTCAAGAAATGACAAAATTGTGAAGGCTGGAATGGCTTTTAATGTATCACTTGGGTTTCAGAATTTGCACTTGCAGGCTGGTAACCCCAAAACACATAATTTTTCATTGCTCCTTGCTGACACTGTGGTTGTTAATGATAAAGGGCCTGAAAATGCAACTAGGGTTATCTCCAAAGTATACACTGATTTTGCATACTAATTTAAAGACAATGATGAAGATAAGGAAGTGAAACAAAAACCCAAGGCTGAGGTAAATGGAGGAGAATCAGGCATCTCCAAGGCAACCTTATGATCTGATAATTAGGAGGTGACTAAAGAAGAGCAGTGCCGACAATACCAAGGTTAACTTGCAAGGCAAAAGAATGAGGAGACTGCAAGGGGGAATTGGTACAGGAGATGGACATGGCTCTTCTAGGCCATCCACTAAGATAGTTTCATACAAAAATGTGGATGATATCCCCATTTCTAGAGAGCTCATGATTCAGGTTGATACGAAAAATGATGTTGTTTTGGTACCCATATATGGAATCATGGTTCCATTTCATGTAGCCACCATCAAGAGTGTTACAAGCCAACAAGATGGAGGGAATTCTTATATAAGGATAATTTTTAATGTTCTAGGTACTAGATTTAATGCCAACTACATGCAAACATTGAAATTCCCTAGCAATATTTATGTTAAGGAAATTTCCTTTAGATCCAAGGATCCAAAGCACATCAACCATATGATACAAATGATTAAATCCCACAAACGATCTATAGCAATGAAAGAGTCTGAAAAGGAAGAGAGAGCTACATTGGTGACTCAAGAGAAACTTCAGCTTTCAAAAACAAAGCCAATTAGGTTGGCAGACTTGTGGATCAGGCCAACATTTGGTGGAAGAGGAAGAAAGATGACTGGAACTCTGGAGGCCCACCATAATGGATTTCAGTATTCAACCATGAGAGTAGAAGAGAGAGTTGATATCTTGTATCAAAACATTAACCATGCGTTCTTCCAACTAGTGGAGAAGGAGATGATTATTTTGTTTCATTTTCATTTGCATAACCATATCATGGCGTGGGAACCAAGAAGACTAAGGATGTCCAGTTTTATGTGGAGGTAATGGATGTGGTCCAAAATTTAGGAGGGGCAAGAAGGTCAATGTATGATCTTGATGAAATTGAGGAAGAACAAGAGAAGGACAGGAAAAATAAAATCAATGCAGATTTTCAAGGATTTGTCAAGTGAGTAAGAGAGCTATGGGAGTAGCCTCATCTAAAATATTTTGAACTAGAGTTTGATATACCATTTAGAGAGCTTGGTTTTCATGAAGTTCCTTTTAAAGCCTCTTCTTTTATTGTTCCTACGATAAACTGTTTGGTAGAGTTGGTAGAATTACCTTTCTTAGTAATCACTATTAGTGAGATTGAGATTGTTAACCTTGAGAGAGTAGGACTTGGACAAAAAGAATTTGATATAGCTAGTATTTTCAAAGACTTCAAGTGGGATGTACTCTGCATTGACGCCATTCCTTAATCTTTGCTTGATGACATCAAGGAATGGCTAAACTCCATGGATCTAAAGTATTATGAAAGCAAAATGAACTTGAACTAGCGGCCAATTTTGAAGACTATTACTAATGATCCAGTTAAATTTATTGAAGATGGTGGTTGGGAATTTTTAAATATGGAAGCTAGTGATTCTGATTTTGATAATTCAAAAGATTTAGATCAAGGATACGAACCCTATGATGTAGAAGAGGAATTAGAATCAGATTTCATGTAGCCACCATCAAGAGTGTTACAAGCCAACAAGATGGGGGGAATTCTTATATAAGGATAATTTTCAATGTTCTAGGTACCGATTTTAATGCCAACTACATGCCAACATTGAAATTCCCTAGTAGTATTTATGTTAAATAAATTTCCTTTAGATCCAAGGATTCAAAGCACATCAACCATGTGGTACAAATGATTAAATCCCACAGACAATCTGTAGCAATGAAAGAGTCTAAAAAGGCAGAGAGAGCTACATTGGTGACTTAGGAGAAACTTTAGCTTTCAAAAACAAAGCCAATTAGGCTGGAAGACTTGTGGATCAGGCCAACATTTGGTGGAAGAGGAAGAAAGATGACTAGAACTTTGGAGGCCCACCATAATGGATTTCAATATTCAACCATGAGAGTAGAAGAGAGAGATGATATCATTTATCCAAACATTAAGCATGCATTCTTCCAGCCAGCGGAGAAGGAGATGATTACTTTGCTTCATTTTCATTTGCATAACCATATCATAGTGGGAACCAAGAAGACCAAGGATGTCTAGTTTTATGTGGAGGTAATGGATGTGGTCCAAAATTTAGGAGGGGTGAGAAGGTCAATGTATGATCTTGATGAAATTGAGGAAGGATAGCAAGAGAGGGACAAGAAAAATAAAATCAATGCAGATTTTCAAGGATTTTTCAAGTGAGTAAGAGAGCTATGGGAGCAGCCTCATCTATAAAATTTTGAACTAGAGTTTGATATACCATTTAGAGAGCTTGGTTTTCATGGAGTTCCTTTCAAAGCCTTTGCTTTTATTGTTCCTACAATATATTGTTTGGTAGAGTTGGTAGAATTACCTTTCTTAGTAATCACTATTAGTGAGATTGAGATTGTTAACCTTGAGAGAGCAAGACTTGGGAAAAATACATTTGATATGGCTATTGTTTTCAAATACTTCAAGCAGGATGTACTCGACATTGACGCCATTCCTCAATCTTCGCTTGATGGCATCAAGGAATGGCTAAAATCCATGGATATAAAGTATTATGAAAGCAAAATGAACTTGAACTGGCGGTCAATTTTGAAGACTATTACTGATGATTTGGATAAATTTATTGAAGATGGTGGTTGGGAATTTTTGAATATGGAAGCTAGTGATTCCGATTCTAATAATTTAGAAGAGTCAGATCAAGGATATGAACCCTTTGATGTAGAAGAGGAATCAAAATCATATTTCATGTAGCCACCATCAAGAGTGTTACAAGCCAACAAGATGGAGGGAATTCTTATATAGAGATAATTTTCAATGTTCCAGGTACTAGCTTTAATGCCAAATACATGCCAACATTGAAATTCCCTAGCAGTATTTATGTTATGAAATTTCCTTTAGATCTAAGGATTCAAAGCACATCAACCATGTGGTACAAATGATTAAATCCCATAGATGATTTGTAGCAATGAAAGAGTATAAAAAGGTAGAGAGAGCTACACTAGTGACTTAGGAGAAACTTCAGCTTTCAAAAACATGATATCAATATGTCAAATATATGACTATGGCCAATATCCATATTTCCCATTGAAGCAAACTATGTCATTGTTTTTCCTTCGGGGCATCGACGAGATATTAGATGATCTCTCCCCAATACCCCTTAGTCTCTCCGATATCTACCTTAGGCATGTAATTAATCACTTATGACATTCTTTGTGTTATCGACTCATTGGGGAAACTTTGTTTATATTCTGCATATATCAATTGTTCCTCCTGATACCCTTTTCTTCTATTAGTTCATCGTTGTATTGGGGAAATTGTGCTTTTTGTCAGCTTGATAGGTTTGTGTCTCACCGATACCACTGTGTACTTTATTAATAATGATCTTCATCATGCTGCTGTATCGGTCCATTGGTGAGACAAAATGTCATCTTTCCTCGAGATACTTTGGTGTCTCTGATATGCTTTGCTTGGGCTATTGGGGAGACAACAAGATGTGTTTTGGTGATATTTGAATCTTACTTCGATGAATCAAACCTTGTTAGCTCTGTATTCCTCATTGACTTGCTCATTCGGTCACCAATCACTTAAGTCATTAGAAAGATATCTTTACCAACCCCTTGCATAGTTTTGTCGGTCGGTCGATGTTATATTGTCCCATTTAATTTTTCCTAGGTCAGGCTCGTTATTATTTTTTCAGTTGGTTGTGACATCCGCCTCATGGGTTATAATCCCGTTAACCTAGTCATGGTCCCACTTTTAAAACTAACATTAATTGCATGTGCAGAAATACTGCTCATCCCATTTGAAGGTCGCATCTTAGCCATTGCTCACAAACCTTGCGAGATTTGAATATTGATCTCCAAAATGATGCGAGGTTGGTGAATGTTTGACACATGTGCACTCGCAGTGTTGAAGGTAAATCTTGGCCGTATATCACACACCTCACACGAATTAGACAAGTACTCTCCAAAAGATTGTGAGGTCTATGAATGATGGACATTTGGACTGTTTCCTTCACTTGGGAAAGGAGATGGAGCCCATGGGAGAGGATGATATGGTCTCCATTCAACAAGTTTTCATTGGCCGATGAGGTAATGAATGAAGGCAAATAAAATTCAAACCATGTTGAATTGATCTCGACCATTCTCTATGCCATCTTGGAAAGAGATCAACGACTGCTATTCAAAATTGGATGCATGGCTAATTGAACCATTTGCTTCACATGAGCGAGCAATAATGGTGGAGAGGACACCCGCAACTGCTATTTTTTTGACATTAATGCACATAACAACTTATTTTCTTCACACAATTCAGGATTGCAAGTAAATTCAAATCCTTCAGGAGATCATGCAAAGTATTTCAAGCTGCAACTCGAACAAATTAGGGTTTCTTGTGAATGAAAAAGTCGTAAGTCAAATTACAAGCTTTATCTTTTAAACAATCTTGATTTAAGGCAGGTTTTCACTTCTTTCTTTCAAATTGGAATAGCTTGCATGTTTTAATTGCTTTGTTTCACTTTAAAATTGTGCATAAGTGTGGTCTTCTGCTATGCTTCAAAATTTGTATATCCAATTTGTGCAAGTTGTTAATTAAGCACTAGGTATTGAGCTATCCTAGGTCAATACCCTAGCCTACTTTGAACCTACCTAATTTTCCATGGCTCCCAAATCCTAAGGGTCTGGTTTTGAAACCCCAACTAGGTTACTCTCTTAGGATATTGTTGACCAAATCAAACCCTTGACAAGTAAGAAAGCTCAGGGGCAGGTAATATTTTATGGTCCTAGGATTTGTGAGGGGTTGTTGGATAAGCAACATTGTATCAAGGATGCTGAAACACCTTTCACTGGATGGCACATGTTCAAGAATTGGTTCGGAAATAGAAATTGTGGAGTTCCCACATGCAATACTTGGAGATTAGACATGGGTAAACTTGTGGTCCAAAATGTCTATATGGATGTGGACTTGCTAAAAGACATTGCAATAAGGTATGACCCTGTTTCTAGGGTAATTAGGGCATTTGATGGCATTGAGATGGTCAGGATTATCAGAGAATAAATTGATGAAGTCTTTGAATTGTCTGAGTGGAATAAAGATATGATCCCTATTGACCTGGATGTTTTCAGGAAAGAGTATGAAAATACCAAGGTATTGTTCAGAACCACAATGTTTCCAATACATACTGCTACCACATGATATGGAAAAAATAAGAGACGAATAAAGATTGAAAAAGATGAGAGGGAACCTTTCCCTATGAAAAAAATTGCTAACTACTTTAAGAAGACCTTCTATTCCTTATGCCAAATCATTGGTTTTGATCCACCAAAAAATATGTGAAAAGAATATATGTACATGGCATGGCATATCCAACATGGAGCTTTCAACGTGGTCTATGATTATGCTACTTACTTGGTAGAGCATATGCACAAGGGTTTGGTTTCTCTTAAGGAAGGAAAGAACTGGGTTAAATTTTGGTGGTACTCCCTATTAATGCATATGTTTCTATGTAAGTGAAGGAAATACTTTGGCATAGATATGTCATTGAAGATGAAAGAGGAGGGTCTTGAGCTACTGGTTCAGTGTTGGACTGGGATTCTAGAAAGACATGATAAAAAGTTTGATTATGTGGTCTTTCACAATGTGTTTTCCTCCAAGCTAAGGAGATCCTTGATTCATGATCCACCAAGGATCCCAAAGGAGATTCATGATTTCTTGAGACCTATGGAAAGGAGGCCTGAATTTTAGATAACTCATAATTGGCAAGATATCATTCCCTATCCAGATACAACTATATTTAGGGTATATGGGACACCTATCAATCCTTATGTGCTACCATGTGATGTATCTTTGAGGATTGGATTTATTGAAATAATGAGACAACTAGGAGCCGCACAAATGGTGCATCTGCTAGAAAATCAGGAGAAGGGGTCTTTCTTCCTTGAATGGACAACCTTTGCAGACTTTGTGATGGTTAAGGGAGGGTGGAAACATTTTGTTAAGATATTGGAACCCTATGACTTGAGGATAGTGTGCTCTAGAAACCATGACCTTGAGGGTTTCATTGCTGTAGTAAAGGAAAGGATAAGGACCAGTGTATTTGTGCATAACTTTTACTACCCTCAAGATGTTATCAGGAATATTTTGGATTTTAGGGTGCAAGAGGAAAAGAAGACCATGTATCTTTCCTTCAAAAAGATGGTTGAGAAAGCCTTGGAGTCTGATCCTAGATATGACCCTTTTCCAAATATTAGGGGAGAATGGGGAAGAGTACAATATGTTTTGGAAAAAATTGAAAGTGTTGTGGGTGTATTAAGAAGGGAAAGAAAAATTCAGGATAAGGGGAAGTAATTGGTGATAGAAGAGGGGCCATTTGCACGTGAGGAGGAAAGACCTTCGTATGAGCCTCCAAAAAAAATAGAATATATTCTAGGAGGAAGGAGATTGTTAAGAAATAACAGACATTGCCAACCCCTACTACCTTAGAAGGGTCAAGGGCAACTTCTCTAGTTAGGTCAGTATCATCACCTCCTAGGCAGGCTTCGCCTATTGTTATTGAGATTGATTCACCCCCAAAAGGACCATCTCCATTAGAGCAGCCATCGACCAAGAAGCAAAAAGTTGAGGTGAGAAAAATTGTTGACTGCCCGAACACCGAGGAAGAAGAAATATTAATCACTCTTGAGGAGATGCAATAGGAAATGCATTCTCCCCCAAGGGAAATTGTAGCAGATATGGTAGAAAGCAGCCTTAGATTGGGAAAATGGGAGTTGAGTGGGACAAGCTACTTGGATGGCTTGAGACATGAAGCTTGTAAATAATTTATGGAGGATGACTCTTTTATTAAAACATGAGCATTCCAAGATTTTTCTTGGAGGGCTAAGGTTCCAATTTATGCTAAGAATGTAGCCAAGGAGAGGAGTTTACATCCTGAACTCCCTGAGAATGTTATCCGAGCAAATGTAATGAAAGCCATGAATACAGAATTTCAAAGTATTATAGTTGAGGAAGGAAGGGCGCTTGTGCAAAAAAGTGGAGTTTTGTTATTGCCCGAATGGGACATTGTTGATGTTGTTGTATTGGACACCATAAGAAGAGCTGAAAGGCCATTATTTCAAATTGAAGAATAAGCTAGGTTGGAAATCAATAGATCAAAATTTAGTGAAAAATGGGATGCCTTGGCCATTTGGTCATTGTCTACGAGATCTAGGAAACCAATTGTGGCAGAACTAGTTGACTTTAGTGGAAAATTGGTTATAAGAAGAGTTTTTAACACTCTAGCTCTAGAGGTAGTAGACATGATGGTGAATGTTGCCAAGTTTTCCAAAGCAACTGTAGAAAGTTTAAATACTGGAAGGGACTCATTGAGAGGACACTATAATGATCTTTTGGTTGAATATGATAAGAGTCAACAAAAAGTTTCTAAGATAGAAACAGAGCTAGCACTTTGGAAAGGACAAGTGGAGATGTTGAAGTCTCAAGGAAAAACTAGCTCAATCCAAGCTACATCAACCATTCCAGTGGAAAATTCCCAACCTTCTTTTTCAGAAAAACCCGTGACCATAATACCATACAACTTGGGCTAGGATCCACATGCAACTGATGAGCTTACAAGGGAGCAACTGGGAATGCAAATATAACTACAAAAGGGAATGTGTGTATTGCAGTCCAATGAGAGGGTGACATGTGTACAACTTGGCTTGAGGCTTGTTTTGCTCCCTTATTCTATAAAAGGGAATTCAAGGCCAATTGTACAGGTCTTTTTTTGAATTCTGGAGTCGAGTAAGCAAGTAGAAAGCACAAAGCAAATGCATTTTGAGTCGATGTCTTAGGTTTTGAGTTAATCTAGCCAATTTTGTCAATTGTATGGTTTCTAAACATTTCTGAGTTAAATATGTAAGTCTCATGAGGTCATTATCTCTCCATTCATACATTTTATACGAATTATTAATGAGAATGTTATCAAAGATCTTTTCATTAATGTTCATTGTTGTCTAACTTTATGTCTTAGAGTAAAGACAAGGTCTTATTCACCCTTTATGTAATATCATAAAGTTCACTCTTGTTAACTTGATTGCTACAATGAATTACACATCTTTTAGAAAGTGTTCATAATCAAATTAACTATCAAGACTATTCAAGCCATATACAACAATTACCATTAAATTATATCAACCTTCCTTCCTCGACCCCAAGGCAACAAGAAGAATTCCCCCCCAAAATGGTTCCCCATTCCTTCCTTTTCTCCCTCATATCCCTTAAAACAAAGCACATTAAATACTAGTACTTCCCAAAGCTATTATGACAGAGGAGAGTTAATTCGTACTGCCAATGATCAAAGTACACAACAAATAGAGTACAACTGTAACTGTTTATCTCTAGTATCACTCTATAACCTCTTCAAAGATTATTGAAACTCAACTCAAGAAATGTAAATTGAGATATTAACAAAACAATATCCAACTAAGTTATTGAAAGTCAACTATTGATACCCCATTCTCCATCCAAATTACAAAATCAGCCCACTTTTTGCTTTGTAACTTTTCCTTTTCAAATTGCTTTGGATGTGGGCCATACTTCTCCTCCTATCAAAACATGGCACATGGACTAGTTAAACTAATTAATATGCAATCATAAATTTTTTCCTAGGAAATAAAAAATATCATTTAACATATTAAATATACTTACAAATGTACAGATCAAGGCCTGTAAACCTTTCTGGCCACTGTGATGTGTGGCACGAAGTTTGTTAAGCCTAGCCTTGGAGGCCTTGTCCTGAAACATATATTGTGTGTGGGAAATGTTAGTATCAAAATGATATGAAAAAAACACACCAATACAACATTGAACTAAAGGAAGCTAAATAAAATGAAATCAATGAAATCAAATAGAGCTTCTTCAGAATTGTTCCATTGTCCTCTATCTCCAGTGATTTGCTTGAAGTTGTTGCTCTCAGATTGTATAAGCAAAGCTTCTTAGAATGGCAACTTGCAGAACGAGTATGCAAAGAGAGAATACTTCTCTATCCTATATGCTGGTGGAGTGAAATGTTGATATATGGATATGCATAGGGGCTGTAGATTATGCACATGGGCTGTGGATTATGGATGCTATTGAAACTATGATATGAGGTTGATAGGCCATGATATGGATTGATAATATGCTAAACTATGCTATGCTATGATTCTAGAGGCTATGAATGTTGGAAGGCTGATTGGCTATAGTTTTCCTATATGAAAGCTTCATTTTCTTCAAAGACCCGACAATCCCTTTTATAGAATTTTATAGGCAAGAGCCTAGCTGGAAAAGATCAATGGCTATAAGATTGTCTGGTAAATTTGAATGGTGAGAGATGGAGAGGTTGAGAGGAAGATGGAAGATGTTGGGAGGTTGGAGAGAAGAATGGAGGTTTGTCTTCAACCCACGGGAACAACTTTGCTTAGAAACAGAGAAATTTGTTAATTTGCTATTTTAAAGTTATTTCACGGTTGTTGTAGATAATCCAAATTAAATAAATAAATTTATTTAATTTTATGTGAGTTTGAGGATTTAAAATATTTGATGTGAATAGACTTTAGAAGTTTTAATTAAATATTTGGAATATTTAATTGCGAATAGAATTTGAAAGAATTAATTAAATATTTAGAATATTTAATTGTGAATGAAATTTAGAGGTTTTTTTAGAATAGAAGAATATTTAATCTTTATTTGAATAAAATATTCAAGCCAAGATTATATGATAATTAATATAAATAAATCATAATGTTTATTTAATTAATTAAGAAATGGATAAGAAAAGTGATTAAATAAACTTATTTATTTAATCAAAATGAAAGAATGAACAATATAAATAAATTATTTAGATTTATTTATACAGATTAATTGAGATTTAATTAAATATTAAAAATATTTAATTAATTATCACTATTATGTGACCATTTAGGTGTATACATTTTGCCCCTCTTTGAAGTGATGTGTTTTCGCATTGCTTCAAAGAATTTTGAAATTTTCCCCAGATTCTGATTGTCGAATGTTGATAGGTATATGCCCCCTCATACGATGAATCGATAAGATTTTGATTTTTGTGATTTTTTTTGAATTTTTAGATTTGTTGGAATTTTTTGATTTTTATGAGTTTTAAAATGTTGATTCATTGTTAAAAAATGATGATGTGAAGAAATTTACATGGAAAGACATGAGATGAAAAATTGATGACCTAAATTGCCCCTACTGTGATAAAATGTGATAAAATGCCCCAATTTTGCCTTTAAATAGGTTAAAAATGTCATTTTCCATGTCATTTTCCCATTTTAACCTAGTAAAAATTGAAAATTTTGAGCTCTAGAGTGAGAAAGATGGGACTTCCTACCCACCAACACCATTTCGAGCACATTTGACGACATTAGCGTCTGACACACTATGGACCCATGACTTTGTATTAATTGTTTGCGTGTTGCATTGCCCTGATTTTGATGATGTTTGTCTGATAAATTTGTTCCCAAGGTCATTGGAAAACAAATAATAGCTGATAAATTTTCTTTCAAGTTAATGAAAAACAAATAGTTGTTTGATAAGTTTGCTTCTAAGGTTGTTAAAAAAAAACATGATTTTGATAAAAAAATTTCCATGATGATGAAAAAAAAATAGGTTGTTGATAAGTTTGCTTCTAAGGTTGTAAAAAACAGACAGGATTTTGATAAATTTGCTTTCCATGATGATGAAAAAAAAATAGGTTGTTGATAAGTTTGCTTCTAAGGTTGTTAAAAACAAACAGGATTTTGATAAATTTGCTTTCCATGATGATGAAAAAAAAATAGGTTGTTGATAAGTTTGCTTCTAAAGTTGTTAAAAACAAACATGATTTTGATAAATTTGCTTTTCATGATGATGAAAAACAAATAGTTTGTTGATAAGTTTGCTTCTAAAGTTGTTAAAAGCGAACAGGATTTTGATATATTTGCTTTTCATGATAATGAAAAAAAAATAGGTTGATAAATTTGCTTCTAAAGTTGTTAAAAGCGAACAGGATTTTGATAAATTTTCTTTTCATGATGATGAAAAACAAATAGGTTGTTGATAAGTTTGCTTCTAAAGTTGTTAAAAACAAACATGATTTTGATAAATTTACTTTCCATGATGATGAAAAACAAATAGTTTGTTGATAAGTTTGCTTCTAAGGTTGTTAAAAATAAACAGGATTTTGATAAATTTTCTTTTCATGATGATGAAAAAAAATAGTTTGTTGATAAGTTTACTTCTAAAGTTGTTAAAAGTGAACAAGATTTTGATAAATTTGTATTAAGATTTGATTGATATGTCGTGATGAATTGATATTGATGTTGCTTTGACTTGATGATTCTTCCTATTCAATAGGAGAGATTGAGCATCTTGCAGTTACGGGAGCGATTCCTGAAGACATGGAGATTGATTCCGTAGCTTGGACAGGCAGATAGAGATGTGATCGAGGCATGCAGATTGACCTTGTTACTTGACATGCCTGAGGTGAGTCTCAATAGAGCCTTATTGAAAGCACTTGCGGAGAGGTGGCACAATGACACAAACACCTTTCATTTGCCGACATGAGAGATTATCATGACTCCTAAGGATGTGTATCACATCTTGAAGATTCCAGTGATGGGTGAGATAGTGAGATTTGATGGTCGAGAGGCAGGAGGTATTGATGCCTTGAGGCAGATATTCAGAGATGATCATATTGCGGGATATTATATCTCATGGGCGGAGATGACGGATTTGTATGCACCCTTACCCTTCGTACTTGCAGGCTTCATTGGAGGTGTTCTATGCCCCGACCATAGGTCGAAGGGCTTTGCAGTCGGGTGGGGTCGTGTACTTGAGAGTATGGTGATGCAGGGTACATGATAGGCTTTGGGATCGTGCATGCTTGCACATTTATATGATGAGCTACACCATATTGTGTACGGTTGAGGCCAAAGTTTAGCTGTTGGTTGTTTGCTTTTACAAATATGGGCATGGGAGCATTTTGCCGTTATGTGACCATTGAATCGTGGATGACGACTTGTCAGTCGACCGTATAGATTCAGATATACCGATGTCATTGCTTAGCCGAGGCTGGGAAAATTGGATCATTAGCAGCGTCTTCTGGATGATCTCGATACAGTATGTTGGTGGCCCTATGTAGATTATGAGGCATGGCTAGAGGATGCTAGGGAGATGCCCTATGTCTTTACCTCTAGATATCTGATTGGTCGTACTCCTGGGATTATTGAGAGGTTTCTTCTTGGTTGGGTGTGGCGACAATATGGTCGGCCTCAGGGTATGCCATAGGGTTCTTCTATTTATGCACGTCGGCAGCAAGAGCTTACAGTGTGGGGTCCGCGGATTGCATATGATGTAGCAGTGGCAAAGTTCACCAGTTTGGGAGTACAAATGTGGGACTATAGAGCTGATATTATTGATGGGGGGATGACTCCAGAGTATGCTCAGTATGTGTTGGAACATCCTGTGCCACGATTATTTGATCCTGATGAGCCTACTGCTCCAGTTGCAGAGCAAAGACCACATATAGGAGGACATAGGTGACAACAAGAGGGTGCTTCAGAGAGTGATGACTCTGAGGAGGATGATGATTATGAGTCAGATGGGGATGGAGATAGTAGTGATGAGGAGAGTGGGGGTGATAGTGGTGGAGGAGGTGGCAGAGGTGGCAGAGGTAGTGATGGAGGTGGTGGCAGAGGTGGACTATGGATGAGACATTTAGCTCCATCGTCTTCAGTAGATCTAGTGGTGCCGAGTCGGATAATAGCAAAGTGAGTCACGAGCTTATAGGGTCAATTAACGGGGCACAAACTTGGTTACACAACTACATGGGCAATTGGCGGCGGTGAAGCGGCCGAGAGATACGAAGCGGGGCAATCGGGGTGAGGAGGCCATGGCCTTAAGGCGTGATGCGAGAGGGCGGTATGGTGGCATGGTGAAGAGAGGCGACCAAGATCCATTTAGGCGAGTTCTATTAGGATGGGATACCGTGATGTAGTGCCACGGTGAGTTATACTGCGGTCTGGAATCTACACATGATAAATATAATTTCTGGCGGGGGTGTATTGTAACCATTACCTAGAGGAGGATCATCGGTAATTAGATGGAGTCCATCCCGGGAATTACCGGTGGAAGCGGGTTTATTAGGTGTAGGTGGGACAGGTTCCAAACTAGCACCATCAGAGGATAGCACTTTGTAGTGCTTTTTATATGATGTGTTATCAATTTTCTATTGAGACATTTGTATACACACTGATATGATCCCATTTTGGATGATGTTATGTCATGCATAGCTAACATCTTTGTATATTTTGACATTCATTTTTGAGATAATATGATATGCAATGATATTTGTTTGTACGATGAGTACGTCTATTTTCTATATGCATGATGTTTTATGTGATGGTTTCACGATGTTAATGCTTATGATGTATATATATGCATGATTTTTAGATATGAAAATGAAAGTGCAATGTTATGATATGATTGCAATCTATTGATGAATGATTTTATGAATATGAATGTGAAATGATGGATGGTACAATTTATGAATGCCCATGAATGTTTTTATTATGATGTATGCTTTGTTTTTTTTATGAATGTCAAAATCTACTCAGTCATTTATTGGAAAGATATGAAACTTTGATACTTTTCCAGCTTTCTTATAAATGCAAAATGCAGATTCTAAAATGAATATAATCTATACTGACCATGCAGGGTATCTATACAATATTGCCATTCTGAGAGCTTATTTGTGCTTTTTGTGTCATCATAGAGCATTGAAATGTTGAAAGTTAATACAAGCATCAAAGGGTATGTTAGCACCAGTGATGACCTGAGTATTGCTTTCATGATTTTTGATATAACAAGATAATACAAGCATCTAGGTATAATTAAACTGAGATGACCTGAGTATCGCTTGCATAAACAAACAAGAGTTAACCCGTTTCCCATGCAAATTCTGAAATATCATCAATGATACTTAGTAGAGCATGTCTCACGACCAGTTTGCATAGTACTAATGATTCAGTCACAAACAACAGACAAAGAAAAAAAATCATGTACTCCTTCCTTGCTTTTCTAGTTCAATACATCATCAAATTGCTCCAGAGATATGATAGAAAATCAACCAACAATTCAAATTTTTCCTAAAGTATTCCAAACATTATTCAGATTAAGATCATCCAACTTGGTTATCAACATTGATGTTTTTGTTTTGATTAACATTGTTTTGACCATGTTGTTTGATGTCGTTGGCATTGAGTGATCATTTTGGTGTTGTGGTTGATTTGATGAGTCAATGTATGCTGCATTTTGACAAACCGTCATTTTCCCGTTTATGATGTTTTAAAAGCTCGTTGCCCCTCTCTTTTTTAGTCTGTTTTTCTACCCCCAGTGTAAACAAAACCTAAATATTATGGATATGTACAAATTTCATCAAGCCATGATGAAACACAAGGATTCCCATTGCATGATATGCATATGGTAGATATGTACAAATGATAGATATGGATAGATGATGCCGTAAAGTGAATGCAAGACATAAGCTAATAGATAGAGGAGACCATTTTGATCACAAGTAGTGCCTGTTTGCTAGGTTTCACCACTTGTTTTTATTGCACTTTTTTAGATCATTTGAATATTTTTTTTGTTTTTTTTGTTTTTTTTAGGACTTTTTTCTGATTTTTTTTGTATTTTTTAGGACTTTTTTTGATTTTTTTGTATTTTTTCAGGACTTTTTCATTTTTGATGATTCAAACATAGAAATTCTTTAGATGAATGTTGTTGATCGGCTCTTCAAATAGGTCCCCTTCTGACGCAGATAACTGATATGCTCCAGAACCGTATGCTGCAATGATGACAAATGGACCAAGCCAATTTGGTTCAAATTTTCCTTTCTTTTCTCTGTCTTGCTAATTGCGTGGATTTTCTTTCAAAACTAAGTCACCTACTTGAAATGTCTGTGGTTTAACTCTGTGATTGTAGCTATGAGACATAACTTGTTGATAACCCTTCAAATGATCAGCTACATGTTGACGTCTTTCATTTAACAATTCTAGCTCTTACAGACGAGATACTTGGTAGTCTTCATCATTTATCAATCCTTTCAGTGAGACCCTAAGCAAAGGTATTTCAACCTCTAATGGTAAGATCGCTTCTGCTCCATATACTAAGGCATATGGGGTAGCTCCTATTGGTTCTATATGCCCATAAAGCTGGATTTAACTGGACATGCCAATCACAACCGGCATCATTTACCATCTTCTTCAAGATCTTCAAGATTGTTTTGTTTGAAGCTTCTGCTTGACCATTTCCTTGTGGATAGTAAGGTGTAGAGAACCTATGTTGGATGTGAAATCTTTCACAAAGTTCGTCAACATCATGATTCTTGAAAGGCCTCCCATTATCAGTGATGATAGAATTAGGAATTCCATATCGGTAGATGATGTAATTCAGGATAAATGGAGAGATTTGTTTACTGGTCACGGTCATCAAAGGAACAACTTCGATCCATTTTGTAAAATATTCTGTAGCCATGATGATGAATTTATGCCCATTTGATGATGAAGGATGAATTTTTCCAACAAGATCTAGTCCCCACTGAGAAAAAGGCCATGTCGGAGTGAAAGGCTATAGTTCCTGTGCAGGTGCATGAATAAGATTCCCATGGATTTGGCATTTAGAACACTTCTTGACAAAAGTAAAAGATTCTCTCTCCATGGTAGGCCAATAATATACCATTCTAACAAGTTTCTTGGCTAAGGTTAAACCACTTGAATGAGTTCCAAAAATACCACCATGAACCTCTTGTAAGGCTTGTTTAGATTCGTCACGTTCAAGACATCGAAGGAGCATACCATCAAGACCACGTCGGTAAAGGATATTAGCGATCAAGGTATATCGGGATGATTGGTGTATGAAATTCCTTTTTTGGTTTTGGGATAAGTCCGGAGATAAGATGTTATTTTTCAGATAGGTATAAATCCTGCCATATAAAGGTGAATCAAAATCGGTTAAATGGAATATGACTTGGATCTCAGGATTATCATAGGCGAGAGAAAACAATTGTTCCACCAAGAATTCATACCGTTTTTTATTTTCTGATAATTGTAACAAGGAAGCAATTGTAGCCATTGCATCTACAACTTTATTATCAATCCTTGGGATTTGTGAAAACTTGATTGCCACAAAATACTTTTTAAAATCATCCACCATGTTCTTGTAAGGTAGCAGCTTATCATCTTTAGTCTGATAATCATCATTGATTTGATTAATGACAAGTTGTGAATCACCATAGACTTGCAACTCTGTAATCCGCCAGTCCAATGCTATCTTCATTCCTGTGAGCAATGCTTCATATTTAGCTATGTTATTTGTGTAGGGAAACATCAACCGATATGATTTTGGAATGATATGTTCTTCAGGTGTGACAAAAAGAATCCCTGCCCCTGAGCCATGTTGCGTGTAAGATCCATCAAAGTACAATGTCCATGATTTCTTAATTGTTGCTATGAAGACGTCTGCATCAGGAAATTCAATGTGCATTAGGTTTTCTTCTTGTAAAGGTGCTTCAGCCAACTAATCTGTGATGACTTGTCCTTTCATAGCTCTTCTATCTACATAGTGAATGTCAAACTCACTTAAGATCATTACCCATTTTGCAAGTCTTCCTATTAAGGTAGCTTTGATTAAGAGGTATTTTAGTGGATCGATTTTGGTTATCAGCTTAACTGTATGAGCCAACATATAGTGGCACAACTTTTGAGAAGCAAACACTACTGCTAGGCAAGCTTTTTCAATGAAAGTGTAGTTTAGTTCATGACTTGTTAAAGTTCTGCTGATATAGTATATGGCCCTTTCTTTGCCTGTAGAATCCTCCTATGCTAGTAACGCTCCCAAAGATACTTTTGTCGCTGAAATATATAGTATGAGTGGCTTTCCTGGAACTGGTGGAATTAGGACTGGTGGATTTATGAGATATTGCTTGATCTGATTAAATGTTGCTTCACACTTTTCCTCCCATTTGAATGGGACATTTTTATGCAATAGATGTGTAAATGGTAAGCTTTTGTCTGCCAGTTGAGCTATAAACCTCATGATGGACTGTAGTCATCCTTGCAGTGATCGAAGCTGACTGATATTTTGTGGTGGTGGCATGTCCATTATAGCTTATACTTTTTCTGGATCAACCTCTATGCCCTTTTCTGAAACAATGTATCCCATGAGTTTTCCAGATTTAACGCCGAAGGCACATTTCTTTGGATTGAGTCAAACATTGAACTTCTCCATTTTGATAAAGATCTTTGACAAGATTTATAGATGTCCTTCTCTTGTGTTGGATTTGGCAAGGAGATCATCGACACAATCTTCCATGAATGTATGCATCATATCATGAAAAATTGTTGTCATTGCCCGTTGGTATGTAGCTCCTGCATTCTTTAACTCAAATAGCATTATGTTCCAGCAATAGGTACCCCAAGGGCATGTGAACGCTATTTTATCTTGATCCTCTGGTGCAATATTTATCTGGTTGTATCCTGAAAATCCATCCATTAATGAATACATTGCATGGACAGTAGTTAAATCAACAATCATATCTATGTTTGGCAAAGGGAAGTCATCTTTGGGACATGCTTTGTTCAAATCTCTAAAATCTATACAAATTCGAATCCTTCTGTTCAGCTTTGAAATAGGTACGATATTGGAGATCCATTTTGCATAGTCAATAGACCGAATGAATCCAACATCTAAAAGTTTCTTTAACTCTTCTTTAACCAATAATGCAACATGTGGATGTATTTTTTTGAGTTTTTGCTTCACAGGTTTTTCCCCTGTGTTTATAGATAAATGATGCATTATCAGATTAGGATCTAACCCTGGCATATGACCAAGTGAAGTTGATTTGATTCTCCTTCAAGAACTCTTTAAATTTTTGTACTTCTTCCACTGTTAATGATGCTGCAAGTTGCAATATTTTTGGCTGCTCTGTTGTACATATGTTGATTGATTCTATTGGCTCAATCAAAATAGAATATATTTCTTGATAATGTTTGGGAAGAGTGTCAAGTTTCTCATCCTTCAGTGCCTCAAAAAGGTTTTCATCGTCGGATTCGCTCTTTATTTTTCTCTTGTTGTGATCTACTACTGCCATTTTTCGGTTTTCACCGATAGATCCATCTTTTATTTCATTTATTTTGTAGCTAAGAGACTTGACACCCTCCCTATCAAAATATTGAATATGAGATTCTTTGATGGAACACTTATTTTCTTGATTAGATGAACAAAGGAAATTTACAATATCCTCATCATCATGGAATGTATGGATATGGATAGGTGTATCGTTGTCCCAATCAATAAGTTTCGGATAGACTAAAGGTATGGGATCATTAGGTTGGGTAAGGTCTTGAGCTGTCAAAGTCATGATATGATTGTCATTTTCATGATGGACAAGGTCTATGATGGTATTCTCCTATCGATTATTAATCTCATTAAAATTTGAATCATCCTCAGTTAAGTCATCATCATATCATGATTCAAATTCAAGTGATTGTGTTCCTGAGCTTTCTCCTTGTATGAGAACGGGTGCATATTTGTGCATGGTATCAACTTGTTTGTCTCTCCAAAATTCATCGTTATAGATGGTGTATTCATCGTTATAGATGGTGTCCCATTCATATTCATTGGAATCAGTGTCTGAACTATTCTGCAATTGGAAAACTGATCCATAAAATTTTTGTAGAGTGACATCTTCATGGGGTTTATCTGAAATTGATTCTCCTTCATGAGTTTGCTGTGCTCACTGTGAAGTTGACTCTTCTGTATCTTTACCATATCCAAGTCCTATTTTATCATTTGGATGTATTGAAATATGTTGAATTGGCTCAATGATTCCTTCTTTTCTTTTTCCTATAGGACCATTTCCTTCATAGCCCATTCTTTGCATGATAGTATATCCTTTGCCATATTGGTCAGTAGGTAACTTGATGTGCAAGACATATTCATCTTCATCTTTGTATAGCCAGCTTAGGATTCCCCTATCTTCGGCTTCTTCCTCGATGGTGTTAGCTTTAATGAATTGTCCATCAAACTTTGTGATTGGCACAAAAGCTTGGGATGTAGAGGTTGTTGCGATCTTTTGATTTGATAGGGTTGGTTGACCATATGACCTCGGAGAAGGAGGTAAGCTAGAAAGGCATAGCGAATATTCGCCTACTCCTTTGTCTTTTAAATGTAGCTTGGTTTCAAGATTCTTTGTCAATTCTTGCAATTGGCCTTGTAGATTGGAAGAAGAGGCAGTAAGAGCCTCCCTATTGTGCAGCACAAAGGCATCTTGAGTTGCTCAAAGATTTGAACAAGTTTGGGTGCTATTGTAGTCAACTTATATAGTTATTTCTTGTCCATCATATGGAAACTTGAGGCATTGATGGTACGTTGATGGTATCACTTGCATATCATGAATCCATGGACGACCCAAAAGTATGTTATAGGAAAGATCACGATCTAGAACCTAACAAAAGTTATTTTTCACAACAGGTCCCACTCTGATAGGTAGCATTATTAGTCCTTTGGAAGCTCTTTCTTCATCATCATATGCCTTGATAGTTATTTTTCTTCGTGGATCAATGGAATTTTTTGATATTCCTAAGGAATGTATTAGCTTTAGGGTACAAATGTTTAAACCGGCTCCTCCATCTATCAAGACACGTTTGATTCAGTGTTTATGGATCATGACTTCAAGATAAAGCGATGAATTATGTGGATGTGTCATGGAGGCATCATCTTTTTCGGAGAATGAAAGACAAGTGGGGGAAGAAAAATGTCCCACCATGGCTTGAAATTTGTCTACATCCTGATCTGTTTCGACGGTTGTGTTTACAAGAGCTTCTTCCAAAATATTCTTGTGTACGGGGGATATTTGAAAAGTTCAAGGATGGATATTTGAGCTGATGTTTTTCTCAATTGATCAACTAGATTATAATGACTTGGAGGAGGAATAGCTGCCTTAGATGAACTAACTTTTAGGAAAACTTTTGCTTGTCCTCTCGTAGTCATATTAACTTGTTGATATTCTTGTTTTTCCTTGATTTTGATAACATTAACCCGTTGATCATCTGCATAGATTGGCGGATTATGTTGTCTTCAACATTATTTATACTTTTTGCTTTGGTATATGATGTTTCCCCCTTTTGATAGTTTGGTAAAGGATCTTTGAATACTTGATGATCGTCGTTGGTATGATGTCCTTCAATTGTGATGGTGCCATTGTCAATTAAATCTTGTACTAAATTTTGCAAGGCTTGACAGTTATTTGTTCTATGACCTTTACATCGATGATAATTGCAATAATACGAGTCATTCCATGATGGTGGTTTGAATTGTGGCTAATAATCTCTTTGTGGTGGTAAGGTGATAACCTCATTATCGAGAAGCTCCTTGAGAGCAGATTCAAGAGATTGACCCAAAGCGGTAAAATTCCATCAATTTGAAAAGAATGAAGGTCTAGATGGATTTGATGTTTAGGTATTGCCAAGATTGTTATTGAAATTACCACAATTATCCTTGGTATTTTGATTGGTCATGCTTTCTTGGTTGGATTTTTGTCCTTGTTGATTGTTGTTTCCTTGTTGGTTGGTATTTCCTTGTTGGTTGTTTTGTGGAGCACTTGATAGGTTGAAGATAGATGGTCTTGTTCATAGATTGTTTGCATCCACTATACCATCATTGAAATTTTTTTTATTTCTATTCCAAAACTTTGTTTTATCATTGTTGTTATGGTTGGATGAACTTGGATTATCAAGTTTTATCACTCCTCTTTTGACCAAGGCCCCTTCAATGGTAATTGTGTTTTCAATCAATTTTTCAATGTGAGGAGGACAATGAAGATTAAGTCTGTAGCTTAATTCTTGATCTAGGCTATTGATGAAGATATCCATCTTTTCTTTTTCAGGAATAGGATGGGAATATCATACAAACAATCTTCTCCATCTTTGCAAAAATGTAGTGAAAGATTCCCCTACTTTTTGTTTCACTTTACAAAGATCAAGCATGGTTATCTGGTGTTGGATGTTGTAGGTGTATTGTGATATAAACTAATTTATTAACAAAAAGGTTTTGATGGGGGGAGTGATCTTGGAAAGCCATTCCATGGATTGTCCACCCAAACTTCATGGAAACAATCACATTAAGTAGGTATCTTCATAAGCGAATTCTAGACTCATATTTCAGAAATCCCTCACATGTTCAATGGGGTCAGTTTTTCCATTGTACCTATCAAATTTAGGGATTTCGTAATGTTTTGGAAAAGGGATCATTTGAAGACTCCTATCAAATGGATAAGGAGATATGTCATCCAAAACATACTTCTTTGTTGCACCCCCTTGCATTTCCTTTATTTGCCCTTGTAATTCTTTTATCTGTTGAGTAAGGGCATTAAAATCATTAGGAGTTTTAGGATTCTCTTTAATCCTTTCTATATCAAAATCAGAAGGTAACTTAGCTCCTTGATTAGCTAATGAAAGAAAATATCTTTCTTTGTTTCATTCTAAAATCCTTTCCATAAGAGTATGGAATTGGGGATCCTGCTATGCTTCTTGAAGCTTTTCTTTTGTTAACTCTTCAGTATGAAATGGATTCTCTTCTTTCTCACTATTATCACCCATTTTGCTTGTGGTACTTTCTCTTTCATCTTTTTCTATGTGCTTTCGAGATCTCATGACAACAGGCAAAAGATTTTCCCCAAATTCTACTAACTTTTGATCAAAAGAATAAAATAGTGCAATTTTTGATGGATATGAAAGTCAGGATAGAATGAAGATTCTATGACTTTAAAAGATTTCAAGTCTTTAGCTTGTGTTTTCCTTGATTCAAAGGATGAGAATCCTGTTTGTGGGAAATTAAACAAAAGATCAAGAAAAGAATGATTTTGCACTTTATGAAGTTTCATCATAGCTTCGTAAAAAAAAGGATTTGTGATAAATACTTAATGTGATTGAGTTCTCTATTGCAGAAATTGATTTGGACGAGTAGAATATTCAATTGCAGGTTGGGGAATATAACAAGAACGAATACATTGACTATGGTTGTGCCTTTGAGAAAGGGCTCTTCTTTGAAAGAAAGCTCGTGAGTATAACGGTTCTACAGCATAATCATCAATGAAACCTCTAACATAGTCATGATATTGATGGATAAAGGTTCTATGTTTAAGTAAAACCTTTTGAATTTGATACAAGAATTGTCTTTTCTTCAATATTTTCTTGTAGCTAAGTGGTTTCTTTGGATTTTTGATTCATTTGAGAATGAATTTCTTAACAAAGGTTATGGATTTCCAATATCTTAACATGAGGGTAATCAATGTGATTGTGAGTTTTGGATGATCTTTACTGAGTTAATGTTTCAAAGACACATCAAGAAAGTTGTAGAATAGTTGTTTCAAAAACCAATGATAAAATAAATTAAATAGACTCACTCTTATATTCAAAAGGTCACCAATAATTTCACATCCCACATCTTAAAACTACATTAGCTCACACAACCTTGTCACCCCCTAAAGGGCGCTCGTGTTTTTGCCTTTTCCAAGTCTTAACCAAAGAGAAATAGTCAATGGTCAGGGTCTATGGTAGTTATATGGTGAGTATCTTGGGGGTAGATTCTTCCCTCCCCTTGCACTGTGAGAATTAAGGTGTTTGAAAACTGACAAGTTAGCCACTAGTTCTAAAGTTCGTAATATGGGTTTCGGTTCAGTGCGGCAAATGATATACTCCCTTGAGAGACCTCCCAACCTTTAGAACAAAGGCTTTGGGGACGGTTATCAATGCACACTACCGTCGAATCAAATTTTCATCAACCATCCACATTTGATTAAAGTGGGTTGGAAAACTTGGCTTTAGTTGTTCCCACTTAGGTTGTTCCCGTAGGGTGAGTACTTTTTCCCACTACGACAGGCCTTCTAAAAGGTTTTAACAAAGCTTAAAATTGCATGAAATAAAATAGATGAGTCTGGCATTTTGATCACCCAGTTAAGGGGAGAACATAGGCCTATCACCGTTTAATCATAGCAAGCAAGAGTTCAATTTTAAGCCCAAATAAATAGTTTTCTATGCTAGGTGAAGATATTGCTTCACAAAGACATGGAGTTCTTTTTAGTCCAAAATAGAAAATGAGGTGCCTATCCTAGGATTGCTTCATTTTTGAATTAATTGACTATCCTAGGATTGATTCATTCCAATTAAGTGCCTATCCTAGGATTGGTTCATTTTTTTTTTAATTTAAAGCTCCTACTGGCCGCAGTCGCATTGGATCTAGTCAAATTTCTACTTAAGTTACAGATTACAGTTGTAGACTTACAAATTCTATGCTAAAATTAAAAAATGTGCTAAAACAGACATCAAGAGTGCTAAAACAAAAATGCTCTAAGGAAACTACAAAGAGCGCTATAGAATCATTAAATAGCGCTACAAAATCATTAAAGAGCGCTAAGGAATCATTAAAGATCGCTAAGGAATCATTAAAGAGTGCTAAGGAATCATTAAAGAACACTAGAGAATCCTCCGTAGGCACTGAAGAACCTGCAATGAGTGCTAAAATATAGTTAAAGAGCGCCAAACTGGGTGTGATATGCACTGAAGCGTGTTTGATGCGCTAATACACTCTTCTAGTTGTAACCTGTCAGAAAAATCTACACAAAGATGTTAAAAATTGGGGTAGTTGCCCCACGGTGGGTGCTAAAAATGTGTATGGGAAATGTTAGTATCAAAATGATATGAAAAAAACACACCAATGCAACATTAAACTAAAGGAAGCTAAATAAAATGAAATCAATGAAATCAAACAGAGCTTCTTCAAAATCATTCCATTGTCCTCTATCTCCAGTGATTTGCTTGAAGCTGCTGCTCTTAGATTGTATAAGCAAAGCTTCTTAGAATGGCAACCTGCAGAACGAGTATGCAAAGAGAGAATACTTCTCTATCCTATATGCTGGTGGAGTGAAATGTTGATATACAGATATGCACAGGGGCTGTAGATTATGCACAGGGGTTGTGGATTATGGATGCTATTTAAACTACGATATGAGGTTGATAGGCCATGATATGGATTGCTAATATGCTAAACTATGTTATGCTATGATTCTAGAGGCTATGAATGCTAGAAGGCTGATTGACTATAGTTTTCCTATATGAAAGCTTCATTTTCTTCAAAGACCCGGCAGTCCCTTTTATAGATTTTTACAGGCAAGAGCCTGGCTGGCAAAGATCAATGGCTATAAGATTGTCTGGTAAATTTGAATGGTGAGAGATGGAGAGGTTGAGAGGAAGATGGAAGATGTTGGGAGGTTGGAGAGAAGAATGGAGGTTTGTCTTCAACCCACGGGAACAACTTTGCTCAGAAATAGAGAAATTTGTTAATTTTCTGTTTTGAAGTTATTTCACGGTTGTTGTAGATAATCCAAATTAAATAAATAAATTTATTTAATTTTATGTGAGTTTGAGGATTTAAAATATTTTTTGAAATATTTGATGTGAATAGACTTTAGAAGTTTTTAATTAAATATTTGGAATATTTAATTGCGAATAGAATTTGGAAGAATTAATTAAATATTTAGAATATTTAATTGTGAATGAAATTTAGAGGTTTTTTTAGAATAGAAGAATATTTAATCTTTATTTGAATAAAATATTCAAGCCAAGATTATATGATAATTAATATAAATAAATCATAATGTTTATTTAATTAATTAATAAATGGATAAGAAAAGTGATTAAATAAAATTATTTATTTAATCGAAATGAAAGAATGAACAATATAAATAAATTATTTAGATTTATTTATACGCAGATTGAATTCAAAGATTTAATTAAATATTAAAAATATTTAATTAATTACCAGACTATTGTGATGTGAACATTTTTAGGTGTATACATATACTAATTCAATTTAACTATCCACAAATAAAATTTAAAAATCGTTTAATAAATTTGATATAATCTTATGAGCAAATTCAAATACTTGCGTACTCTCCTTAGCAGACTTCCTCCATGCATCATACCTCTCGTATGCTTTTACAAGCTCTTTCCATACTTTCCTACTTACATCAAGTGGACTTTTTTTGAGCCTTAGCTTGGGAGGGAGTTTTTTTATCTTCTTTGTTTGGTTGCACCGAAATCTCTTGTAGTTTTAAGACATTCCTAGGTTTATCTTCTTTACAACCCAACCTATGCCAAATTCAGTCTCCATGTCATGGATAATTGCTTTTTTTAGGTGTATGGGTATCTTTTAGAATGGAAAATGTAGATGGTCTTTGAACCATTGAAGGCATGATTCCTTCAACCTATTCACAAATTTTTTTCCAGCATCTGTCATTCAGACTTCCCCTGGAACCACATTGTATTCTATCTTGGTATTGTAGGTACCAATGGAAGATGCAAAACATGGCATGGTGGAAGAATTCTGTGTCCCAAGAGTGGCTGGGACATGGGAATTCTCTACTCCCTATTCCACTTTCCTAGAGTTTACTGTTACTGATTTCCTCTTGAATCTTTTGCTCAATCCAGGAATGCTTGGGGAATCAATTAATTCCCTTTGACACAGTTGATTTGGTTGCAATGTTTCAAGTACTTTACTAGATCATTTTTCTATGTATCTGGCAAGCATTGTCAAGTCCACACCATCCAATTTGTTCACTGCCTCTACCTCCAATATGGAAGCCAATGCTTCTTTATCTTTGTTAGTCTCATGTCCCTATATATATATAAAATAAATTTCTTCTTTTAAATTTAGAAATAAAAAACTAAAAACTAAAAATCAAAGAAACAATGGAAACATTTACAAATCTATAAATTGACAATGAATTACCTCATTGTGGCCAGAGTCTGCTCCTTTGCTCCCTTCCCTCTATTGCTTGACATTTTGAGGTGACCTAGGGAAAATTATTTTCATCTAGTCTATGGAAGAAAATGAAGTACACACTGCTAGGTATGAAAGTACACACTATCAAGGAAAACAATTCAGATATGTTTGCAATGCAAGGAGCATTTTTATGCATAGCTACAGTTAATCATTGTCAAGTACAATTCATATATGTTTGCAATGCAAGGAGCATTTTTATGCATAAAAATGGCATTACAGAGGGTGATTGAAAGTTTAATGAAGTAAAATCATGTGGATCAAGTCCAATCAATCAAGGTTTTAAAGCAACTTTGCATTTGCATCTACTATCAACATATAAGTGGTTTTTCTACTTTTGCAAAAAAATTCAAGGCCATATGGTGTTTCTCTCCTTTTTAAAAGGAGTTTTAAAATTTTAAACCCCAAATGGTTTTTGACAATAAAAATCCCCCAAAAGAATTAGTTTAAGGGTATATGGTGAGGATTACAATTTTTTTATTTTTAGTATGCCTTAGCCCTAGCGAAAACCTTACTTTTTATGGTTTCCAATTATCGTTAGAATATTTTTGTGGCACAAATGGCACGATCGTTCCTAAACTATAACAAAATCATACAATTTTTGTGGCTTTGAATGCTATGGAAGTATTTTTCACTTCAAATGGCATTTGGAAAAGGTGACAACACATGATTTTTGTAAAATTTGACAAGAATGCAAACCAATGAGCACAAGATTCAAAATATAGGTGATAAAAACAAATCACACTAGCTAAACGCAAAAGGATAATGTTTGTAAGATTTATGAAGAATGCAAACCAACGAGTATAGGGTACCTAACCAAATTCAATTCATTTTAACACAACCTACATGAGAAATAAACATTAAAGCTGCCAATTTTTTTGATAAAAGTGTCATATATATACCTACCTACACTAGATGATGCCAACTAATGATGCAAATCACACATGATACAAGGGACAAAAAAAAGTCACACTAGCTAGAAGTAAAAAGAAAATGCTTACCACACGCAACTCCAACAATATCTTTACTTAGAAAACTCTATGGAATCTCTAGATGCAATTTTCTAGGTGAAACCCTATGGCGGCTGATAAGAGAGCTTCTAGAAAGATCAATGGAAAAAATCACATGTAGAAGAGAAAGCTCGATGGAAAAAATGACACATTTTTCCAAAATTTTGACATGTTTTTACGAACTTTTCAAATGGTTTCGTGGGAATTTTTTATTTTTCATTTTTGATTCATTAGTTAGCCTATAGGCGCTGACCTTAGCGCCAACTTTAGTGCCAAATCTGAACCCTAAATGTAATCCCTTTGGGGCGTTAATGGTGGCACAAAGTGTGCCTAATTTAATGCATACCTGTGCAAAATGATGTATTTTGCATGGAAGTCGATAAATAAATACCATTATTTTTATTATTTAATTTTGAGCATTTATTTTAGTGGTGTTATTACTCTCAACTCTTTATCTTGGGCAAGTTATATTATTTATTCATTTTGATTTAATTAATTTACTTGGGATATTTATGTGAGGCATGTTATTCTTCCTTACATAAATTCATGAACCAAACATTCTTAAACACACTCAAGTTTTATCCTTAGAGTTTATCCTTCTACATTAAGGTTATAAATCTAACATTTTTAAGTAGATATGATTCATTTTATACTTTATTAGGGCTTGGATGCACCCCTTATCTATGTTTCATTGCTACTATCTTGATTATGGTTTGGGATTTTTTGGTTTAATCTCTTTGATCCCACTAACCCACCCTTATTTAATGTATTATCGATAGATCATTCATCATGTATTATCATATATATTTGTCTATTGCCTTTATCCATGCATATATTACATATTTTGACATGTTTTTACACTTTGTTAGATATCATCATTCCATCCTTGATTAGATCTCATCATTCCATCCTTAAGTAGGTTACAATCAAGAATAAGGAATCCAATCTCTAGTTTTCAAACAAAATATCTATGGTTTTAATGAATTTGTGGAAGAAGTGTAAGGTAGAGAACCAGCGAAAATTATTAGTAATAGGTTTTCTTTCATCTAGGATAACAAGGGACCATGGAAGGGATGTTCAGCTAAAATTATTAGTAATAGGTTTTATTTGTAGTCAGCTTGTAAATAAATGTCTTTTTGATGTGAATTTGTAGTCATCTTGTAATCATAAGTTTAAACCTCTAGTTGTCAAGATTCAACGTGTAAACTTTTTGTGAAGAGAAAAATGTTGCAATGTCCTATTTTTTTTTTCATAGTGCATCTTAATGAAAAGTGAGCGTATTAACAAGATAATTTCAACAATATTCTCTTGGTGCACAATTGTTATGTGACTATTTTCATTGTTGTGTATTACAGGATCCAAAGGAGGCCATGGATAGAGGATGTGGATGAAGTAGAACTACTAAATCGCAGAGAGGAAAGTGGGTGGAAGAGGATATGACAACGAAATCTACAGATACAATAGAGGTAAGAAGAGAAAGCAACCTCAACCAAAGGAGGAAGGTGTTTATGAATTCACAAATGCTACAACATAGAGGAGATAAAGTCATTTTTTTGTCCATGAGGCCTTTGAGGTCAAACTTATTGGTTGAAAATGCATAGGAATGGTGATTAAATGTGATTCTATGATCAAGGGAAAAGTTTGAAAATTAGGATGGCCAAAACATGATATCAATATGTCAAATATATGACTAAAGTGAGGTTTTGAGTTGGATAGCATATTTTTTGAAATGATATAATTGGTGTACTAAACATTATTTACTATGTTGTGTATTATAGGGGTGAGACGGGGCCATGGAAACATATTGTGTCATATCAAATGAGGACACAACAGATGAAGCGAGACATCAGGTACTCAAATTTTGACTTAACTTAGGAAAAAATGATCTGATGGAATTTTTTGATACGTCCATCTTTTTTCACAGTATTATTGAAATTTATAATGTATTATCCAATCTTGACATAAATTAGTGCATGTTGTTGATTATTTTAGATGGAGATTGGAGCAAATGTAGAGACTAAGCGTTCAACTAGCAAAAGAAGAAGATATACACATGGACATGGACCTAAAACTATTAAATCACATAGACGATAGTGGGTGGAAGAGGATATGACAATGGATCTTCCAAACACAACAAATTATTACACTGAAGAAGAGATTGGTCAGGAATATAGTACATGGGATGAATACTTTGAGAAAATTGTTGTTTGTGGATGTTTTGTATGTCATGGAAAGAAACAACTCAAATGAGTGATTGTACAAATACATTACATATATGATGAGCTTCTAGTCAGTAGTATGCCTCCTACAATCAATTCAAATCGAATAGGAATTGTGGTAAGGAATTTTCCAATTTGATATAAATAACATGTATACTTCATTTAAACATTGTTTTATATTATTTAAATAACTAATTTTTTTCTTAATGGATACTTGCAAGATAAAGTTCTCAGTTTAAAGTTTCCTGGATCATTGACTTCCAGCCTAGAGGGAAATGATCATTTATCAGATGATACATCTAACAAAAATATGTGCCAATATACCAACTCGAAAGATGAGGAATTGATGAAAACAAGTCACAGAACAAGAACCAGTTTAAAGATGCATAATTTTCTTAAAGACATGGGGAAGGTGGACTACATAACCTATGAGAATGAATGTGATGGAGATGATGACTTGCCCCTAAGTTTGAGATCAATTTACAAAGAGACATTTGATCGTCAACTATATTGCACTTGGCCTAGTGATCAACAACTACCTAGAGTGTATAAGGTGTTTCAATTTTGGGGATACAGCTACATGATACGACCCTCCAATATTCATGGAGTGAATCTAGGCCTCTTTATTGTCCAAAATGTACATGTGGGATCTAAACATAGAAAGAATTCAGAACAAACCACTAGGAGATTAATGCCATATTATGGTCCATCATATTATAGTGGTGAATGGAGAAGGCTAGCATAATATAAGCCTAGCATGTTAGCATATGGTCTAAATTTGAATATGTATACACATCATCTCTAATTAGAAAGTGGAAAATAAATGAATATAGGTCATCTTATATATATAGATGGATGTGCATACACACAAAAATATTGTAGGATTTATAAATAGTAGTAAGAGAAGGGACCCTACTGTAAGAACAAATTGTCAATTTGTTGAGGTTATAAATGATAAAGATGGAGATATGAAAATAGAGGTTGATAGATTGATAATGGTTGAGGCTATTATGGACCTTACCATTGGGGATGCGTTATTGATTGATTACCCCTTCTTAAAACACACTACTATGTAAAAGAAAAGGGAAGAACAAGGTCTCCCTAAGGATGTTCTTAAGGTCAGAAAAAAAAAAGAATAATAAATGAGTACATAGACTGATGTTTTATAAACTATGTTGTCAAAATTGTGTTTTATTTAAATTATTGTATAAAAAGGTAGTCTACAAACTAACGTTCCATTATTCAATTGATGTATATATGTTCATACAATTTATATTTTTATTTTTTATGCCATATTTGATTATACTTCTTTGAAATTGATACATTTATGATTTATCCAATTGTTTCCAAACATTAAATAATGCTTGTGTTTGTTGATAGGTAGAAGATGTTGATGAAACACATACTAATACCCAAGATCCAACTGGGTTATTAAGATTTAGATGGGATGATCCAAACCATCCTTTAAACAATACTAGGGCAAAAAGAGCAAGATTGAAGAAAATTCTACCACCTGAGAAATTTGAAGAGATGATGAGATCCGCATACATTGATGACATGTAACCTAGCCTTAATGAAGAAGGATTGAATGAAATGTAACTCCCAACTCAATGAATGCCACCATTCATCTATGTGTGTGAAAAGTGTCACCTCTTAAGGAGGTGGTTACAAATATTCCTTAATAAAGGAATTAAAAATAAGCCATCCTCACACATTTGTGAGATGACAAAAAAAGACAAAAGACTTGTAGGGATTCGTTTGGAATATTCCTAAAAGTTAATAAATAATTACAATTAAAGAATAACCTTTACCAAGTAAAGATTAATCTTCTAACATCCCCCCTTAAGCTTTACTTGGGGAGGTTACATCAAACCCTTCAATGGGTTGTAATCCAAGATTTTTACAATGAAAGAGAAATTTATCTTTACAAAGAGCTTTGGTAAGAATATCTGCAACTTGATCTTCACCTTTACAATACAAAAGAGAAATTTTCTTGTCTTCAATTTGCTCTCTAATGAAGTGATGTTGAAGAGAAATGTGCTTGGTCCTTGCATGAAAAATTAGATTCTTTGCCAAAGCAATAGCACTTTTGTTATCACAATATAAAGGAGTAGGATCCTTTTGAGGTAGACTCAAGTATTCAAGTAATCTTCTTAACCATAAAGCTTCTTTAGATGCATTTGTAAAACCTTTATATTCAGCTTTTGTAGAAAAAAGAGAAGTAGATTGTTGCTTCTTACTATTCCATGAGATTGCACCTGATCCAACAAAGAAATAATAACCACAAGTGGATCTCCCATCATTGGGATCACCTCCTAAATTTGAATCTGTATAACCTTTTAAAGAAAAATCACAATTTGCATCATAATAGAGACCAAGATTAAGAGTGCCTTTAACATATCTTAAAATTATTTTTGCAACTTTAAAATGAGTTTGTTGTGGTTTAGACATAAATCTAGAAACCAATCCAACACTTTAGGTGTTTTCGAAATTTGCATACCCAAAATAATGTAATAGGCCCAAATCACTCATTTGAAATTGTTGATTGAGTAGACTTAACATCACTAATAAAAAAAGTTAGAACTAGAAGTGATAATTAAATCATTAAAATAATAATCACAATATCATTTTCACTATGCTTAATATATAAATTTGGACAATTTTTACTTCTAATGAAACCATGAGATAGAAAGGAAGCATAGCCCAAATTATAAAATGTCAATATATCTAGACATAGCAATAATAGTTCTAGGTTTCCTCTCACTACATCATTTGTTGTAATGTAAAGGGAAATTGTGTCAAGATTAATCATAAAGGACTTTGAAAATTGGTCCTAAAGATGGTTTTAAAAAAAACCATAGTGCCTTAGTAAAAAAAAAGAAAAAAGAAAAAAAAGAAAATCAATATCAATAGTCCTAATAATGGTATAAAAACCATATTGCCTTAAAAAAAAAATGAAACATAAAGGTTTCAAGAACTTGATCCCCATCAATTAAGAAAATAGATCTAAGTTCAACATAAATAAGTAAGTGCATACCATCAAAGTGGATGGAAATATTTTCCATGGGTCCCCAAAAAAAACTCCAATGAGACTTGATAAAATATATGATTCATTATAGATAGGGCTCCCTATGCAACATTACTACAAATGTGACTAGCACATAAAAATATATGTAAAGGCTCCATTGAGACTTGATAAAGTGAATAATTTGCAAAACATATATAGATGGAATAAATCCATCAAGAAGGAAAATACTCCAATGAGCTATTAATTTTCAAAAATATAGAGATGAAATAAATCCATCAAAATGACAAATTTACCAATAAGGCACAATATCAAATTAATGAGACACAATAAAATATCAAATTCCCTTTATCAAAACAACATAATTGTAGTTGAGAAGGAAACACTTGGTTTTTTTAAAATATTGTAATAGATCAAGACTTAGATAGAGAGAATGATAATTTCTCAAGCCACAAATTAAGCCACCTTAAGTTATAAAAAAAAAACAATATCAAAAAAATTGTGATGGAATAATGAGAAATGCATACTTTGAAGAGAAGGATTATTAAGTATAAATAAGTCATTAAGATGATATTCATGCATTCATGACTACATGAATATCCCCTTTTCATATTCCAAATATAATTGAGTAAAACAAGTACACTATTATTGGGTTGATCAAGTCCAATAATAAAGTACTTGTAAAGTTATTTAAAAAACAAACTTTTTATGTGAAGTAACATGTGGAGATGCACTTAAATCAATAACCCATTAAAAAGGTTTAGAAACATTAAAACTACATGTAAAAGCTACGTCTAGATTGATTACCATTGTTATGAAACTGCTGATTATTTTGATTCATAGGCTTTTTCTCATTTTGCTTTTTAAAACACGTATTTTGCCAATGACCATCCTTATTACAATAAGTGCAATGAGGTTTCTTAGAAGAAGTATTCTTCCTAGGATCATTGCCATTATTATAAGTATTTTTTGTAATGAGGTTTATTATTATAATGTTGTTTAGAATTAGACTTAAATTTTTGCTTATGATTAGACAAAAAAGCATGTTCATTAGAATTAAGATTACCAAACTAAATTAACTTAGCCTCTTCTTGTCTTAATAAATCACAAAAAATATCAAAAGTTAATTGAGTAGCTAAAGAATGAATAGCTAATTGAGCATGAATATTAGTAATGAATTGCTGAAATTGTCTAGAAAGACACTTTTTAAGAATAAGATGAATTAATCTAAGATTATCTAATTTAACTCCTAAACCATCCAATTGACTATTTAAAGCATCAAATTTCAATAAAAAATCACCCATAGATTTAAAATAAGAATACCTCAAATCTTCAAGTTGATCTTGGATTTGAATTTGTCTTGATTCATTTATACTATCATAAATTGTTTTGAATTTGTCCCATGCTTCATAGGCAACTGTACATGTCCCAATGTGAACATAAAGTTCAGGTGACATGGAGATACCTACGAGGCCAAGGGCTTCTTCATTTTTTGATTTCATCTTTGAATGCAGATGAACCTGGTTAAGATTTAGGATCTATAGCTACATCTAAAAGATGTTTGAATCGAAAAATAAAACATATATGAGTTTTTCAAGAATGATAGTTAGAAGAATTCAACTTAATTTTAGGAATTAAAGTAGACATGATTGTTAAAAAATCACAACTTTATGATAAAAATAATGACTACTTTAAATATTTGCTTAAAAAAACTCTTGATTGAATTAAATCCTCAAAAAACTCTTTAAAAAACAAATAACTCCTTTAGATTTGCTATTGCAAAATAAATAATTTAAAAATAACTATGCAATTAAATAAATATACCAACTATGGATTCAAAACATTATGTGAATACTAAATTAAATTAATAATAAATTTGAAATTAAAGCAATAATATAATTGAAAAATTAATAAAAATACTTAATTAATATTTTTTTTTAAATTAATAGATTAATATTAAAACTTAAAAAATTTATATATATAAAAATATAAATTTAATATATTTTTGTTTTAAAAGATGAAAAGTTTTATTTAAAAAGACTATAAAATAATATATAAAAAAAATAAAAAATGAAAGTTTTATTGTTTATTAAAGCTTACCCATACCACGTGAAAAAGCCTCTTTAATGCTTATCTTAAAAAAAACTTTTTATGACTTTCTAAAAAGTTCAAGGAGTTTGGGTGAGAAAAGAGATTGGAATATTTATGTAAAAAATGAAAAATTAAATGCATTACTTTTACAAAATGACCAATCTAAAAAAAAACTATATAATTAAATAATTATAAGATAAATTTTTTAAAAATTAATTATAAAAAATTAATAAATTTAAGTGAATTTAAATTTGGAATAAAAGTACATGAGAAAAGTATTAAAGTTATACAGTATTAGTTTAAAAAAAAAATGTTAATAATTTAATATTGAATATTAAAAGCTAAAAAATTATATTAATGTGATTTTAAAAAACTAAAGACTTTAAGACTCCAAACTTTTAGTGAAAATATTTTAAGCTTTAAAGGAAAAAACACATTTTTTTAGAAAAAGAAGCTTTTACTTCTTATGTGGGAGGGAAAGATTTTTCATTTAAAATGAAACTTGTTTTTAAAAGAGCTTTTACCTCCCCTTTATACGGGTGGGCTTTTCCTTTTAATGTTTTCATTTAAAAAACTTTTAAAAAACTTGAAAAGAAAGAAGTAGAGGGGAGAAGCAACAACAAGAGTTTTGAGAGACGAAGCAGCAGGTCAGATATTTTAGCAGGGTCTCGATTACAACAAAAAGTCATGGTTCAAGCAGCAAGGGGTGAGGGCTGCAATAAATTTTTATTTTTATTTATTATTTATTGTATGCATAAAAATTTTTGGTTTTAAATATTTTTTTATTTTGTGAAAAAAAATTGTAAGAAGGTGTCAAGCTCGAAAAAGATTTATTTGATTTATTTGAAAAGATCTCTAAACTAGGGTTAGAGCTTAAAAAAATTGATTTTTTTTATAGAAATTAAAACATGCAAATATGCAAAATATAGTGAATTTTTTTTACAGATTTGCAAAAAAAAATAGATTAACGTTTTTTCTAAATTTTTTTTTAACTAGGGTTAGATCCCTAAAAAAAATATTTATTTTTTTTTACAGAAATTGATTGTTTTTACAAAAATTTGAACATGCAAATTGTAACATACAGAAATAAAAGATTTTTTTTTAAAAAGACTGAACTATAACCTTTTATTTGAGGGTTTCTAAAAAACTGCATAAATTTAAACATGCATGCAAATTATATTGCTAAAAAATACTTAGAAAAACCTGCACAAGGGTTAGAAAAATATTATTTTTATATATAAAAACAAATAATTTTTTTTGAGATTTATAGTTGTAAAAATAATAATAATAATAATAATAATAAAAAGGTTAGAGAACTCTAAAAAAATGATTTTTTATTTACAAATTTAATAAATAGATTTGTGTAAACTATAGAAATAAATAAACTTTGAAATGAAATTTGAAAAATAAAATAAACCCTTATTGGGTTTTCTTAAAAAAAAAAATTATACTAAATGCTTGTAGATTAAAACTAAGAAACAAACAAGAAGCAAAATAGAATTTGTCTCTTCTCTTCCTCTTTTAGAGTGCCTCCAATGGTGTGCTTAAAAACTTGGTAAACTTTCAACAATATAGCTCACAAGATATTAGTAATGCCAAGCTCTGATACCATGAAAGGAAATAGAAAAGACCAATGGAAAGTACTAATAAAGAGCAATTGTTTGAAGGGAAGAGATTACCAAATAGATTGAAGTAGCCAAACCAAGCACCACCAAAGCAAGAGAGACAAGAATTTGTTAAGGGGAAAAAACAAGAAAAAACCCCAATATTATGAGTGGAGGCAAAATGCCTAAAGAATAATACAAAGAGAGAGAGAGCTTCATCGTTAGCTTGCTTGCTTGAATCTTGAAGAATGAGAGGAGAGTCACCTCAATAAGTAGAGGTGAGAAGGAGGAGTTAGAATA
>VDFB02271358.1:762756041-762775011 GCA_007258455.2 Sequoia sempervirens
GTGTGACTCATCATGCAACTCACCATATCGGAAGATCTTTTGAGAAGTGTCTAAAATTTGACTTTTAAAGGTTCGACCAAAACTTAATCATGGAACCCCCAATAGTTGAACCAAAAAAATATCATTTGTTGCTTGTAGAATATGATATTTTTATTTAAATTAAAATTAATATACAACCTAAGTGGACCAAATACTTACTGATAACCATAAATCTTTGATATCTCTACCTTTTATATTCAACACATATGGACTAATAGTTGAACACAAAAAATCTATTTGTTGTTATAAAAACAACACATAATTATTTAAAATACAACTTATATTGAACAAAAATGGACCAATAGTTGAACACTAAAACTTTTTGAAAATACTTCACATTTAATGGAAAAATACATGTTATTTATTGTGCTCACCTTTTATATTTGTGATAGGACAAACTATTAATATAAAATTATCCAATGCTTGTACATTGCTACCCCAATTGTTGTACACATAAGAACAATATTTTTTCACTATGATAACAATACTTGTTTAAATGAATGTCTTATTTTATTAAATGAGCATTTTATTTTTTAAATGATATACTTATAGTGGACAGTTGTGACATTTTATATGAAACAAAAAAATACTTATTTCACTTCTTCATGAATGTATTTATGTGCTTTTCATATAAAATTTAGAGGTTCTCATGTGTTCAAGTATGGGTCCATTTTTTTTTTATCAATATTTGGTTTTTTCTTTATTTACATTTGGACTATTTATTTACAATATATAGTATAAATATGTGGTAAGACTGGGTATTATCATCACGATTGAGTGCATGACTATTGGACCCCACATGACTACTGAGCCTTCTCCCCTAATAAATGTTTTTATTTTGTAGAGGGACAAGTTCGCATGGCCGTAGATCAATCATCGTGTGATCTCAGCCATTCCCCGCCATTCCACAATGACCCCACCACACTATCTTTGTTGATCGTGATATCACAGGTGAGTGCCATGTTTCTCATCTGGTGAAGCTGAAGTAACGATAAATACTTTTATGCATCTTTAATACATTATGCCGCGGGTTACTAAAGTAGTTATAAGATGCATGTGTTTTAAATCAATGGAGATGCTATAACCTCAATAGAAAGGTGCTCAATGGTTAATAACAAGGCTGGCAACTATGTTGAATGAATAGGGTTGCCGATGGTTGAGATCCATGGTTGCCTACCATCACATGATCAAAAGTTGTGAGGTCTTTATTGATTGTGATATCACAGGTGGGCGCAACGTGGATCTCCTTGGCAACGAGTAGTATGGTGGGCCCCTTATTGCCATATGGAGACTATGTCAGTTTTCTTTGAAGGAAACCATTTTATGATCTCACTAAGGTGAAGGATCAACGACTAATATTTGAATCTACATCAAATGAAATTAGAGTCATTCACGCAACACACGAGTAAGCTTTAATGGAGGCCATGACATCTACTGCCATGGTTTGATCAAAATAAAGAAACTATTCTTCTGCTTTTGGTATCACAAAGCATTCAAAACATCTTAAATGGGGATTGTCGATGGATATGTTCTATATAAGGATTTGATAAGTAGTATTGGGTTGGAATACATGTTGATGAAATTGTAAATCAATGTTCTCAAGGATCTTATATGTTGTGTGTTAAATCTGTCATAAAACCTTAGATGTTTATGAATTTGACTCCCTCAATGGATATATGGCATTGATGCAAGTTGTTCTAATTTGTATGGATCAATATTTTATTTGTCTTTATCTAGTGCTTGATACAAATTGCAAATAAATGACTATTTTACACTGTGGAATGTGTTGTAGTTATCTCATGCTCTAAATAGTTGATATTACTGATGAACAACCAATTCTATTCAGTATTATGCTATTATGTTGAGCTATTAAATGAGATTATCTGTTGTTGTTAATGTTGTTTATGATAATGGTGCAGAGGTTGTAAACGCATTAAGGGATCACCCTCCCGGGTCTTGCAGAGCCCAAAGTGTAGGAGGTCTTTAAAATCCTCGTCAATTGGTGCAAGTCCTTCGAGCCACCCTTGATTGGAATTGGAAATTCCATAGGTAAATTAGAATACCAACTTGGTTACAGTAAAAACAACCAACAGGTAGAGGGGAGAGAGATAGAGGGTAGAGGGTTAAGGGTAGAGGGGAGGGAGATAAGAGTGAGAGAGAGAGAGACTTGAGAGAGGGAGAGGGGGTAGGAGAGTGAGACTTGAGAGAGAGAGGGAGGGAGGGAGTGAGTGGGAGAGAGATAGAGGGTAGAGGGTTTAAGGGTCTAATGTTTAAGGGTTAATGGTTTAGGGTTTAGGGTTAAAGGTAGAGGGTGTTGGTTTGTTTTTTACACTGTAACCAGGTTGGTCTTCTAATCTACCTATGGGATTTCCAATTCCAATCAAGGGCAGCTCAAAGGACCTGGACCAACTGATGAGCACTTTAAAAATCCTCCTACACTTTGGGCTCTGCAAGACCCAGGAGGGTGATCCCTTAATGTGTTTACAACCTTTGCACCAATATCATAAACAACATTAACACATAATAGACAATCCCATTGAATAGCTCAACACAATAGGATAATATCGAATACAATTGGTTGTTCACCAATAATATCAACTATTTGGAGCATGAGATAACTACAACACAATCCATAATAAAATATAGTCATTAATTTGCAATTTGTAGCAAGCTCTAGGAAAAGACAAAAAATTATTGAACTGCACAAATAAGTACAACTTAGATCAGTGCCATATATCCATTGTAGGAGTCAAATTCATAAGCATCTAAAGGTTTATGACATATTTAATACATAACATATAACTTATAAGATCCTTGACAATATTGCATTACAATTTCATCAGTATGCATTCTCACCCAATACTACTTATCAAATCCTTATACAAAACATATCCGCCTATAATCCCATTCAAGCATTTTAATTAATTCCTTGAATTAAAGCTAAAATAAGAATTATACACACCACAATAGTGAGATGAATGAAACAACCCTTAGTCATCTTATTCAAAATTTAGATATGCATGTACAATGGAGAGACATGAGTTTGAATTTATCATTTCAACTCAAATGCTAGTACTATTATATAACATTAAATCCCCGTGAATTCAAAACCGATTACAAAAAAACTCAGAACCTAAATTATATTTCTCTTTAAAACCATCAGACTTTACAATTTTCTATGCAACTTCACCTAGACTCGACCAAAAATTATCTAACTTGCTAACCTGTACTTCTAGCCTTGACATCCTTCTTATAGAAAATGAAGGAGCAAACAAGCATTGGGCTAGAAAGTACACATGTCACCATCCAGTTGGCACACTTGGTGACATTCCAAAAATTGTTACAACAACCATCACCTTGGAGAATATTCTTGTTCATCATGTCAGCTGAGAAAAGTTGATGCAACAACAAAAAACCACAAGAAACCCACACCGAGAATGGCATCAAAGCAAAACTAGAAACCATTGTAACCACAACATCTGATTTACCACCTGTTAGTAGTCCATTCCTTTTACTCTTCCTTAGTCAAATATTTGGTTACCCATTTCTAGTATTCTTCATTAGTCAGCCAGTCAAAATTAATCACCTCATTCACCTTGGTATTATAAGGTGTGTATTTTACTGCTACCTGATTTGCATCTCTTTCAAAAGCTTCCAAAAATGAGTAGGTACTAATGCTTTTATCCATACAGCTCACCAACAAGTCATAATTTGACTCATCACAAATTAATTTAATTTGATCATTGATGACTTCACTTGCTTGATCCTGCCACTGCTAGAGTGACCTTATTTTCTCTTGCTCATCAATTATATCTGGTAACAATGTCTTACCCCAATCATTCAAATTCTTCACCAATTCCATGATATTCCTACTCAAATCATCTGGTAGGGTCTGAAAACCTTGCAATGATTTAACCAACACTTGAGTAGGCTTGAATGATTGGGGCCTATTATTTGTATCAAACCTTGAAGCCTTATACATGACATCCAAATCACTGGTCCTAGGGATCCAATTTTCAATCAATGGTATCACTACTTCCTGATCCCTAACAATATTCTTTATTGCATCTAACAACAAAGAAAATAAAGAATGTATAGATAGAAATTCACTATCAACCTTTTCATTTAAATGCCTCAAGATAGTAGTAACAATCTCCTTTTTCTTTGAAAGAGATCCTCCTCACTTACCTTCAATGATGTTTGCAATTCATCAATTCTTTGCAAGAGCTGCTTCTTTGTAGGATCAACAGAGCACTCTGTTTCTTCATCAATTTGTTCTAAAGGAGGGGTGAGAGAAATATTTTGACTAGGAGACCCTGGTGTGGAAAAAATTGGAGAAGTAGGAGGCACTGACCCTACTGTGGAAGGTAATGTACTAGTCTCTGGAGCACTTGATGTCTCCCCAATATGTTTATACCTAAACCTTTCCACCTCAGTCTACAACTCAAAATTCCTCTGTTGCACCTTGTTGTATTCCTTAATCAAAAGGTTATACTTCTCCATTAGGCTCTTCTTTTTAGCCTCCTCCCTTTCAATAGTCTTTTGGGCCAATTTGGCCACATTCACAATCAAATTAGTGGCTTCAGTGATTGAGGTCTCTGAAGCTCTCTTTATTATTAATCCTCCTCTGAAATTTGGATTAATATCCGTAACATTTGGCTTTCTTCCTTGAGGGGCCAATGCCCAAATTGCCAAAGTTTCATATTCCTCACTGAAGGCAGAATCTTGCAATGCTTCCTTGACTTCTTCTTTAGAGTTTTGCAAAGGATGCTTGGACTTTAAAATAGAATTAAATGCTATAGCATCTGCAATGTCCCATTCAGGCAGAATCAACACACCAGCCTGACTCACCAGTCTTCTTCCCTCTTTAGGAGTGATGTTCTTAAATTCCTCGATTAATTCAGCTTTTACCTCCTCATCATTATCCCATTTGACTTGTCAGGCCTTAGTTCTCTTCTCTTCTTACATTTATCTTGATATTATTCAAATTTCATCCTCCATACCAATTGAAAGAATATAGGAGTTTTTACAAATGTATTGTCATCTAGAAACTCCTTACATGCTTCCATTCTTACATCTTGTACACTTTTTCCTTTCATATCTAAATCAGATAGGGCCAATTCAGCTAGCCTAGGAGGGGAAGGCATACCAACCTACATGTCTTGATCAGTAACAATAATTTCATCCATCAGATCCTCCTGTGGTTGATCAATTCTTTGTCTTTTAGGGCTTGGCTCAGATGGTGGTGATGAGGGACTATCTTCTGGTGATGATTCTAAATCAATGATTTTAATTGCCCTAGGCACTTTGAATTTTGGACCTGGTTGTGAAGGCAACTTCATTATTTGCTTTCCTTTTCTGTCCACTTCCTCTTCATCACTGCTATCATCCTTTTTCTGCTTGTAAATAGGCCACCTTTCTGTAGGTTGGTATGTTGGCCTTGTTTCAATTGGCCTGGAACCTTGTTCCTGTACACCCAGACTTAGTTCTAAATTTATCTTTTTGGTCCTCAATGTGCCCATAATTTCTTTGAAGTTCTCCATTAGAAAGTCAATCTTCTTATGGTATGGATTAAACTCCAACAATGGATTATACTTCAGATCCATCTTATGCACAATATCTAATAGCTTATCATAAGCTATCCATTTCTCCTTGTTCAACTCCTGCCTATTTAGATCAAATCCTCATGAAAGTTGAATTCATGCACAAATTTTCCAGCCTTTATTCTTTGTCTGAAAAGGGCAAAGAAACCCTTAGGATCATGCTGCCGCTTTGGACCACACCTCAAATGGTAATCATCAAAGAATTTCTCAAAATGCACCCAGCCTCCTTTTGAAAAGGAAAAATCAGACACCACTGTATAATCAGGGAAAAATCTTCCCTTACCCCTCCCTATGAGGTTGTCTTCATGGATACAACCTATTTTCCACATAACTTCTACAAACCCAACTCTTGGTGGTACATTATATGGTAGTATATGAGGGGTTCTTTGAAAACTGTATACTCTCAAAATAGTGCTGACTGGGTATGCGATAATGTCACCCTAGTTATGCCAAACTTTCAATTCTAGCTTCCTCCCTTTTGGCCTGAGGAAATCATGCAATTCCTTAGGGATCCTAGGTACATTCACCATAATTCTAGCCCTCAATCTAGAAGCAAAGGAATTATCAAATTGCACATAACTGGTGCTTTCCTTATTGCAAGATAAATCTGCAGCCCATAATTGTACTAGAAATATTTCTCCATCAATCGATTGCCTTAATTCCATCTTTTCAGAGAAAAAGTATACATTCTTGAATAAGAACATATGCATCAGCATAGAATACCAGAAGAATTGAGTGTTGGTATCATTTTTCTGCAACTTTTACAACCCTTCATGTATCCTCTCAGCCAAGAAAGAAGCAAAGTCATATGTCATAGAGAAGTTAGGGTGTTGTATTTGCACCCTCATGAACATGTATGGAATGGGCATCATCGCACCAGGATTGAAACCCAAAATCTGACACAATGAATAGAAAGTGGCCAAGAAATGATTTGCAAAATAGTTTAATTTGAAAGGTTCCTAGTCACTGGGGCTGATATGAAATCGTGAACCTCCTGCCCTAGCCAGATGAGGTGGAAGCAACTTATCTATAAAAAAGAGACTTCAAATTTACATATTCTTGCTTTGTTTCCTCAAGATTGATAGGAACCAAGTCTTCACTCAGTTCACTCAAGTAAAAAATCTGGTGGACCTCTTCTCTATTAACGCTCAATAGAACCTTTGCATCATTATCCCTGATTACCCATGTGACAGGGTCATATCTTGTAGCGACTGCCCTAAGTAAGTCTATGTCAGGGAACATGTTTGGGACCACCAACTTTCCCAAATCATACATCTATCTGTTTGAAAAGGGGTGAGGCAAATTCCTCTGTCCATACCATAATCTGAACATTTCCAAGCCTATGAGAGGAACCCTAACATCGACAATGTTAGAGAAATTATATACTAACCCTTCCCCCAAGATTTTCCCTCACATTAGAACCAATCCCTTCTTCCTATCATTCATTGAGCAGGGAAATTGATCTAAGAAATCATTGTATAGGTTTCTTTTTAAATATTCAACTTGGCTAGAATGTTGCTTTAGCAGTGCCATCTTGGACAAACTAGGGTCTTTTTACAATTTCACACTTCGAATAGCTAGGACTAACTAGAGATAGGAAATTACAGAACAAAACACTACAATTTCTCAAAACTATAATTAAACTATAGCCCTAACACATTTATCAACAAGCTCAATGACAAGCACAACAAATATTTTCCCAAATTCAAGTGCATAATGAATGGGAAGCACAAAAATTAACTCATGGCTTTGTTTGCAGAAGTCCCAAATTCTGGCTGCAGAGATTCACAACTTCGCTTTCGGCTTTGAAACTGCTCCAAAAAATACTTGAATGCTTTGTGATACAAATAAAATAGGAGAATTGATTTTACCTCTATCAAATCATGCCAACAAATGTCTCATCCACCATTAAAGCTCACTCGCGCACTACAGGAATGGCTCCAACCATATTTGATGCAGAATTAAATTTTAGTCGTCCATGTGGCGATCGCCCACGATATCACAATCAGTAAAGATCCTGCAACTTTGGATCACGCGATGGCGGGGAACCGTAGATCTTGAGCATTCATGATCTTGTTCCTTCAACACAGTTGCCAACCTTATTATTAACCGCCGAGTAGCTTTTTCATCAAGATTATAACATATCCGCTGATTTAAAACATGTGCACCTCAAGAACACTTTAGTAACCCACCTTTTAATGTATTAAGGCCAGATTAATTTACCACAATATTTCCTTCATTCCTTTGACTTCATCAGATGAGACACATGTCGTCCGCCCATGATATCATGATCAGTAAAAACCTTGCAACTTTTTATCACATGATGGTGGGAAACCATTAAGATCTGATGACAATTGATCGACAGTCAACCAAACTTATCACCTTCAGCCTCACCAGATAGGACACATGGTGCCCGCCCATGATATTGTGATCAACCAAAGCGGTATGGTGGGGTCATCGCAGGATGGCAGGGAGCGGCTGAGATCAAATGATAGTTGATCAATGGTTGCGTGAACTTCATCCTTCTGCAAAATAAAACATTTATTAAAAGGACAAGGGGACATCACAAGGAGGATGGTAAACAATGACATAAGTTGTTTTTAAATGATGAAACATGGGGCCAACCAAGACTTAGGAAAATTAAACCCTGCAGAGGAAATAAAATATTAAAACAAAGGGACTTAGCCTAGATGGAATGATAGGACATAAGTCATTTTAAAACCCCTCAAAAAGTAACATCGAAATAGATCCCAGCCAAGGTGTAAAATAAACACAAGGTTTTTATATGAAAATAAAGCTAAAACCACCAACCCAAGGAAAATTTTGACACCATGAAAGACCAGTAACACCAGGCAGGGTAGGAATGGAACATAAGGAGCAAAAATATAAAGTTCCATCAGAGGGGAGAGAGATAGAGGGAGTGAGTGAGAGAGAGAGACCTGAGAGAGGGAGAGGGAGTAGGAGGGAGAGTCTTGAGCAAGAGAGGGAGGGAGTGGGAGAGAGATAGAGGGTAGAGGATTTAAGGATTTAAGGGTTAAGGGTAGAGGGCTAAGGGTAGAGTGGAGAGAGAGAGAGAGAGAGAGAGAGAGAGAGAGAGAGAGAGAGAGAGAGAGAGAGAGAGAGAGAGAGAGAGCACTAGAGAGATAGAGGGTGGAGGGCCTAGAGCTCTTAAGGGTTTAGGCTAGGGCAGAGGGAGAGACAGAGAGAGGAGTGAGAGAGAGAGAGACCCAAGAGAGGAGAGGGGGTAGGAGGAGAGACTGAGAGAGAGAGAGAAGTAGGAGGGTAGAGGGTTTAAGGGTTTGGGGCTTGCTAAGGGTTTAGGCTAGGGTAGAGGGAAGAGAGATAGAGGGATTCAGTGAGGAGAGAGGGAGGGAGGGAGAGAGAGAGAGCACGTGAGAGAGGGTTATGGGGCTTAGGGTTTAGGTTTAGAGGAGAGAGATGAGGGAGGAGTGAGTGAGAGAGAGACCAAGAGAGGGAGAGGGGTAGGATATTGAAGATACTTGAGAGAGAGAGGGAGGGAGGGATAGAGGATAGAGCCAGGGAGGTTAAGGATAGAGGGGTGATGGTTTACACGCTTAGGGTGGTGGACGGAGAGAGATAGAGGGAGTGAGTGAGTGAGAGAAAGAAATAAGAGAGGGAGAAGGGGCATTTTGTATATATTAATAATAATATATATATGCTAGTAGCATTTGCACAATATGAAAGACAAGATTATAATTACTTTTAGTTATAGAATTAAGGTTAGGGTTAGATATATATTTAGTTAGGGTTGGGGTTAAAAATAGTGTCAGTGTTAGTTTTACGATTAAGTTTAGGGTTAGAGTTAGAGTGAGAATTATTGTTGAGATTGAATCATAACCCTAATCTAACCTTAACCTTAAACCTAATTGAACCCTAACCCTATTTGTAATTAAACTTTAACTCTAACCCCAACCCTAACCCTATCATTGAACCCAAGCTTTATCGTATAACCCCAACTCTAATTAAATGGTAAACCTAACCTAACCTTAACCCTAATTCTAATCCCAACCCTAAGTCTATCTATAATTATAATCCTAACCCTTCTCATTCTAACCCTAATTATAATCTTAATTATAATTCTAACCTTAACCATAATTCTAATGCTATTCATAATCCTTAGTTTAACACTAACCATAGTTCTCCTGACAACCTTAACTCTAATTATAACCCTAATCAAAACCCGACCTTAACCTTAACCCTAATCTTGAGTTTAATTAAACCCCAACCTTAACCTTAAGCCTGAGCTTAATTAAATCAAGATCCTAGCTCTAATCCCAAACTCATATAGGTGAGATAATTATAATTTACCAAAAACCTAACCATAATTGAATAATAACCCTAATTGAAATATAATCCTACCTTTAATTGAACCCTAACCCTAATTGAATCATAATTTTAACCCTAAGCCTAATTGAACCCTATTTTTAACTCTAAGACTAATTAAACACTATTTCTAACCCTAACCTTAAGCCCATCTAAATCATAGCCCTAATTGAACCCTAACCCCAATTGAATCATATTTAAACCCCAACCCTTAATGAGAACTAACCCTAATTAAACCCTAACACAATTGAACCGTAATTCTAACCCTAATTTAATACTAACACTAACCCTAATCCTGATAACATATTATTAGGGTTATATTTATTAATGTCTTAATATTAGTTTATAAATTGAACATTAATTATAAATATTTTAAAATAAATTAAGTATTTCAATGTAAAATTTTAATATTTGACATTACAAATAAAATAAAATAAAATTCTAATTTTTAAAATCCATAAAATATTTATTATCTATTTAGTTTTACTAATTATCTAATACAATTAAATTAAATTAAATTAAATATTCATTTTAAATTAATTAAACAATTATTAAGTAGAATTTTAGAATAAATTAAGAAATAAGATCTATTTAAAATCAACTTTTCTATTTTTTTTCTTTATGTCCAAATCATTTCATTTTCTAAAATTATACTAAATGCTAGATATCATAATTAAACACAAAACTTTATTCTATTATAATCCTAACCCTAATTAAACCCTAAACCAATTTGGACTCTAACCCTTACCCTAATTGACACTAAATCTAATTGTAATTGACCACTAAGCATAATTGAATTCTACCCCTAACCCTATCCCTAACTCTAACTAAACCCTAAACGTAAGTCTAATCAAACCCTAACCCAAACCTACTTGATTCATAATCCCAACCCTAACCCAAACCGTAATTGAACTTTAAAACTAACCTTAATTAAGTATTAACCCTAATTGAACATTTATTGAACAATAGTCCTAATTGTACCATAACCCTAACTTTGAACTACAGTTGAACTCTAATCCTAACCCTAACACTAATTCTTATCATAATTGAACCTTAACCCCAACCCTAACCTTAAACTTGACCCTATTTGAACTCTTATTGAATTCATAACCTTAATTAAACCCCAACCTCATCCTCAATCCTAACCCAAATTGAACATTAATTGAACCCTAAACCTAACCCTAAGTGAACACTAATCCTAATTGAACTCTAAATTTTTAGTTGAAAATATTAAAGTACCTTAGATTTTCCCATTCATCGTCATTTATCATTCAATTACTAATAGAAATCCAAAAATTTATACTTTTATAATGTTTTAATACACACTTGAGAGAGGGAGAGGGGGTAGGAGGGAGAGACTTGAGAGAGAGAGAGAGAGGGTAGAGGGTAGAGGGTGAGGGTAGAAGGTAGAGGGTTAAGGGTAGAGGGGAGGGAGATAAGAGTGAGTGAGAGAGAGAGAGCAAAAGGGGTAGGAAGGTGAGACTTGAGAGAGAGAGAGGGAAAGAGGGAGGGAGTGGGGAGAGAGATGGGGTAGAGGGTTAAACGTAGAGGGTAGAGGGCAAGGGTTTAGAGTTTAAGGCGGGTTATGGCTTCAGGTTAAGGATTTAGGGTTTAGGGTTTAAGGGCAGAGGAGACACAGAGGGAGTGAGTGAGAGATAGATAGACCTAAGAGAGGGAGAGGGGGGTAGGAGGAGAGACTTGAGAGAGAGAGAAAGTGAGGGTAGAGGGTTTAGAGTTAAAGGGTTAAGGGTTAAGGGTTTAGGGTTTAGGGTTATGGGTAGAGGGGAGATAGATAGAGGGATTTAGTCAAAGACAAAACCCCAACCTTAGGATTTTACGAATACCATAAAATACTAGTAACATAAGACATGACATGAAAGGAACATAAGATAGGACAGGAAAGGACAGATTCAAAAGATGCAACATACTATGTTGATATGTCGTTCAATCTTCTTAAGAAGATCCATGATCTGTTTATAAAGGAAGTGACTTCATAGATGCATGAAGTTCAATTATGTATCTTTTAAACAATGAGGAAGCATTTCAAGTTTTTGTCAAGCCCCTCTCACCATAACCCTATTAGAGAGTCACACATCACATAGGAAGGTGAGTTGTTAGGTCACCCACATATGTGACAGGTGGCTGTCCAATAAAGATAAAATGAGGAGACTGTGTATTTATTATACATAACAAAAGAAGAGCAATGGTTTAATCAAGGTCATGATACAAGTACAAGGACAACACCTTTGCAAGAGCTATAAGAGGCAAAGGGGATTGATATTATTCATTCATGGGTGTACTAGTGAAAGTGAATGCAATAGGTAAAGGCCATTGTCATTGATAAGGACAACCAACAATGCATGCTACAATGGTCTCATGAAGGACAACAACAAAAACAAAATCTAAAGTTGCACAAGGTTCTATTCAAGGCCTTCACAATCAAACATTAAGCGAACAAGTTGATAGATAACATTCAATGCATGATGTTTTAAGGAAAGGCATAAAAGGAAAAGACATTCAAGAAACATCAACTCTAGTTGACACAGATAATATGCCTATTGAAAACATGTCATTACAAGAGGTTTATGACAATAATGGAACCCTCATATCATGTGATTGAGATACAATTGATATGCTCATAACCTTTCATGTAGGGGTTTTGGTCATCATGATTGATCCAACATGGATCATGATTGCATACAAGAAATAAAAAGTTACAAATGACAATTAAGTAGTTATAATTCAGGAGAGGTCTCATATTGGAAGCCAAGGCCATAGTACAAGTGTATATGAACAAAAAAATGAGGTTATTCTACAAGACATCCATGCATGTTCATGTAGGACATCAAGCATTACAATGGTACAAGTGCATATGAACAACAATCAACAATCAACAAGTAGTGAAGGAAGCAAAGCACAGTTGTATTTTTATATTTTCATACCATTGATCATCCATTCTAGCAATAGGCTATAATAGTGAAAGAATATACTTGCACAGGGGTGTTTTAATGAAGATATTCAACATAAAAACCATCATAAATCATGGTGCTTCAAGGGAACAGAGCATTGTCATGAATAAGAGTAATACCATTAAAGGCTATAGGTTTTTCTTCATGTTATCTATGAATTTGAAAAAATAAATCTACACTGGGTGACAACATAACTATAGCCATGAAATGGATTGTAGTGAGATAAATAATATAAGTGGTTGTTGCCACTATCTCATTTTCTCTTTGGATAGTCATTACTAAGTCCTAACAAGTGAATAGAAAAGGGACAAGTGTCCATAATATACCTTCATTTGACAAGTCCTATACTTTTGGTGATCTCATTGACCCAATAAGGCATTGCTTATAAATAATTTCATATCTTTTTGACAAAATAAAAAGGACTGATGTATCCAATTGTAAGAAGAGAGAAATGTCCAAGGGAGGGGTAGTACCATCATCTTAGGTACCACTACTGCAAGATGATAAATGCCAATCCTTGTGTTTGTATGCATGGAGGTCCCAAAGCATACTTTGGGTAAGGTGCATTCATGGCATCTTTTGGTGAAAGGTTTCCCAAGCATGAGCAAAGATCCAATGTTCCATCAGGCTATGTTGGAACAATTATACACTAATCCCTCCCCTAGGGGGTTTCCTCACATCAAAACCAATCCCTTCTTCCTATCATTTGTTGACAAGGGCAATTAATTAAAATGCTTAAATGGGATTATAGGTGGATATGTTCTATATAAGGATTTGATAAGTAGTATTGGGTTAGAATACATATTGATGAGATTGCAATGCAATGTTATTAGGGGTCGTATATGTTATGTGTTAAATCTGTTATAAACCCTTGAATACTTATGAATTTGACTCCCATAATGGATATATGAAACTGATCTAAGTTGTATGATTCAATATTTGTTCGTCTTTACCTAGAGCTTGCTAAAAATTGGAAATCAATGACCTATTTTATCTTGGGATTGTGTGGTAGTTATCTCATGCTCCAAATAGCTAATAATGTCGATGAATAGCCAATTCTATTTGATATTATCCTATTATGTTGAGCTATTAAATGAGATTATCTATTATTGTTAATGTTGTTTATGATATTGGTACAGAGGTTGTAAACTCATTAAGGGATCACACTCCTAGGTCTTGCAGAGCCCGAAGTGTAGGAGGCTTTTTTAAAGTCCTCGTCAATTGGTCCAGGTCCTTCGAGCTGCCCTTGATTGGGATTGGAAATTCCATAGGTAGATTAGAAGACCAACTTGGTTACACTGTAAAAAAAAACCAACACTTCCCTCTACCCTTAACCCAAAACCCAAAACCCTTAACCCTTAAACCTTAAACCCTTAAACCATCTACCCTCTACCCTTAACTCTCTCTCTCTAAGTCTCTCCATCCTACCCCCTCTCCCTCTCTTAGGTATTTCTCAACCCTTAACCCTCCTTTATCTCTCTCTCTCGCCTTCTCCCAAGTCTCTCCCTCCTAGCACCACTCCCTCTCAGGTCTCTCCTCTCTCTCTCACTCACTCACTCTATCTCAAGTATCTCCCTCCTACCCCTTCTCCCTTTCTTCGGTCTTTCTCTCACTCCTCACTACCTCTATCTCTCTCCCCTCCACCCTTAACCCTAAACCCTTAAACCATCTACCCTCTACCCTTAACCCTCCCTCCATCTATATCTCTCCCACTCCCTCCCTCTCTCTCTCTCAAGTATCTTCAATATCCTACCCCTCTCCCTCTCTTAGGTCTCTTTCTCACATAGTCACTCCCTCTATCTCTCCCCTTAACCCTTAAACCCTCTACCTCTACCCTTAACCCTCTATGTACTCTCTATCTCTCTCTCCACTCCCTCCCTTTCTCTCTCACCGAATCCCTCTATCTCTCTCTCCCTCTATCCATAACCCTAAACCCTTAACCCTTAAAACCCCAAACCATTAAACCTCTAACCCGCTCTCTCTCTCTCAAGTCTCTCCCTCCTATCCCCTCTCCCTCTCTCACGTCTCTCTCTCTCACTCACTCTCTCTATGTCTTTCCCCTCTACCCTTAACCCTAAAATTTAAACCCTTAACCCTTAAGCTCTAAACCCTTAAACCCTCTACCCTCTATCTCTCTCCCAGTACTCCCTCCCCCCCTCTCTCTCTCACTCCTAAGTCTATCCACTCTACCCTTAGCCCTCTACACTTAACCCTTAAATCCTTAAATCCTCTACCCTCTATCTCTCTCCCACTCCCTCCATCTCTCTCTCTCAAGACTCTCCCTTCTACCCCCTCTCGCTCTCTCAAGTCTCTCTCTCCGCTTTGATGGAACTTTATATTTTTGCTTCTTATGTTCCATTCCTACCCTGCCTAGTGTTACTGGTCTTTCATGGTGTTGGTATTTTCCTTGGGTTGGTGGTTTTAGCTTTATTTTCATATAAAAGCCTTGTGTTTATTTTACACCTTGGTTGGGATCTAGTTCAATGTTACTTTTTGAGGGGGGGTGGGTGCATGAAGTTGGGTACCAATTTTCTAGCCACTTATGATTTTTTTTAAAAAAATGCGAGCACGTTATAACGTGCACACATTATTTCGTGTTAAAAACAAAGAAAAAATTGAAATTATTTTCTTTGGAATACCAACCCAAAGGCTTGGGGGGCATTCCCAACAAGGCCAGATACATGTTTTTGCAAATTCTACAATTTTTCACATAATCGGGTCTGTGCTCACCATCAAGATTGCATCTAGTTCAATATTGACAAAATCGAAAACATGGGTAATGTTAGGTTCTCTCTTAGCTATCCAACGATGTAATTTTTTTCAATTTTTGACAATGTTAAGCCTTTCATCCATAATTTCTTTTGTTTGTATGTCTATTTTTTTCCAAAAAGCAGTGTTTAGTGTTTTTTTTGTTATAAATTAACCATTCATCAAAATTTCAAATAAATTACATTTTTAGAAACTAGACTCCATTATACAAATTTAAAAAAAGAAAAGAAAAAAAAATCAATTATTTTCAAAAAATTGTAGTGGGAGCACGGCCAAAATTCTGCTTTTTAGGAAGTTCCCACTTAGAAAATTAGTAAAAAATCAAATATTCATTAAAAAATTATTAGAAAAATTGTGCACCAACTAGATTCTATTAGATAACTTATGACTATAGCGATTTTAAAAATACTACAAAAAAGTTCACCATGCTCAGGTCATACAAGAGTTGCTATGTTATGTTTTTCTGACAAAAACAACACCAAGTTTTGTACATCCCTCTTTTGAACCCCTTAATCTCAACAATTTTCAAAATAAATTAGTAGTTTAGAAAGTAGACTTGGAGCACTTCAATCCTTGTTTTTGTTCCATCTCAAAATTTTGAGTGTAACTATCCTCAATTTCACGTCCAAGGTCAACATTTCCTGATTTTAGAAAAAAAGTGGCCACTTAAGCCCCCTTTTTGGGAACCATCTTGGTGCACTTACCTGGGGTTTTAAAATGACTTATGTCCTATCGTTCCGTCTAGGCTGAGTCCCTTTGTTTTAATATATTATTTTCCTAAGTCTTGGTTGGCCCTGTGTTTCATCATTTATAAACAAATTTTCATTGTTTACCATCTACCTAGTGATGTCCCCTTGTCCTTTTAGTAAATGTTTTGTTTTGTAGAAGGATGAAGTTTGCGTGATCATTGATCAACTATCGTTTGATCTCAGCCACTCCCTTCCATCCCGCGATGACCCCACCACATCGCTTTGGTTGATCGCGATATCACAGGCGGGTGCCACGTGTCCTATATGGTGAGGCCAAAGGTGACAAGTTTGGTTGACTGTTGATAAATTGTCATCAGATCTTAACGGTTTCCCACCATCGCATGATTGAAAGTTGCAAGGTTTTTACTGATCACAATATCACAGGTGGGTGCCACATGTCTCATCTAATGAAGCCGAAGGAATCAAGGAAATACTGTGGCAAATTAATCCGGCCTTAATACATTAAAAGGCGGGTTACTAAAGTGTTCTTGAGGTGCACATGTTTTAAATCAGTGGATATGTTATAATCTTGATGAAAAAGCTGCTCGACATTTAATAATAAGGCTGGCGACTGTGTTGAAGGAACAAGATCACGAATGCTCAAGATCTACGATTTCTTGCCATCGCGTGATCCAAAGTTGCAGGATCTTTACTGATTGCGATATGGCGGGTGACCACCACATGGACTTCCTTGGCAACGTATGGTATGGTGGGCCCCTTATTTCCACATTGGTGATTGTGTCAGCTTGTTTTGAAGATGACCGTTCGATGATTTGATCTAACTGAAGGATCGACGACTAAAATTTAAATCTGCATCAAATATAGTTGGAGCCATTCATGCAACACGTGAGTGAGCTTTGCTAGCAGATGAGACATTTGATAGATGATTTGATAGTCCATTCTATTAAATTCTTGGGTCATTTTTGCTAATGGTAAATGGGTAACTAAATATTTAACTGAGGAAGAATAAAAGAATAATATATAAATGAATCACTCACTCAATCCCTCTATCTCTCCTTAATGAAAGTGCAGTAGGCATAAGCCATGCGGATGCCCATGCCTTTTTGTAGGCTAGGTAGCCATTTCCCCACCATACTACTTGTTTCCAAGGAGATCCACGTGGTGCACGCCCATGATATCACAATCAATAAAGACCTCACAAATTTTGATCACGAGATGACGGGAAACCATGGATCTCAACCATTGACAATCCTATTCGTTCAACACAATTGCTAGCCTTGTTATTAACCATCAAGCACCTTTCTACCAAAATTATAACATCTCTGTTAATTTAAAACACGTGCATCTTATAACTACTTTAGTAACCCACGACATAATGTATTAAAGATGCATCAAAGTATTTATCATTCCTTCCACTTCGCCAGATGAAACACGTGGCGCTCACCCGTGATATCGTGATCAACAAAGACAATGTGGTGGGGTCATCGTGGGATGGCAGGGAATGAATGAGAGCACACGATGATTGATCTACGGTCATGTGAACTTGTTCCTTTGCAAAATAAAAAAAATTATTAAGGGAGAGGGCCCAGTAGTTGTGCAGGGTCCAATAGTCGCGCACTCAATCGTGATGATAATACCCAATCTTACGACATATTTATACTATATATTGTAAATAAATAGTCCAAATGTAAATACAGAAAAAACCAAATGTTGATAAAAAATGGACCCATACTTGAACACATGAGAACCTCTAAATATTATATGAAGAAAACATAAATACATTCATGAAGAAGTGAAATAAGTATTTTTTTGTTTCAAATAAAATATCACAACTCTCCACTATAAGTATATCATTTAAAAAATAAAATGCTCATTTAATAAAATAAGACACTCATTTAAACAAGTATTGTTAATATGCTGAAAAATATTGTTCTTATGTGTACAACAATTAAAAGTAAATGTACAAGCATTGATAATTTTTATATTAATAGTTTGTCCTAATACAAATATAAAAAAGGTGAGCACAATAAATAACATGTATTTTCCCATTAAATGTGAAGAATTTTCAAAAAGTTTTATTGTTCAACTTTTGGTCCATTTTTGTTCAATATAAGCTGTATTTTAAATAATTATGTGTTGTTTTTATAACAACAAATAGATTTTTTGTGTTCAACTATTAGTCCATATGTGTTGAATATAAAAGGTAGATATATCAAAGATTTATGGTTATCAATAAGTATTTGGTCCACTTAGGTTATATATTAATTTTAATTTAAATAAAAATATCATATTCTACAAGCAACAAATGATATTATTTTGGTTCAACTATTGGGGGTTCCATGATTAAGTTTTGGTCGAACCTTTAAAAATTCAAATTTTAGACACTTCTCAAAAGATCTTCCGATGTGGTGAGTTGCATGATGAGTCGCACCTCCAAACCTTAGCTATAGATAAATAAGAGACTAGTCTACATTTCAAAAAAAAAAATGAAGGTTCTACGATATTCTAGTCAATTGCTATATGCTGAGAAAGTTAG
>VDFB02271358.1:762776897-762808910 GCA_007258455.2 Sequoia sempervirens
TAATTTTGTTAAAGAATATAATATATAATTATAATAAGTTGAATAATTATATTATTTATTATGTAAAATATAGCTAATATATACTTAACTATATTGCAGAATATTAAAACCTAGCTAAATGGTACCAAAATTTTCAACTTAATTAACATACTATAAAACCTAACAAAACCAGGTTGTAGCTCATCAAATTGGCGAAGTGAAAGGTCAATACCAACGTCGAGGAAGAGTTTGGAGTAGTGAAAACAAGGTCAATGTTAATGGTGAGGAAGAGTTTGGAGTAGTGAAAACAAGGTCAATGCGAGTGCCGAGGAAGAGTTTGGAGTAGTGAAAACAAGGTCAATGCCAGCACTGAAGAATAGTTTGGAGTTAAAACAAGGTCAATACCAGCGCCGACAAAGAGTTTGGAGGAGTGAAAACAAGGTCAATATCAGTGCCGAGGAAGAGTTTAGAGGAGTGAAAACAAGGTCAATACGAGTGTCGAGGAAGAGTTTGGAGTTAAAACAAGGTCAATACTAGTGTCGACGAAGAGTTTAGAGGAGTGAAAACAAGGTCAATATCAACGCCGAGGAAGAGTTTGGAGGAGTGAAAATAAGGTCAATACCAGTGTCGAGGATGAAGTTGAGGGCACTCAAGGAAAATATACGACCAAGGGGCAATGAGTACTGTAAGTTTGGAACCCCCATTCTCTTTAAACTTCAATTTTCATGCCTAGTTTCCAAAGATCTTCTCGTACATTGGCACCCCCATTCTCGGAAAATGGTATAAGATAAGACAAAAAAAAAAAATAGCTTAGTCTTTCACATTTTTATCCACCAGCCTCAGGTTTTGGAAAAACTCCCATAATCTACCCACATCTTGGTTTAGGTCTAGGATTTCATCACGCATAGCCTTCATCACATGAGTCTAAAGCAATTGTAGACTTAGCCCAAGTATATTCTAGGCTAAGGTAGATCTAATGAATGGAAATAGAGGCATACAATTCTTCTTTAATACCTCCACCACAAACATATGTAAGGTGTTGGTTGTTTTTACAGTAAGCAGGTTGATCTTCTAATCTACCTATGGAATTGCCAATTCCAATAAAGGGCAACTCGAAGGACCTAGACCAACTGACGAGGCTTTGAAAGACCTTCTACAGTTTGGGCTTTGCAAGACCTGAGAGGGTGATCCCTTAATGCATTTACAACCTATACACCATCATCATAAACAACAGTAACAACAAAAAATAATCTCATCTAATAGCTCAACATAATAGGATAATAGCGAATAGAATTGGCTGTTTATCAATAATATCAACTATTTGGAGCATGAGATAACTACAACAACATTTGATAGTATATACTCATTGATTTGCAATTTGTAGCAAGCTCTAGGTAAAGGAAAAAAATACTGAACCATACGAATAAGTACAACTTAGATAATTTCCATATATCCATTGGAGGAGTCAAATTTATAAGCATCTAAGGGTTTATGATAGATTTAACACATAACATATAAGATCCTTGATAACATTGCTTTACAATCTCATCAATATGCATTCTAACCCAATACTACTTATCAAATCCTTATACATAACATATCCACCTACAATCCCATTCAAACATTTAAATTAATTCCTTGAATTAAACCTAAAACAAGAATCATACACACCACAACAGTGAGATGAACGAAACAACCCTTGATCATTTTATTCAAAATTCAGATATGATTGTAGAATGGAGAGACATGATTTCAAATTAATCATATCAATTCAAATGCCAGTACTGTCATAAAACATCAAATCCCCATGAATTCAAAACCTACTATAGAATGACTCAAAACCTAAATTGCATTTTCCCTAAAACCATCAGACTTTACAATTTGCTCTACAACTTCATCTAGACTCGACCAAAAATATCTAACTTTATAACTTGTACTTCTGGCCTTGAAATCATTCTTATAGAAAAAAAAGGAGCAAACAACCATCAGGCCATAAAGCACATGTGTCAACAGCCAATTGGACCGCCTTGTGATATTCCAAAAAATTGTTACAACAACAATCTCCCTAGAGAATCTTCTTGTTCATCGTGCCTGCTGAGAATGGTTGATGCAACGACAAAAAACTTCAAGAATTCCACGCCTATACTGTCACCAAAAAACAAAATTGGAATCTGTTGTAATTGTAATAGCTAATTTGTCAACCGTTAGCAGCCTACTCCTTTTCACTCTTCCTTAGTTAAATATACCTTTACCCATTTTTGGTACTCTTCATCAAGTGGCCAATCAAAATTGATCACCTCATTCACCTTGACACTATAAGGTTTTTACTTAACTTCCACCTGATTCGCTTCTCTTTCAAAAGACTCCAAGAATGAGCTGGTGCTAATGATTTTGTCCATACAGCTCACCAACAAATCATAATCTGAGTTACCCTATTTTTGAGGGTTTTGTAGTCAAAACATGATATAAAGGGGCTCTTACACTTTTTGTGATTACTATAGCTTGTGTAAGAGGCCCCATGGATACTGTTGTAATTGTAGGATGCATGAATAGGGTGTAGGATGAGAAATAGATAAGGTATAGCTGCTGTCCTCAATAGTTTTGTGAAGAAAAGCATATGAAATGAGAGGTTCAAGCCTAGGTTTCAACAAAACATGTATGGGAGATCTGATTTTATGAATTTTTATCTATGTGCAGACCTAATGGGTTGTTTCTGAACACTAAATATAAATGATATACATACACACAAACATGCACACACACACATTTATATGTATGTATGTATGTATGTATGTATGTATGTATGTATATGTATTTTTAAATGTAAATGTAAATACAATTACTGGATGCTCTCCTAGAAAAATAAATGCAACTTATCATTAAAGAAATATATATCTATGTATATAAATGTGTATTTCTAAATGCAAGTGTAAATGCAAAGAGCATATGGTTTTGTAGTGTTATAGATACAACATATCCATAAATTAATGTAATTTAAATTCTAAAGTATTCAACACATAATATGAAATCGATCAAACTATTAAACTACATGAGAAATAAATGAAAACAGTAAATGCAACCTCCTCCACACATAACCCTTAAAAATTATGAATAGAGGAATATAATTTTTGAAGAACTCAAAGTTAATTCTCTCCTACCTGATGCAATTAGTCATTTTATCCTTACAAACATTTATAGTGATTACTAGAGGCACATAGACCAATTCTTCATAATAGAAGAATTTGATCATACTTTTCCAATGATGGCATTATGAGAAAACCTTAGGTTAAATGAATAATTCCTAGCTAAGTTCTTTAAATCATGTCCAACCATATAAGAGAAGACCATGCTATGTACCGGATACTATGGAGAAAGGCTCTTTGGGATCTTTCATCAATCATCCTACCTTAAAACATACCAAAAGTCTCCTAGAAATTAGACATAGGAAGATTTAAGATGACTTAAATTTTTATTGCCAAAGCATAAACTTATGATGACTTAACCAAGCCTAGTACACACTCCCTCCCCGTTAACCACTTAGACATATGGAAATTAAATGTAAATTTTCTGCTATTTTTAGTCATGTAGGTGTCCAATAAACCACTTGGTGGTGTTTCCCTTCAAGTTTAGTTACTTGAATGAAGAGAAAAAGTCCTTTGATTACAATTAGAGAATACATTTGAGGCCTTGGTTGTGTAACTGGTGGACCATAGTCACATTTAACACTTGTTACAAAGTTTGGGAGTTAAAATGTTAAGTAGATTTAATTTGTGATGGACACATTTGGACGGTAGTAACAATAACTTGCAATCTATCAAGACTTGATTACCTTATAACTTGTGAAATTCTAGTGATAAAATGATAGATTAATCATAATTTCACCTTGGGATCACATCACCATGAAAGAACTTCATCCAACATCCTTATGAGTGTAGGTACAACCAAATAGGTATTTTTCAGATTTGTCTTCCTCAAGTGAGTGAAATTCAAGAAGAGAAGAGGAAAGCAAGACATGTAGTATGTCTAAAAGAGGGAGATCAACTAGAGGTCAAAAGATTAGAAGAATATTCCATACACACATGAAATTTTTTCTTGTTGAGGGGGGGTCATGTTCTTATGATGATGAGAGCATAGGTGACATTGAGGTGCCCTTGAGGTATAAACATCTATGGAAACAATGGGTACCTAAGGAACTTCCTCCAATAAACACTAATTTTTGTGTCAACGAGAGGATATATCACATAGCACCATCGTCATTACATGGTTTGGGCCTATTTTGCATGGATGGCATAAAGTTCTATTACAACAAAGTTACTGAATTGATGGAGTATGTTAGACTCCGTTATAGTTACAAAGATTAGATGCAACTGGTTCGATATACACGAAGTATGTGTTGGTATGCATTGTCAGTAAATTATATACAACTAAAAGATAAGGATCAAAATAAAGGAGTGGCTATGTACATTGACAAAAGGAAATATTGTAGGGTTTATAAATAGTACACAACTTGGGTCAACAAATAAGCAACCCAATTGCATATTCGAGGCGTGCGAGGGAAATTGTGTATTCGTATGTGCAATAAAATCAATAACTGCAGGGGAAGAGTTGCTAATCGATAACAATTTGAATCGCTTAGTTACAAACATAGTTACTATGGGGGTGGTACATAATATGTACCATTTTACCCAATCTCCAATTAATGACTCCAATATACCATTTTATTCTTATGTTTTTTTTCGTAAGTCTATTGGTTTCATTTCGGTAATGATTTTTTATATTTAATTTTTATCACAGCAGGACATTGATCGTATGGAGAAGGCTATGGCCTAGAGCACAGATCGTGATGTATCTTTAGGTGCTTCTACCTAATAGGTTTACTTCATTGTAATTATACAAATTAGATACGGGCAAAATGTTTTATTATTATTATTTTTTCATAAGTTTATTGGGTTAATTTTGATAATGTATTTAATATTCTTGTTGCAGTCGACTGATCGGGGAAAGGCACCAGTAGTAGACGAGAGCATCCATAGTGAGGTGCAGTCAATATTTTGTGATGATGACATCGCTTTTTCAACAAACCTTCTCAATATGATAAGGAAGATCCAAAAAAATGCAATGAAGAAATCGTTAAGTTGATATTCATAATGCCTCAAATAGATGAGATAAGAGAGAGGGTTAAAATATTGACTGAGAGATCACAAAACTTGCAAGTAAGTTGTCATGAGGTCTTTAATTATAACATAATTTCATTCATGGTTTTATAATTTGTACTCTTTTATGTCATGAACTAAAGTATGTGTTGTTTTTACAGGATTATTTGCCTCCTCATGATGCTCTTAGCCATGATTAGGGTATTGCAAGTGCTACTCGAGGAGTAGGGGTTGGTACAAGTGTCCATCCTAATCTTCTTGTGCATACATCACATCATTTGACCCCATAATCCATGCCTATATTGTCATCTAAAATTTTGGCAACACATACCATGCAAACATCCGTTAATGCACCCTCTAGCAGCGAACACATCCTAGAACATGCGTCAGGACATGTACCTAGGGATGCAAAGGCCACTAGTACTAGTGATGGTTTAGCAGAATTTCCTAGATCTTCTCGTATTACTAGTATGGGAAAATTGCTGGTCACATTTGTGGTGACTGAGGATTTCATTCCCATAAAGATAGAGAAGGTCCTAGGTACTTTAAAATGTTTTAATTATTATTATATATAATCCAATTGAAATTTACTTATTGATCGCTCTTTTTAGACTATTGATCCCATGATCATTTTGCAAGAAATGATATTTTTTATAAACATATAAGTGATATTAAATTGGAGCTCTTTGGGCCCACCATACATATGCGGTGGAATGCCCAAAATCAAGATTTAAAAGATGAGCTCATTAACGGTTTAGTTGTGTTGTTCGGTGATAAAACATTCAACTGAACCAAGGTCCTTAAGAAAGATGGTACCTATCTAAAGTATGCAAGGGACCAATATAGGTCACATTTAGAGAACAACAAAAAGAATGAGTGTCCCCCCATGATTTCGAAGAGGGAGTGGAAGGACCTGGTGTCGAATGGAAAGGAAAAGACTAAAAAAAAAAAAGGAAAGACAACACCGAGCTAAGGAAGGTATGTGATACTATCAATAATGTAATCATATACTGATTACTCTTTCTTTTTACATAATCTAATGTGTTTCAAAATTTTCATAGGCTGCCTGACACATCGAAGGCAACAAAGGAAATACTAGAAAAACATGGGTAGGAAAAACTTGGCTCTGGTGGTTATATGAAATTAGCCGCATGAATTATAGGTATCAATAAATGAAATACAATATCCAAATAATAAATTGATTTTTTTTGTTGGTTTTATCACATCATAGAAGCAAAATTCATGATCTTATGCAAAAATGTAGGGCTCTGAATTCAATAGAGTTCCCATGGAAGATGACCTGAAGATTTCCTTCCAACAAGGCTATGGAGCCGTGGCTGAACGCCTAAGAGTCTTGACTGGGCAATTCACAACCTTCCACTACATCCGAAACATAGGTAAATAAACTCAATAAAGTTGATTTAAAATTGAATACTTGTGCAATCTATTCAATATTAATTTCCACCATAAAGTAATTACATGCCTATTTGTTTTAAAAATTCAAACAATGATAATACCGCACATGACATTGGAATGCAACCTGGTGAGGGTGGAGTACAACCTATAGATGAAGGTCATGGTGTGCATCCCAGTACTTTAGAGCATGTAGAGCATGATCAACATGTTGAGCATGATCAGGATAGAGAAGATCATGAACATGATGTGGCCCCATTAGGTAAAGAGGACCACTCTAAAGTTCTTTTAAACATATTTAATTGAAATTGGTGTATTAATTAATGTAATCTTTCGTGTTTCAATTTTAGAGCATGTAGAGCGTGATCAACGTGTTAAGCATGATCAAGAACATGATGTGGCCCCATCAGGTAAAGAGGACCACTCTCATGTTCTTTTAAACATATTTAATTTCAATTGGTGTATTCATTAATGTAACCTTTCATGTCTCAACTCCAGATCGAGACTTAGAGGGTGTTCAACATGTTGAGCATGAGTCTATTATAACAAAAGTTTAGGAACATGATGTAGACCCATCAGGTAAAGAGAACCAATCTAATGTTATTTTAATTAATTAAATACTTGTAACAATAATAATAAAACATACAAGTTTAACATTTCTTTGTTATTGCAGCAGACCCCCCTTGTAGCGGCGCCCATGTCGTGAGCAGATGACTAGGCGTACATTAATATCACAAGCAGAGGGTAGAACAACTAAAGGGGGGACATATGATTTAGAAAATTATATTCCACTTCAAATTTTTTTAGCTTTAAAAAAGAAACAAAAAAAGAAGTGATTGTAATCATATCATGACAACCATATTTTGATAATATGTAAAAACTGAAAGAATGAATATTATATGTTAATTCAAATGAATGTTATATGTTATTAATGGATGAATGAATGAATGTTATATGTTATTAATGGATGAATGAATGATTAATGTTATATGATTAGGTATGGGAATTGAGAGTGATGTGAGGTGGGGGAAAATGAGCTTCCACCATCACATGGTTGGCCCTGTTAAGTAGAGAATATTAAACTATTCTCAAAACAAAGAGAAGCTCAATAAGGTAATGCACTTTTCAATATAAGAAATGCATCGTTTGAAGCATCAAACCAATATGCAAAGATGAAAGAAAGTGCTAACTTTTCACTATGGTGGCAGAAAAATGATTCTTTATACCCTGAATCCATGCTCTGCATTATAATTTGAAGTTGTTTCCATTCCAATGTTCGAGTTTAGTTTGTTTGTATGGCTTTGTATGAATACCACATTGTGTTGTGTGTGGATTTGGTTTCAAAGCTCTGTTTCTTCTATTTTTAGTGGTGACATAACTCTAAAATTTGACTTTTGTGCATAACAGGTTAGTGGAAAAATTGACGCTCTGAAGGGTTTAGAGGCTCGATTGAGATAGATACATGGATATTTGGATCTTGTTGTTGATGGGAGGCTTCGACTTAACCATGAAATTTTGTACCATCTACAGGTATGCAAAAGTTTCTCTACTTACATTCATTCTTGATCATAAATGTTGTAAATGATATTAATGATTCAAACTTAAGATTCGTTTCATTGTTATAATGATAAAACTATTATAATTTGCTATGCATTCAAGCATTCTCTTGCCCCCTATCCTTTTATCTCTCCCTTCTCCTTTTAAGAATTTTTTTTGTCATAAAAAATTCACATTTTTGTCTCATTTACACAAATTTATCTGAAGCGCTAGGAGTGAATAAAGATATGTAAAAGATGATGGATTATGTCTAAACAACAACTTTCCATCTTATAGCTAATTAAATCCTTAATATATGAATAGTTTAGAGCTCAAATAATGCTTTTATATGCATGTGTAGCAATAAGGGAGCCTATGTGAATATTGAAATTTAAAACATCACTTTGGTGTTTTTCCTGAGGAAGTGAAATGATATTTTGAGTAATACAAGACTACACACACATTGATATTTTTGGCATTGCATTGAGGAATTTTTTTTCTCTTATACCTACCCTCAGCTAGACATGGAGGTGTATAATATTGGTTTCTGGGGTTATTATGTAAGTAGTTAATTTCACAGAGGAAGACTAAAATCTTCTTAATGTCCCGTGTCAGGTGTGAAAGCATATGAATCACTTGCTGAAGGCACCAATTTGTATTCATCCAAAAACTGGTTTGTTCTTTTTTTAATGTTTCGTGCATGTGTTTTTTTAGGCTCTAGAGATGTAGCTTGGCTCTTTCCTTTGCACTTTTAATCTATTTTGATGATTATAGTAGATTGTCCTCATAATTTTTCATGTAGATCTGTTTGTAACCTTATTTTCTACCAATCAATTTGCAAACCACTCACATATTAAGGACCATTTCACTAACTTTTAGTCATCCATTACTTCATATGTTGCAGGTTGTGTCTTGTGTGCCAATAAATCATGATGATTGCGAGAACTTTAATCCTACAAGTGTACCCAATCTTTCTCAAGTAAAAGTCTTACCTTATTTTATAGTACTTTAAATGGTTAATTGAAGGTGCTTCTTTAGATCTGAGATAGTTGAACCACGGATTAAAAATATGTTATTAGATGGGGCAGTATAATGATAAAACTAAGGTCCATTGAACACAAATTACGAACATAATTTACTGGACTATGAATAGTGTTACAATTATAATTATTTCTCCTTTACCTACCTCTGCATTAATGAAAAAGATAGATCCCTATAAATCTAGCCATGAAAGTGTTGAAATCTATAGTATCTGTAGGACTCCAGAAACTATCAAACATATTCTTTTTGAATGTTTTTATACTTAGGAAATTTGGTACGTATTCTGCCATAAGCTAAAGGTCTGGAATAGCAATTGTAAAATTAATTGGCATGATATTCTGTTTTGTAATTTCAAGCTCAAGTTTGATTGTAAGCTATTTTGGTATTTCTTATCTAATGAGATCATGTGGCATTTGTGGAAGGTGAGAAATGATGATAAATTTAAGGGTATAAAGAGGGTACTTACTGAGTCTTGCAAGAGACTCACTTTCTACTCTATTGCTCTGCAGGTTTCAACACTTGTGGAGATCTCAATGGAGAATTTCTTGAAGTCAATAACTGAAGGTGCTGCTAACAATACCAGAGAGGATCTAAGAAGTGGAACCGCCTATAGGTTGAGCTTGGAAGAGACCGTGCTGTTCCAACAAACATTTGATGAGCTCTAGAGAGCAATTGATGAAGTTGCAAGCCTAGAAAGACAACATGACCCCCAATAGTTGGACCCCCAAGGAGAAACAATGGCAAACCTTGATATTGAAGAAGTCAACAATGAGGAGAATGTAATCAACACTATGTATTGTTTACCCTAATTTGAATAGTAGCAACCTGTGGTGCTATTAACATCAATTTGTATTGTCTATGATGGTTTTGAAAACAATTGGTGCTTTTTGGTTTCTTTCTTGCTGTGTAAAGTAATGATACGGTATATTTCCTGTTATGGAAATGCTTTGATGTTGTACTGATCCTAATGCTAGATAGGCATTTTCATGATATGTAATGGACCTTAAAATATTTTCAATAAAAAAAAAAGATAGCAGATATTGGTAGTTCATTACATGTCTCATGTATGTGTTAGTATTTTAATTTTGTTTAAGTTGTTTAAGAGCTTGATTAGGTCCAAAAAATGTTCTACAAGCTCTATTCTCTTGACACTGCTCAACATTTTCCCTACACATTTTCTCTTTAATCCAGACGTTTCTTAACTCCTTCCCTTGTTAGCCCTTGGTTGTTCTCAAGTTTAATGCTTTTTCTATGCATCTTGCAGTCTGTATGTATGATCAGTCATCTCTTATGAAGCATGGATAACCTTTCATGGAATTTTTGTTGTAATTATACTATTGCCATTGTGAGAATAATCATTTAATTTGTATGGAAGTCTTTTTCATATTATTTGACTTGGTATCTATTCTATGATTTAAAGAACCCAAAAATAAGAAAATTAATAAGTTCCATTTTTTTACTTGCTCTTAGACACTTGTTTAATCGGCAAGACCCTCAGAATGTCTTGCTGATAACCAACAGTGTTCAAAACTCCTGAAGAGGTTAGATCGGTGTGACATTGGATCTGTCTTGTTGACTGAAGTCATCAACAAGACATGGACTATCAGAGTGAGTTTTCTATCCTGTGCTGATGATTGATCTCTCACTGATGGGTTGGCTTCGATAGTCATCACCAAGAGTCTCCGCGATGGTACATTTAAACGAATATATATATTTTTAAAAATTGCATTGTTTCGTCGCAATTTCAATGAAACCCAACAACGAATCACCGAAAAGGTCTGACGAAGGCTTCGTCATAACTCCTTGCCTGATTCATCACAATTTCGATGAAGTCCATCGACGAATCACATAAAAGGTTTGATGAAGGCTTCGTCGTAACACCTTGCCACTTTCATCGTAATTTCGATGGACACTGACGAATCACAAAAAAGGTCCGACGAAGTTGCTTAGCTGCAACGAAGGCTTCATCGCAACTCCTTTTTCATTTCATCACAATTTCGATGAACTCCACCGACGAATCACATAAAAGGTCCGAGGAAGTTTCTTAGCTGCGACGAAGGCTTTGTCGTAACTCCTTTCCCATTTTGTCAAAATGGTGATGAACTTCTGTTGTTGTTTCGATGCTTCAGAAGAACCATTGCAATTGCATTTTGGTTGTAATTCGTCAGTGGATACACAAAGTTTTCGTCGATATTTCGACAAACATCCAAGTCATTTTATGATGTTGACAACTGACGAATTTGTGCCATTATTTCGATGTTTAATGCGTCATCAAAATTTTGGCAAAAAAATAGTGACGAAATTGTTTTCATCATTTTGTCGCTTTTCCAACAAATATTTGTCGAATGACTGACGAATGTTCATCGGAAAATGGAGGCAAATTCAGTAGTGGTGGAAGGGACTTGTGATGCCATAAGAGAAGTAGGAATGCTAGGTGGAACCAGAAGATAAGCAACCACATAATTAGGTTGGTGCATAGTTGTGTGGACTTGTGGATTGGTATAAGTTGGTATGGAAGCTACGGTTGAAGGAGGAGGAACTTAAGGTGCTCCTTGTCTTACAAGAATGCTTGTGGATTGGGTATTTGAAGAAGCATGTTTATTGTAAATGTGCAAAGTCCTCATGAATATTAATGACCTTTTCTTGTAGGAGGGAATTGTTTTGATTGTCAACATTCATTGGATAGAAAGGTGAAGGCATAGAAGTGGTATTGTCAGGAGCTAATGCACCATTTTCCATACTAGGAGTAGGAGCTCGTGAGATCCCAAGGTCCACAACAAAAGAGTTATTGCGGTATGCCATGAGTCTAGAACTTCTTCTCACTAAAGTATTATCAACGGGGCACCAAACACTCATGCAAGTACCACAAAGGAGGGGTGAATCAAAAGGTAAGCTAATCTAAGAACTCTAAAATGAAAAGAATAGAAAATATGCTAACTGTAATAGAGATTCAACTATAGAAAAAAAAATGCAAACAAATGTCAGAAATGTTGTATAAAAAGTGTAGAGGGATTGAATCGCCCTAGGTGGTGAATGAGTCCCAATATGATACTTTTTAGTGTTTTTCAAAATTTTAAAGATGATTTAAATTCTCTACAGGATGCAATGACAGATTCAAAATGTAGATTGTTACTTTTGTCAATGAGATTGAATGCAAAAATGAAACCTAAATGATGTTTTCACTAATGCAAAATGAAAAGTCCTAGAATGCAATAAAAAATCAATGTCCTAATTGAATGCTAATGAAAATGAGAACTAGGATGTACAATATGTAAATGCAATCAGAAGTGTAAAGTGTTCAAAATTCAAGTTCACCAAAATGAAACATAGATTTTTGGGACCCTAAGACTTTCTCTTGCACTCTTAGGGGTTTTCACCTAAAAGGAGAGAGATTGGGTCCAAAAATGCTTATGTAACATTCAAATTAATATGTGTGCAATGTTGTTTATTGTGAATGAACTTAACTAAGTGCAATTTATTGATCTAAATGACTAAAATGAATGCAAAAATGCAGTTACAAACTATGTTTGGAACACATCATGATATGCAAACAACTATGTAAATGAAGAAATTATGCAAAACAAAAAGAATAGGGATGAATCTGAGTGCACCTAGATGAATTGTGAGGATTTTGGAGTGTTTTGAATGTTTATGAAATTCATTGATATTTCATAGTGGGATTCATTCACCTTGGGTGGTGAATTAGTCCACCTATTGGTGAAAAACTATTGGGAGCTGATTTCTATTTGTCAGGATCTGAAATCTGACAAAACTCGTGTTTCCAGTCCTAAGGTGGGACTCATTCTCCATAGGTGGAGAATCAATTGTTTCCAATTTTTTTGAAAAAATAGGAGACAACTTTGCAACACAAGATCTTGGAATGTCTACTTGTCGGGTTGTCAAAGTCAAATATGTAGAAAACAAACAAATAACTCTCTCCAAGCTTGAAATTGACTTAAGTTGACTTGAAGCACCTAGTTGACTTGGAAATCACTCTTCAACACCTAATAACTTGTCAAATCTACAAACAAAGAGCTGCAAACAAACAAGAAATAGGGGAAAAATGATTAGGGGTTTTCCTTGGGCAAACCCCACTTTTGGTAATTAAACCCTTGAAAATATAATGGGATCCAAGAGAAAGATAAAGTAATAACATGAAAATGCTATCAACTGACCTAATCGTTGATGATGCAAGTCTGAAGTAATGTCAATGGTTGCTTCAAAGTGCTTGAATTAATGATGCAAAATGCTTGAATGAATGAGATTGTAGGAGGATTGAATGTTTGAGTGAGGAGAGAAGATGTAAAATGAAGTGAAAAACACATATTTATACAATTATTGTGCCTTAGTATATGTTCATACCTCATCACAGGCTAACATCAAGTGATTTTGAATAAAATCCCGAAAGAAAATTTGAAATATTTTTAATTTGGGGCCAAGGGGGACTCATTTGCCACCCATGGAAAATGGGTCCCACCTAGGACCTAAAATTATGTGTCCAAAAAAATGTTGTATTTAATGTTGTTTGTCAAGATAACATCCAAAAATACACTTAATTAAGTCATATGAGGGCATAAAGGGGACAAATAAAGCATGAGAAAGGGATAAATAGTGAAGATGTGCCTAGAAAAGCATGAAATCTTGTTACAAGACTTTACAACACTTCAAAGTAGGACTTGTTGATGAGTAAAAAGGTGGGTTTTAGGTGAATTGTATTAAATAAAGTCTAGAAGAATGTAGAAATATCTTACAACACTTCACAAGACATCATTCTTTGAGTTTTAGTACCTAAATAAGCATGTTCAAGCCATGATACAACATAAAATCAAAGCAACATAGTTCCAACACCATGAAACAAGACCTAAAAGACCATGAAAATGAAAAGGGGCCATTTTTCTATGGCACATTATCAAAGTTATGATCCATACCTAGTGAACTAGTATCAACACTAGGAGTAAGAGAGCTAGATAATCCAAAGTCCACAATGAGTGTTTTATCATGGGATGCCATGAGTCTCGCAGTTTGTCTCACCACAATATTAATAGTAGGAAACCAAGTAGGATAGCTCATGCAAGGGATAAACGAAAGGAAATGTAATGAACACAATATCCTATGCTTACGATTACACTTGAAATGAAAGAAATTGAAATAATAGTACTTCTACAAACTATAACAAAAAATTGGAAGTAGCAAACAGAAGCACAAAAATGCAAATTTAAACCCTAAAAAAATGCAGGTTCAAAATCAAAAGGGACTAAGATGCCAGCAAGGGCATCTTTGTCTTGTTGATGAAATTTTGAGGTCCCAAAAACTAAAATAGACAACAAATAACTCAAATAGGGTTTTGAGCCAAAAACCCATAGAGGGACTAAGATGCCAGTAAGGGAATTTTAGTCCTAGTAGAGGTTCTTTGTAGAAAAATAGCAAAATCTAGATTGGTGACAGTGTTTCTAGGTTGCCCACTTGGGGACCTAATGTTTAGAAACAAAAAACTGTGCAAATGAATGCAAGAAAAAGTAACTAATGAAAAGCAATTGAATGCAATTTTTTTTTGAATTTTGAATGCAATAAACATGATCCTAAATGCAATTAGGATGATTGACAATGCATTTTTTAGTTTTTCAATTTAGATAAGATGATGAAAGAAAACAAAAATGCAACCTATATGCACTTTTACTAATACAAATATGAGAAACCCTAGATGTAATTTCACTAATGCAATATGTGATGCAAGAATGAATTATACAACCTATATCTAGGAACTTAGTGAACTCCAAATTAGAAAATGAATTACCAATATTTCAGGTTCACCAAAATGAACCGTGGGGAAAAATGAACGAGGAAAAGGGACCCACAATACAAGAAAGGATCCCTAATCTTGTATTTTTCCTATAGGGGGATAGTTCATTCAAGGAAACCTAGAATCCCAAAGTGGATTGACTATCAACAAAAATGTGAGTCAATTCTCAACAAAGGAGACCTAGGAAGAATCCTTAGGCTTTGAAAGGTTCACCACCAAGCAAAAGCTTGGAAAAAGACAACTTGATATTCAACTCACAAAACCTAGTAATGCAAGCCAAATAATGAGTACAAATGATAGAATTAAGTAATAGAAAGTTAGGATGTATGAACCTGGGAAGTCTAGAAATGTGATAAGAATTCTAGAAATGCAATAATGTTGTCAAAATATGCTAGGTAGGACTAAGAAACCCTTACTATCTTCTTAGTCTTGTTGCTATTTTTCGGGGAAAAGAAGAAATCTTCAGATGTTAGAACCGAATCTAAAGAAATCTATAAAAATTTCCTCTAGGAGGACTAAGATGCCCTTACTATATTCTTAGTACCACTTTGAATTTCTACAATTTCAAAATTTGATCCTAAGGTCCAAGGTCTGCACTTCCTTCTTCTCAAATCTCAAGTCTTGAAACTTCCAGATTTGGTTTATAGGTGACTTTCCATGAAGATGAAAAATTTGTAATGCAACTTTGAAAATTTGAACTCCATATGATCTTCAAATTAAATCAAACCCTTGTTATGAAATCTACAAACTTGTGTGAAGTGGCTAGCTTGAATGTAGATCTTGAATTGAAAGTAATGATCGATAGATCTTGACTTGAATTGCTTACTTGAATCAAAACCCTACATCACAAATGTTAGCTCAAAAACACACATGATGCAAGAATATCTTTAACATGATCGTTGAATCTTGATGATTGTTCCAAATGCTTGATGAACTACTCTTGAATACTCTTGTGAACTCAATTAAGTTGTTAGGAGTGCTCTCCCAAAAGTCTACTATGAAAATGAGTGAAAGAACCTTGTATTTATACTTATCCATGCTTAATATCCCAAAATTACACCACACCAAGACAACATATGAATTCATTAATCAAAGGAGGCTAAATCCCAGTAATATTTGAAATTAAATCCTAAAAATAACTTGAGAGCTAAGACACCCTAGGTAGCATCTTAGTCTGAAGGCTTGAAACTCATGGCACAGACTCCAAAAAGGGACCCCTTAAGGTGCCTTTAAAATCAAATTCCCAAGAAATTTGGAGGACAAAGAATCCCTAGGTGGCATTTTAGTCCCAGTCCAAAAATCAAGGACACACGGCCAAAATCAGTAAATTATCATTTATCCTTTGATGTTTTTCAGGATTAGCGATAAAAAGATACACTTTCTTAGGCTTGTAAATAGGACCAATTAAGACATAACTAAGGATAAATAAAGCAAGGTAGGTCCAAAAAAATGTGAAAATGCAAGGGTATGTATTTTCCTACACTACGGTTAGATGCAATTGTAACAATTAAAAACTTGGTTGTGTGTCATAATCTCTTCTATCTATTTCTTCTTTTAGTGGGCAACAAATCCACTTGGACAGTGAGTCCACCTATAGTGAGCACTTCTATAATATACTATAACTAGTTATAATATATTGTGAGCTAATCCTCATCATGGTTTTCTCATTTTTGGTTTTCCACATAAAAATCTAGTATTCATGTGTTATGTGATGTTGTTGGTTGTTTTCATGCTTTCATTAACTAGTTCAAATTGGATATGCTATGGGGACTGAATGTTTAAATGATTAAGTGGTTTAAAGGAATACTGATTCACCCCCCTTCTTAGTATTCTAGGTGTTCAACATCACTATCACAATTTTTGATGATTAGGAGATTAGCCCAAAGAGTGAAAACCCCTCAAGAAGTTTTTCTCTTTCTAGAGGATGAATGTTTGTTCGAATCACAATTGTTGCCTCTAAGGATAAGGGAACAAATAAAAAAATTAAAAGGGAGGTTGAGGAGGGGTAATGGAAATCTCTAAGGAAGAATTTATTCCTGATATTTTTAGTGGGACTGAAGAGTCAGAGGATAAAGAAGAAAAAAACCCAAAAATGGAGGAAGAGGAGTTTCAGGAGGAGGACTACACTATGGATAGAGATGGTGGAAATGAGGATAAAGAGGGGAAATATTATGGGTAGGAGGATGTGATTGAGGTCAATAATGTGAACCCTATGACTAAGGAAGAGAATGCCACTATTATGTAGAACCCCCCTTTGTAGGATAGTGCTAATGATAGGTAGTTAAATATCCTTGATTCTAAAATTGAAGTCCTTAATGAGCACTTTACCAAAATATAATTGCATCTTAGTGATGATACCAACTCTAAAAAGTTTAAGGAAATAGAGGATGCTATAAAAATATTACTGTGGTTGTTGATGGCATCATGAAAAAAGTGGTGATGGGAATGGTGTCGAGATAGAGAAAAATTAAGAAGCTATAGAAGAAAAAAGGAAAGTCTCTAGGGTAAAATAAAATCAATAAAGAATGAGAACAGGGAGAAGAACAAAAGCTAGTTGGAAGTTGTGAAAGATCTTTAGGGAAATTTGAGTCTCATCAAAGAATCTTAGTGTTTTTTTCTTTTCTTCATGTTTCAGTTTTTTCTTAAACATCATGGCCTGTGGGCCTTCTTTAGTATGGATTTTAGTTTAGATGTTTCTATCATGGGATACTTTAGTTTATATGCTTATTATATGATTATTATGACTTTTCAGAATGTTGTTAAAACTATTTGGATTATGTTTAATGGCCTATGGCCTCATGTTAGTTTAGTTGTTATTGTTTTTGGTTTGGATAAGTGGCCTACGATTCATGAGGATAATATGGATATTGACATGCATGCCTATACTTGATGGTCCTTTTGGTTTGCTAAGTCTAGTTTAGTCCTTTGTTGTTCTTGGTTGGCTGCTATTTTGTCAGCCTATTTTTTTGAGTTGTTTTTGCTTTGTTGTTAGCTTTGTATGGGATTAGGGCCCTTCCCTAATTATATAATAAAAAAATTATAGAATCATATTTAAACTTAAACATTAATCAATCATGCGAGTGGTGATGATAATATGGATAATAACAAGCATGCCTATACTTGATGGTCCTTTTGGTTTGCTAACTTTGGTTTAGTCCTCTATTGTCTTGGTTGGCTATTGTTTTGCAAGCTTGTTTTGTTGAGTTGTTTTTGCTCTATTTTTAGCTTTGTATGGGATTAGGGCCCTTCCCTACTTATATAATCAAAAACATTATAGAATAATATTTCAACTTAAACATTAATCAATCAACTATTACTATTCTCTTGTAACTTTTCAAGCAATTTTTTTAGGGGTAAACACTTTTGAACCAAAGCTATGAATAGGCGAGGTCACAAATGAGGGACCTCATCCCCAATATAAATTCTCAACAATTTCACCTCAATGAGTTTTGAACCTTGATGACAAGAACAATAACACACCAACTTAACCATCACACCATGCCACTATTGGCCAACTTTTCAAGCATTTTATCATAAATACTTTTAAATCATTTTATCAAAAAATATTTAATGAAATATTTTTTATTCAATTTTTAATATTAATGATTAAAAATCAATTATAAACCATATTTCATAAATTTATGAAATATTAAAAATATTTAATCAAGATTAAAAAAAATATATTAAATGAATGAATATATGCAAGCCTATAATTTGATGGTTACCATTATATTTTATATGAAATTTTTTAGATGGTTTGGTCATTTAAATGCCTTTCATTTGATGTTTTAAGAAAAACATAATTTGTAATTTAAATAGTATTTAATTTATGAAGAATTTTATATAAAATCTTCTATATTAAAATATGTTTATCTATTTAGCTGAGAGGCTCTACAATGAAAGCACAAACCTGGTGTAAACAAAAACCCTTTAGGTAAAATTTGATGTGTAGGTGGGAGTCATGAGCAATGGTTTGACAATATGGAAGATGCATAGTCATGGTCTTCGGTGGACGTGGACGGTAGTGGAAGAGGAGGAATCAATAATTGAAATGTAGAAAAAAAGAGTGAAACATAACCAATAGTGGAGGGTAGTGGGATAGTCGTGCCCGGTCTATTAAAAGGGATGGCTAGTAGAAAATCATTTTTATTTTTTGAATATTTTTTAATCAATTACTGTGAATAGATTGAAGCAGCAAACGTAGCAAGATTGGTTTGGGTTTGTCTATTTTTTTTTTAAAAGTTACTTCCTCTCACTCACTATTGTTGGGCTTCGAATATTCCCCAAACGATGAAAGTAAGCATGCTACAATTCAAGATTGCTAGATGTTCAAATATACGGTGCATTAGCTGAACGAGTTATGGGCTATGAAGGAATGGGAAAGGAAAAGAATAGGTAGAACAAGGAGGACTCTAGCAATTTGTAGAGGGCTACAGACATCAATTAAGGAATGTTTTCTAAGTTAGATTTTAATATCTGATCCTTTTTTTCAATAAAAATTTATTGTTCATCTATGTAAATGCAAAACGAATGTTAATGATCAATGGATCAAGAAAATATATTGGTGGCATGGATAACACCAAGGATGTAGAGGAGAAAGGGAAGAGTTCATCAAGTTCGTTCACACTTAGAATATGCTCATGTAAGGAGAATGACTCATACAAAGAAGCATATGGAAGGAAATAATCAATGTTCATAGATCTTATTCTAGAATACACCTTGAACAAAATGATCTGCTAACTTTCTCTTTACACTTTGTTCTAAGTTTTATCATTTGTACTTCATGGCAATCTATTATCTCAAACTTTGGTTACTTTCTAATTATATGGAGGTAGTAATAATTTTATAAATGGGTACACCCACAAAATTGGTTTACAATTCTAGTGAGGAAGGAAAATTGCAAAAATGCTCCTATAACTTTTTTTTTGCTTTTTAGGGGCTCACACGAACTTGGGTGTTTGAATGCACCCAAAAGGCATTCAAATGGACCTTAGTTCGAGCGAACCATATTAAATGATGGGACTCATTTTTTTATTTTTTTTATGACGAAGATAATTTACAAGAGGGGGTTCACTCGAACCTGGATTCATTCAAACCCTGGTTCTAGCCAACCTCCAAGGGGGGTTTGGTCAAACCTAGGTTCATTTGAACCCCCCTTTTACCCCCTTCTCCCCCTCTAGCACCCAATTTCTATAGAATTTTTCCCTTCGAAGCTCGAGTTGAGGATGAAAATGGAGGAGAATTCATAGAACCAACTGGATGATGGTAGTCATCAAAATGAGCTATCCATCAAATATAATTTTAATATGTTTTGGTTTTATTATGTATTTGTTCTTTTAGTTTTATTAAGCATAGGTTTTTCTCTGAAAATCAATCTCTTTGTTCTGCACGTGGAAAAATAGTAGATTATCAAAATAAAATTTTGAAAAATATGTTCAAACTAGGTATTGATGTCCTTGATCTAGGAAAAAAAATTGAATTTTGATACATACACAAAAACTTATGTTGTATACAGTCCCCCTATATTGACTTTGAAACTTGATTAAGGAAAAAATATTTAATAAAACACTATGAAACCAAATGAACTAGTTAGATATCATAGTTAAAAATCTAAAATAAAAAAAAAGAATTTTATCCATCATAGAAAAAAAGTTATGTTGTATATAGTGAGCATCATCTTCAAATTCCTCATGGTTTAGCCGCTATAGGTGCTTGAAAGTTAAGATTTAGTTAGAAAAAATAGTGTCTAGTTTGGCCAAAAATTATAAACCAGTATTGTGGGATCACCCAAATGCAATCTGACATACAAAATTTTTTTAGGCTTTTTCTAGAATAATATGTTGCTAGTGGAAGAATGAGACCAAAGATGGGATATGCAGGTTCTTTTGGAAGGAATACCCAAAGACCTTGAATTCATTACAAATATCGATCAGCTACCCCAAAGGGACGATGAAACCTCCACCATTTGAGAAGGGACATGTAATAATCTATGGACTCTACTAAAGTTTTTGTTAGGAGAGGGGTGGATTTATCAGTAATGTATCCTAAACATTAAGTAATTTTCCTCCACTAGTATTAAATGTTACTCTATTATTTAACTACAGGAAATGATAGATTGTTCTTAAATCATTACCTTGTGATGTTAAGTTTTTGGATAGATTATTTTGGAAGTAGCTTCAATATTGACACACATTGGCCAAAAGTCTTAGTGAAGAACATCAAGGAAGTTTTGTCTTGATTGACATGTCAAGCACCTTGAATTAATATTCATCTTGTGATGAATTTTTTGGGTAGTATTTTTTTGGGATTGTCTTTTCAAAATCAATTGCAAATCCTTAAATGGTTTAGTGTCTTTAATTTATAGTGCTTCTTCAAAAATTGCATTTGATCATTTCTTTAGGTTATGATTTAGAATTTTTATGATTAGATATTTTAAATAATATATGGAGTATTTCTACTAGGATTTAATACCAGTCTCATCCGTGAATGAATGTTTTATAATTACAGATAATACCAAGTTAATTTTTGTGATTCTCCTCTTTATTCAATCAAACAATATGGTTTCTATGACAATTAGAATTAGTATTTCAATTCTATTTGAAAATTTTAAAGCAATTAATGGTATATATATTTTATTTTTTAAAACCCTTACAAAATGAAGTTCTTTTTGGGTATAATTATTAAATTTTATTTCTAAATTTTAAAATAAGTTTAGAAGTTGTATATGTTGGTATAATTTTATTTTATTTTTCCTTCACTGTATACCTTTTAAATTTAATAGTAGATTATTCTATTTTTTAATATAACATTTAAAATAATTTGAATGAATAACATACTCAAACAATTATATCTTTGATAACTTAAAAAATAAATTATATATATATGAAAAAGGATACTAAATTATAATTTGACTTTATCTTACAACCCCAACCATAATCTTAATGGAGGACGAAAGATGAAAAACTATTGAGAAGAATACTATGTTATTAAACTAATATGAAAAATTCAAAAGAGTGATAGGTGTCTAATTTAACTAGGATTCAACCCTAACCCTAACTAACTTACTGGTCTCATCATAATTTGATGGAATACCAACTTCAAGAGTTCCTTAAAATGTAACCTATCTATCAACCTCAAGTTCACTCACAAATACATAAATACAAAATTCAAATTTATGAGCAAAGGTGAGAAGAGTTTGAGAAGTTGATTTGTAAAATATGCAAATAAAAGAACTTACCTAAATTTACTATTGCATATAAAAGTAAGTTTCTAAATTAATATACTTAAATATTAAAAAATATTCAAAATAATCTTGAAACAAGATATCTCTTGAGATTTTTTACAAATTACTAATTCAAGATCTTTTTGAAACAAGATATCTCTCGAGATTTTATTTCTAAATTAATATACATAAATATTCAAAAATATTCAAAATCTTTTTTAAACAGGATATCTCTTGAGATTTTTTACAAATTACTATATTCAAGATCTTTTTGAAACAAGATATCTCTCAAGATTTTATTTCTAAATTAATATCTTAAATATTCAAAAATATTCAAAAACTTTTTGAAACAAGATATCTCTTGAGATTATTTACAAATTACTATATTCAAGATCTTTTTGAAACAAGCTATCTCTTGCTAAATTAATATCTTGTTTGAAAAAACAAGATATCTCTTGAAATTTTCTATATCATAATAATCATTTATAAAAATAAGATATAAAAATAATATGTTTTTGATAATGTAAGAAACATTTATAGGGTGTTGTACCCATCTAGATAAAAAAATAATTAAACAAAACACCAAACCAAAAAACATCTAATCTAAAACCAAACAGAGACTGACAACACACATGGACCAACATCAAACCAGCAACATACTAGCTAGCCTTCTCCTAATTTTTATACAGTAGCTGAACCATATCATCATAGACCCACTCTTGGCGGTCCTCAATCTTCTTTATCCCCAGCTCATCCTTCATGGTAGTCGGCAGGGTACTGGTGACACAATGAATCATCTTGATCGTGAAGCGGGTTAACCCAAGAAACCTTTTATCCAGGATGTCTAGTCTATTTTTCAACATACCAATCTCCTCCCTACTGCCCGTAGTGTAGTCAGGATCATTTTGCTTAATCTCCTACGACTGACGAATGTGAGGTCAAACTTTCCTTCTGAGCTAAACCAATGTCAGGAATAGAGGAGGGACCCCTGGCTTTATCATCTTCCTCATCCATTGACACCTCTTCCACATCGCCGCCTTTGGTGTCAGATAGCTCCTCTTTAGTGTCCAAGTCCCTAACCTACACTTTTTGCTTGTTTTTTTCTAGTTTTCCAGAGTGCCTAATGATGGCATCGCAACCAATAACTAGGGTCTCCACAACCACTGTATCACCCAAGGAATCCTTGTTCACAACATTCTTTCCTTTATTTGGAGGCACCTTCTCCTCCTTACCTTTCTTCTTCATACCGGACTTACTAGGGATCTTAGCAGGGGTAGATTTTAGGTCACATAAGCTAACAATCACACTAGTCTGGGAAACACCATCAATACCCTTGTGTTTTTTTGTAGTACATTTGGGTTTCTCTATAGGGGTTGGGTGACTCTTTCTGACAGGGCCTTTAGATTCAGTTGGGGACAAGTTTGGAACAGTGGGGGGCTCAATTTCCTCAATACAAACGACTGAAATAGGTTTCAAAGGGAATAAAGCCATATGGAAATAGTAGAGTCTTAGGATAAGACCCTGATGGAGAGGCAGAGGAGTAGGTTCATTGGGATTAGTAGTAGCCAAATCAATACATTTTTCAACTAAATTTTCAAGGTCCATAAGTAGGGAAAAGGGGAAGCTCATAAGAACCTTATGCCTAAAATGATTTAACAAGGGAAAATGGTAGTAGTAAAAAGTCTTGTACCTTTCTTCCATCGTAACATACTTTATCAGAGCAAGGAACACTTGGTTCCATGGCTACGGAAGTGCCTCTCATTCAAATAGGTCTTAGAATGTTTAGGATGCTTCATTCCCATGCACTGGAGGCCCATAGCCTGCATGATAACTTCCTCATCCACCATGAAGGAGATTCCACCAATTGAAACATGATGATTCTTCCATGAATTGACAAATTGGGTTGTCAGATTAGGGTCGTGATCCACAAGCCTCTCCATCATAGGAGAAATGCCACCTTCAACACAAATGTGCTAAACTAGAGGATCCTTGTGAAATTTGTTGCAGTTATCTAGTTTTGTCTACACCCTATCTCCTCCCATGATGTCACTCTACACACACTATAACCACGAAATTTGCAAACAAAGAAGGTTAGAGAAAATAGCAAGGTGGAAAAATCCCTGGACACAATAAGGAATTAAGTTGTGAATGACAAATTTTAGCAATCAATCCAATGGACGTATCACACGCATGAGCATAATAAATCCCAGAAACCATCTTAGTAGAGCCATTAATTGATATCACATTGCACAATCGACTAAGTAAAAAGGACATGACAGGCAGGGAAGGATTTCCTTCCATGTCGCAGAAGCACAAAATTCTAGGTAGAATAGTCACAGGGCTATAATTAGAAATCTCCAAATCCATAGCATTTAGGGGTTGGCCAACTTTAGTTAACCCGCAAAAAGAAGCTATAAGGCGCAAAGCCAAAATAACATCAAAATAAAATCCAAAAAGGAGCTTAGTCTCATAATTACAAGTCGCATCAAAATCAAAAAACACGAATTTGAAAATCTGAGAGTTTAAGTACATCCCCATAAGGAGATTTTGACAAGTATGGTCCAGCTTAGTAATAAGGAGATTTCAACAAGTACGGTCCAACTTAGTAATAAAAATAATATGTTAAATTACTTCACATAATTTTTTTTTTCTAGAAATTAAGTATGAAAGAACTTTCTTAAATTCACTATTTCATATAAAAGTAAGTTTCTAAATTAATATACTTAAAATTCAAAAAAGAAATAATAAAATAGAAATAAAATTATTATGGAATGAAAAATAATCATAATTTTTTAAATTCTAAATTAATTTATTTAAAATTAGAAAATTAAATAAAAAAGGGATATCCTAAATTCACTATTGCACATAAAAATTTGTTTCTTAATTAACTTATTTAAATCATAAAGAATATTCAATATTTTTTGAAAAATTGATAACATTTGAAAAAGAAAAAAATCATTAATATTCTAAATATTATTCAAAATTAACATAATATATAGAAATAAATATTATTAGTTTAAGGTTTTACTAAAGGTTTTACTATACAAAAATATTACAACTTAAATAAGAGTTTTTCGTAATAAATGAAAATCTAAAATTAATTTAAAATTATAAAATTAAATACAATGAAACTATAATAAATTTATTATTACACATAAAAAATAAGTTTTTAAATTAATATTAGGGTTAGGGCTGGAAAAAGGGTTAGGGTTAGGGCTATAGCTCAATTAGTCTTAGGTTAGGGTTTGATTATGGTTAAGATTCAACTATGGTTAGGGTTAGGATTCAATTGATGGTCAATTAGGATTACAGTTGATTAAGGGATATGAATCAATTAAGATTAGGATTCAATTAGGGTTAGGGTTCAAAATGTTTAATTAGGGTTAAATTTAGAAAATTATAGGATAAAGCTTTGGATAAAAGTTAGGATTAGGGTTAGGGTTCAATTAGGGTTAGGGATCAATTAGGGTTAGGGATACAATTAATTTTAGGCTAGGGTAAGGGTTTAATTAGCGCTTGGTTTTAATAAGGTTTAGGATTCAATTAGTATTACAATTAGAATTAGGGTCACCATTAGAATTAGGGTTAGTATTAAATTTATAATTTATGAATAGAGTTTGAAGTATGGCTAGGGTTAAAATTAGAATTAGGGTTATAGTTAGGGTTAGGTTTAGAATTAAGATAAAATTTTGGGTTAGAATTCAATTAGGGTTAGGTTTAAGGCTAGGATTAAAATTTAATTAGGGGTAGGGCTCAATTGGAGTTGGGATTCAATTATGGTTCTAAGATAAATCTTGGAGTCAACATTAGGGTGAATGTCGGGGTTAGGGTCAAGGTTTTAACATGAATCTTGGGGTCAACATTAGGGTTAGAATTAGGGTTAGGGTTTGAATTATGGTTTGGATTTAATTAGGGTTACAATTCAATTATGGTTAGGGTTAGGATAAGGTTCAATTAGGGTTGTGGTTAATGTTAGGGTTATAAGATAAAACATGGGGTAAAGTTTAGGGTTGGGGTTGGGGTTAGGGTTAGAATTCAAGTACGGTTAGGTTACAATTCAATTAGAGTTCAACACAATTAGGGTTAGGGTTATGGTTGGGGTTGGGGTTAGGGTTAGAATTCAAGTATGGTTAAGTTATAGTTCAATTAGAGTTCAACACAATTAGGGTTAGGGTAATAGTTCAACTAGGGATTTAGGGTTAGGGTTAGGCTTATGCTTCAATTAGGATTTGGATTAGGAGCTACAAGTTAATATTAGGGTTAGGGTTGGAGTAAGGGTTGGAGATTAATTAATATTAGGGTTATGGTTTTATTATGGTTAATATTCTACTATGGTTAGGTTAGGATTGAATTAATGTTTAAAATTAGGATTAGGGTTCTAGGATAAAGATTGGGATCAAGGTAAGGGTAGGCGTTAGAATATAGCTAGGATTAGGGTTAGGGTTACAATTATGGTAAGGGTTAATATTCAATTAGAATTTAATTAGCATTAAGATTAGGGTTAATATTCAATTAAGATTAGGGTTCAACTAGGGTTAAGGTTAGGTTAGGGTTATAGGATAAAGCTTTGGGCAAAGGTTAGGATTGAGGTTGGGGTTAGGGTTAGGACTCAACTAAGGTTATGGTTCAGTTAATTTTAGGAAAATTAGGGGTAGGGCTAGGATTAATTTTAGGATAGGGTTAGGGTTCAAATAGGGTTAGGTTTTAATAAGGGTTAGGGTTAGGGTTCAATTAGTATTATAATTAAAATTAGAGTCACCATTAAAATTAGGGTTAGTGTTAAAATTATAATTATGGATAAAGTTAAAATTATCATGTTAGGGTTATAGTTAGGGTTAGGGTAGAATTAAGATAAGTGTTTGGGTTGGAATTCAATTAGGATTAGGTTTAAATTTAGGATTAAAAAATAATTAGGGTTAAGGTTGAATTAGGGTTCTAAGATAAATCTTGGGGTGAGCATTAGGGAAAAGGTCGGGGTTAGGGTTAGGGTTAAATTAGGGTTAAGGTTTTAAAATAAATCTTAGGGTCAAAATTAGGGTTAGGATTCAATTAGGGTTTTAGTTATGGTTTGGGTTTCATTGGGATTACAATTCAATTATGGTTAGCATTAGGATAGGGTTAAATTTTAGGGTTAGGGTACAACTATTGTTAAGGTTTAATTAGAGTTGGGGTTAGGATTTGAGCTCAATTAGGGTTATATATAGAGTTAGGATTAGGGTTAGGGTTTAATTAGTGATAGGGTAACAATTATGGTTTAATTTAGGTTAGAGTTAGGGATCAATTAGGTTTATACAATAAATATTTAGGCTAGGGTTCTAGGATAAAGCTTGGGATTATTGTTAGATTAGGGTTAGGGCTCAATTAGTATTAGGGTTAAGATTCATGTTAGTATTAAATTTGGGTTAGGGTACAATTAGGATTATGATTGAATGAGGATTTAATTAGGGTTAGTGTTAGGGTTAGGGTTCAATTAAAATTAGGGTTCAATTGGGGGTTTATTTATGTTTTTGGTTTAATTTGGGTTAGGGTAAAATTAGGGTTCAATTAGTTTTAGGGTTAGGATTACTATTGGGGTTCGTATTAGTGTTAGTGGGTAAGTGCACAAAGTTGAGTCCATGAAATGTGGAAGTTTTTTGCCTTAGCCAAAAAATTGAAATCGGCATCGAACAAACGGGATCCTGATTTCATAAACGGGATCCCGAGCCTGAAACCAAACGGGATCTTGTTATGGTTCGGGATCCCACTTCGGTTCGGGATCCCGTTAAGGTTCGAGATCTCGTTTCCCGTAGGACTCCAGACCAATGGAGACGGAACGAGATCCCGATTTAATACAAATGGGATCCTGATTTATAAAATACGGGATCCCGATTTATAAATAACGGGATCCCGAGTTGTATAAATCGGGATCCCGTTTTATACTGTTATTTTTTTTTTTAAAAGAACAATTTTCACTTCTGCGAACGGGAACCCGAGTGATTGTTGGCGACAGCGAACCCACGACCAGCTACAGGTACCCCACCTAAACACCATTTCTTTGCATTTTTTTAGTTTGAATTGAAATTTTAAAAGAAATACGTTAATTTAGCATGTATTTTTTAAATTTATGTCACATTTTAATCATTTTTTTAATTGTTATAGTAGAATTCAATAATTGTCAAAATAGACGAAAACTTGCAATGAAGCTTAAATGTTTTTTAATAAAAATGAAAAAAAAAACCTTGAATTGTGCTTTAGAAACAAAATTTAACTTTTAAATCTTAAATTGTTCGATTAAACCGAAAAAAATTGATTTTGAAAACTCTAATTGAAACAAAACAAAAAAAATTGCATTTCAAAACCCTAGAGATCGAAATGAAATAAAACATCACATTTACAAATCCAAACCGAGCTTTTTGAAAATTCAAATCAAATGAAAAAAATTGAATTTGAAAACCCTAGTTTGAATTGAAATGAAAAAATTTCATTAAAACCCTAATTGTTTAAAACTGAAACCCTAAATTGAATTGGAACAAAAAAATTTATTTAAAACCCTAAATTGGAATTGAACAAAAAATCATTCACATTGCTTAAATGTTTTAAATTTTATTTGCTTTGTATGGAAAAAATGATATATATTAAACTTTAGTTTCAATTTTAAATTATAATTAGATTAGAAATCAATATGTTAAAGAATGGTTAAAATTCATAAAGTTTATCTTGATGTTTGTTTGCAAATTTAGTTAACAAATTCGTAAATCTAAACACATACAATCGATTCCAATTGACACTAACTTCAACTCCCTAAATTATGCCAAGGGGCCACCCAAATTCACTGCCCTAAGTTTGTAAACCTAGACCTAAACATGAAATCTAAACCCATAACACTAAAGCATTTGAAATTTATAACCCTAGACCCTAATCTTTCATTGGACATACCTAAAATTATGTAGGTTCAATGTCAAGAATAGTCTATTTGTAGATTTATGAAAACTATTTTGAATATCTAGAATGCCATAAAAGTATAATTATAGCAATTCAATTGGAAACACTTGGGTACATATATATAGAGTATGAAATTTAAATCTAGGAAGGTGTCTATCATATAGGCGAGTTGATAATACATGGAAAGAGGTTTGTATGGGAATATATGTATTAAGAAAAACATACCACATGACCTCTATAGGATTTTAAGATGTGATCCTAGATAATAATCCACCCATCCTCAATCATAATGGATTATTTGGCAATTAAGAGAGATTCAATTTAACCATAAAATTACCTATATTTTGATACTATATAGATTTATGTGGAAGGATAGAAATGCATCAATATGCTTTGTGCCATATTTTATGAATATTAATATTTAAGAAAAATCTAGATAAGATTGACCTAAGTAGATGATTTATGTAAGGGCTTTTTAGTGAACAAGTGACACACCATGGAGATTGGGATGGTATTTAAATTCTTATTTATAAGTATAGTGTACCCCCTTTAAATTTGTATTTGGTTTTTATAATGAGTTGAAATTATCAATGTGTTACATAAAAGAAATTTGTGCTTAGATATATTTAAATTAGATAATAAAGATATAGTTATATAAAATAGGGAATCCAACATGAGGAATAAACCTTTAATGTGCCATTGTGTGCATCTAATTTATGCCAATGATTTAGTAAGAGTGATCGTCTAAGAGGATGAAATAAGCCTTGAAAAATTGTAAGATCTAACACTATTTTAATGTAGTTTTATATGTGTGTACATGTCCACTATATTTTTTGAGTTTATGTTAATGTAAGATAAGGAGGATTGGTGGATATATTTGAAATCTAAAGAAAAAACAAAAATGATGTGAATATATAGATATATATTTTTAAAATGATTCTTTAACTTATCTATATTAAACATTGTATATTATCTCTATATTACTATCATGGCTTGATTTTCATTATGTCTACTAAATGTTGCTATATTTATTCATTGTTGTAATTAAATTATAGGGCTCAATGTGTAATCTATTTTACATCAAATTTTATAGTAGACTTATAATCCTAGAATGTTTGTAAATTTAATAGCTAACAAATAACTTGATAGGTGCAACTAAAAACCAAAAAGTGTGGTTTGATTTATCTCCATTAGGCTGGAAAGCTAAAAAATCTACTAGGTTTATCCCTATTAGGTTGAAAATCCAAAAATGTAGCTTAATAAGTACAAGTGGTGAAAACTCACAAAAGCACTAGAAACTAATATTTGCAAAACTACCCTTGACATATCAAAAAAAGCCAAAGGTCACCATATGTCATACCTGTATAGGTTGTATAGTTATATTAGATACCTTATAGTATCTCCTATTGGTTAAATATGTTTGAAGATGACATTAGCGACACATCCCTACATTTATATGAGATATATTATTAACATGTCGTGTTACACATATGCTAAGATACTCAAATATGGATAAGGAGAACTAAGGAATATATATTAGAAGAGAAAGATATACTAAGCTATCCAATATTATATTTTTGTACTTAGTGTAGAAGAGAAATTCTAGACCAAGAATGCAAGTGCAAACTCAATACTCTACTTCTAATGAAAGGTAAATAAAATAATGAAATATTAGAGAAGCATAATATGTTCCATAACATTCTTTTATGGCTCTAAATGTATGTGTTGAAGTTGCTCTTTGGTTCTCTAATGTGATAACATATACATACAAATTTTATCATATGGAAACATTTGGGGATGTCATTATTTTATAGAGTTGAGGGGAAAGGAATGGAGGACTAGGTTTTTTTGGAATCGAGGACTAGAATCATGAGAGAATTTTTGAATTTGAATTTGAGAGGGAAGAGAATTAAATGTAGGTGGTTGGGTTGATGGAGGGCTTGTGTTGACTTGATTAGGTAGATGGGAATAATTGAATGCTAATTTGAATTTGGATTGAAGGTCTAAGTTGGAAATGAATGGCTATGATTAGTCTAATTGATTTGATGGCTAGGATAGATTATTAATTTCATTTTAGATTTGATGAAGTGGAAGTAAGTTACATTAGTTTGAGTTTGGATTGGTGATTTGGAATTATTTTAATTTTAAGCTATGGATGTGACATGATTATCCCCTTAATGGTTGATTAAAAGTTAGGATTTGGAGATTTTAGCTAATTAAATAATAAACTCTAAAGTCTAAACCGTAAACCCTAAAGCCATCATTTTTCTTAGGCTCTTAATGAAATTTGGTTGTCTTAGGCAACTCTACCAAATTTCATTACCTTATGCCATGTGATTGTTTCCTAGGATCTTAGGCATGTAGATCACATGGCTATCCTATTACCTTGAACCCCTGAAGCTCCAATCCTAGGCCTAAACCCTAAAGCCATCATTTTTTCTTTAAAGGCTCTTAATGAAATTTGGTTTGCCTTGGGCAACTTCATAGATTTTATTCGTTTTGAACCATGCCAGAACATCCTAGGACCTCACTAGGCGTAAATCCTTAAGCCATCTGTCACCTAAATCATTAATTCAATTTTCTTAAGGGGGTTAATGTAATGAAGCTTTCTTAAGGGGATCAAAGAAGTTCTTAAAATTTGGTGATCAAAATTTGCCCAAGGCCCAACCAAGGATTTAACAATGCAATAAGATCCTGCAAGATTATGCAATATCAATAGTTAGTGTATTTTCATTCAAGTAACATGCCTTAGACATAAATGAGGCTTGCATATTTTATCATTTGTATTCAATTAGGCCATTTATATTAAATGGTTTTAGGGTATTTCCTAAACATGTATATTACATTTTAAAATTACAAATCTAATGCAAGTTCACTCCTTATCTTAAAGATCCATGGATCCATTCAATGACATTCCATAATCCACCTCCGCTATCCATCTCCAACAC
>VDFB02271358.1:762815630-762828393 GCA_007258455.2 Sequoia sempervirens
ATAACATAAAGAAAGAAAAAACACTACAAAACAGTACTATGCTATTCAACCAAATGATAGAGGAGAGGAGAGGGAAGCTTACCACCTCCACCAAGAGTACTCAAGGATGCTTGGGGGAGAAATGAGAGGAACTCAAGCCTCTACTGCAAATGGTGTGGTCCCAAATGTGCTCTATCAAGTTGATGGAGTGAGATGTTGTAATGGAATGCTTGGAAGTGAGTAAAAATGAGCTTGTGAGGGTGCAAGAATGAAAACTTGAAGTGATGAAGAATTTCTAAGAAGTTTTGAAGAATTGAAATGCAAGTTCCAAGAGTCAATATGAAGAAATGAGGAAGAAAACGACCATATTTGGGTCGGTTGGCCAAAGGAGGTGTTACAACTTCACTGCCAATGGGAAGAGTAACTCCTTTGCTGGCTCAGCCGTAGGAATCTACCAGGGACGTAAGCGTGCTGCGTGGGCATTTGCGGGCGTCCCCGACAGAAACGCCTCTAGCGACACACAAAATAGGCGCCACGTGGACCACCAACATCGAGCTTAAGTAAAATTAAGCCTCCGAATTTGGTTTTCTAAAGTGTATAAAATAAAAAAGAAGAATTGTACCCAGGGTGCAAATTCACTCTTATACAATTATAAAATCATATATATTAATATACAACAATGATAATTATACTAATAAATGTCAAAATTTTAAATTTACTATTACATTTCATAATAAGTTTCTAAATTCATATTAAAAATATTAAAAATATTTTAAAAGTTAAAATCAATTATATTTATCGTTGAAAATAATATTTAAAATTGAATAAAAAGTCATCAAATCATATAGAAAACTCTCATAATATTAACTAGAGCTACCCTCTTCAACTTCTTGCCCCTTCTTCCTCCTCTCCTCCTTTCATTCTTGACAAGCATGGAATTTGATGGCCACCCCTACCTATCATATGAAAATTTTGTGATAGTTTGTTCATTTAAATGCTGTCACTTTACATTTTATGAAAAAATTTAACTGTCAAAAAAATATTTAATTTATATTTTTTATATAAAATCTTTTATATTAAAACATTATATTACACAATATGATTGTTATGTTTTGTTCATATGGATATCCTATATATATTAAAAAAATGTAAAATTAGAAAATATTGATAATTAGAAATAAATCTAAAAATCTTAAATTTACTATTTAATTGTAACAAGAAGTAAATCTTGTTAAAATGTCAAAAGTTAAAAAATAATTATTTTTCTATTTTGAAAGATTTCAAATTAGTTTATATTTTTATAATAAGTATTATAGATCATTATAAAGCAATGATAACTATTAGTAAAAATGTCAAAAACTTTAAAAAATTAGAAAGAACTATATTTAATCTTTGAAAAGATTCTATTTACAATAGATTTTGAATTAATAAATATATTTATAATGATAAATTAACACATATCTTAATATAAAAGTGAAATTATAAAGGGGTATTCAGTTCTAAAACTAATTTATTTTTAATCATAGTATTTTATCTGATAAATTTTAGGGTTTAGTAAATAATTTTAAATTATGTGGTTATATAAAATATAACTAGTCAAATAATCTTGTCTAATAGAATTTTAAGGTTGTAATATACCATCTAAAAGGCCTAAAAGGGACAAATTAAACTCTTTAGCCATCTTTTAAAAAATCTTGTCTTTAATTAAAATTCAATAACAAATAATTGCAGAATTCAATCTTGTAATGACAAATGACAAGAAAAATATAGATTATATATATATATATATAAATCAAAAAAATTATATTAAAACAACTTTGTAGATTAATTTTAAAAAACAAAAATTATAAAATATAATTTATATATATTATAATTTATAAAAATAAAATAAAAAAATTAACAAAATATTAAAATATAGAAAATGAAATATTTATAAAAACCATCAATAAAATGTGAAATTAAAGGGAGACGGTTTTAAAATAATTGAGAAAATATTTTATTTCTATAGGAGAGAAGGAAAATGGAATATTTCCTTTAATTTTTAAATAATAAAAGAAACATTTTTTAATTGAAAAAAAGTAAAAAAAATTACAAGAAAAGCTACCAGAGAAAACATAGTAGACCTATTTAAAATAAAGAAATTTTTTAACTCCGTGGGAGGGAAATAACTAAAAATAATCATAGAAATTTTTTGTTCATATTTCACAAAAAACAGGGAACTCCCTAGCAATGTCGAGAAACGGATTCGACATTCTAGAAACGATAATCACTCACTCTGCAATTTGTTGGCTCTTACAGAAGGCACTAGGTAACTAATTGTTTTATTCATACAAATATTCTCACACGTCTTATTGAAGCTTTTATGAGGATTTCTTTCTGTAAAGAGCCTTTTGTTTTGTGAAACACACCTTTTTCTCCCAAAAAGAAGAGGAAATTTTATAGAATTTTCCCTAGTAATACATGTTGGTTCTATGAAATATTGGTGATTTGGCATGCAAGGTGAGTGGCATTGGATGTGAGAGTGGTTTGTAAAATGGGCGTAATGTTAGAAATTTAGTTATGTTTTAGTATTTTTAGTTGGAGTTACTCAAAGTTAAATGCTAGTGGATTCAAGTTTTATTTTTTATTTCCTAAATTTATGTCTTCTTATCCTGATTATGAGAGGTTTATATAATTTATGTTTCTCATAGCAGAGGTTGAGGGACTTCTTGTGATTCAATTGAGGATGTCTAAAAGGAGGAGGGAGGAGGAAGAAGAGGGAGGGGTTGCTACAAAAACAAGCAGGCCCCAAACGAATTCTAAGATAGAGCTTGGGAATGCTAAAGACCACAAAGCTATGGTAAATTTTATTTCTTTAGGCTACATTCATTTTGAGGTGTTATTTATGTTCTTTCATGACATAATCTTTCTTGTTTTTTTGGGTTTCACGTTTTGTATAATCCTATCTTTTATCATTATTTTAATTATTTTTGTTTGATTTGGTAATAAAACTATACCCATTACTTCATAATTTTTTTATTTTTTTTGGCTATACCTAATTTTTGTTTCAATTTTTTCAAGCAAAGATGTTTTTTTCACTATATACCTTATTTATTGCTTGATATTTTGTTAGGCTGTAACCATTTTTTTAAAAGGTTCTTTAAAGTTACACTCATTTTTATTTCATGTTTTTTAGGCTATAATATTTTTCATTTCATTTTAGTTTAGTAGATATTTCTATTTTTTTTAGGTTTTCTCATATTGCATGTATTTTGATTTTAAGAACTATGTTATATCATGCTTTATCTAATTTTTTGTTTTATGTTTTTCAGCTTATATCCATTTGATGTTTGATGTTCTTTTAGGCCATACACATCTTTTTTCATGTTTTATTAAAGCTATAGATTTTTTTTTATGGTTTTCAATACTATATCCATTTTTGTCTTGGGATTTTAGGGCTTATTCTGCAATTTCTTGGCTTTTAGAGTTCATAAGATTTTAGGAAATTTGAAAGTGCTTAATTTAATTCAGTTGAAGTTCTTTATAGGCTATAACCATGGCAATTTCATGTTATTTCAGGCTATGCTCATTTCTTGTTTAGATCTCTAAGGTTTATCCCATTGATTGTCTTTTGGGTGTAGGATTTTGAAAACACTTTGTTTAACTCAATTGAAGTTATCTATGGTAATTTATGTTGTTTCAAGCTACACTAAATTCTTGTCTTGGGTTTTCTAGGATTTATGCATTGCATGTCATCCAATATTTATGCTTTTTGAAAAATAGGGTTTAGGGATTTGGAAGGCTTTTCCTTAATTCAGTTGATTGTTTTTTTTGTAGGGGGATTTATGGAAAGCTACATTTCCTACTGGAACTGAGGTCAGTGTGATTTGTATCATATATTTCATTTTATTGTTTGGATTCATGCATCAAGCTTACAATAAAAACAATTATGAGGCATCAAGCTTATAATAAAAACAATTATGAGTATTGTCTTACTTGTACTCACGGTCCATTTTTGGTGAGGTACTCGATAAAAATCTCTTGATCATGGTGAAGTGTGCAATTAGACTTGTACCACAGATCCCCCTTTCAATTATACTGAGTGTAGTGGAAATAAGGGATCTTGTTTGAGTAGCAAAATGAACTAAGCCAATGACAAACCATATAACACTTTCTAATTCAAAATGGAATTTTCCTGTAGAACTTAAATGCAACCATTTTTACCACTCAACCCTCATTGTGCTCTCTTTAAAAACTGCTCACTTCATTTATCATGACTATACCCTTTCATTGAGAGGACTACCCTAGATATCCTTTATCCTATCAATTGTTGGTTTTTATTCACTACTTTTCCATGAGGCTTGCAAAGTCTTCACTGTCTTTTAAGGTTTTCCCTTTGAAATAGCTCAAAACACACTTCATTAGCTCTACCCTTTTTCTTTAGTATAATGATTGTCTTCCAAATTTAGTGATTTTCATACCTTTTTAGATTGGTCTCCCTTTTCATCTAGAAAACTCTATCCTTGTTCAATTTTGCACAGTCCACTTGCAATTGCATGATTATCCTCTGGTGTACTGCACTTTGAAAAGCAGTGGGATTCTTGAAGTCATACTCACTTGGAATACATTCTCCCTCAAATTCTTCTTGATGTGGATGAGGGATTGCCTAAGAACACCTATTATTTGACTGCAGTGCTCTCAGGGTACAGAGTGATCAATCCTGTAATGCCCTGATAAAACACATCAGAAAAGCTCACTAAATTTCTTTTTGAGGCTAGCAGAAAATTATTTCTCTAACACCTCCCATGATCTAATATCCCTCTACACCACCCACTCAGACAACGGTTCTCCACACACAAGTTGTGTTCACTTAAAAGGCCAGAGTACTTTCTCTCACAGAGGATAAACCCTCTACTATGGAGACCTAGATGTGACCACTCGCCCTGGTTTCTCCGAATCGATCTACTGAGTCTCACGAGGAACTTATCCCTGGAGTAATTGGCAAAACAAATATCCCTTAAGGGACTTGCCAACCATGCTCTTAATAATAATGTTACTAATAGTTTAACCTTAATACATTTCCCATTTACGAGAATTATTAAATTACAACATGGAAATAAGCAGCCATTGATATTAATACTACCATGCACGGAAGAAAATCTCACGTTTAAGATCAATAATAAATTTTGTCAAATAGGTACCTTATTATTGATATTATCCATAATATTATCATTATTATTAATATTATCAATGATGCAAATATTGTTATTATGATGACTATATTTACCATTATTGATATGTACATTCAAGTGCTACTTTGATCATATATCTCTTTTTAACCATGTTAACGGCTTGGCAGATCGAGGATCACGCCCTATATCTCCCTGTTCGAACTTCAGTGAGGTCGATATAGTTAATGCCCCAATATTTTGGGGACTGCGTGGTTGTATTGATATCATGAAGAATTTTTTTAATATTTCTCTTCCTGCATGTGAATGCTTGGAAAGAGTAACTGTTGTAGAAGATCAGTTATCCCCATAAGAGTATAATTGTCTTTTATGGCTTACTATAACGTCAATATGATTACCCTCGTGACATATTTTTTTATTTCCTTATTTATTGCACACTTAATATAGGTAATATTAACGATGGTATTTCAGATTTAATTATATTACTACGGAAATCTATCCAAGTATATATTTAAGGGTAATCACAGATTTTATCACGGAAATATAATAATGACGGTGTCTTTAGTAAAGACACTTCCATATTTAATATTGCTAGAATAGTTTAAAGCCAATAACTAATGATGCAAAAATAAATATCAACAGTGCTAACTTTGGAATTCAAAATAGTGTTAACATTAGCTCGTTTCGAATGTAGTATTACGGGGATATCCATTTATGAATCACGAGAAATTCCATTAAAATGCCAAACAAGGATCTTCTCCTACTATTCAAATGATCTCTTGTTTTGGTATCTTCATCTAATGGCCACTGTCCTTGAGAGTTGATTAACTCTGTCCATGATCTGGTGAAACTTGTTTAGGCTATGATATTTGACTGTGATCATTCATCTGCCCTTGCCATGCACTGTCATAATCTTGCCTTTTATCTCCAGGACTGTTGACTGTCCCTTCATGGTGGCTTGAAGACTGTCCCTCTTCCACATAATCCTTGTGCATGTTGTCACTGTCAATCAGTTATGGATTGCCTTACAGTCATGAGGACTGTCCTCATATGTATGACAGTCATAAATTGCATGTCCTTCATTTTACTGTCTACAGTTACCTTTATGCCTTCTTTGTTTTTGGTATCTCTAGGTCTGTCCCTGTTTGAATAGTCATGACTGTCACATTTAAAGTTTCTTAACACCTTGATGATGGCTATGACTATGTCACTGTCCCTTATGATCACTATGCATTGAGTATTTTGGGTTGCCATTTCCTGCCTGTAGCTTGACCTTCATTCAACATTTTAACCTTGCTTGTGGGACTACCCTGTTTGTGAATCTTTGTGCAGCTCCTTGATGTAAGACTGTTAACCTTAAATTGGCATCATTGTCCTTTTATTGACTGTACAATCCTCTTTAATGCTGCCCTCTTTTGAGACTTCTATGACTGCCCCTAACAAAACCCTGCTCTTCACTGTCGTTTACCTTCTTCATTTCTCGCATTGTTCTTCGAAATGTATACGTGCTAGAACTGCTTACTTGTTGCAATCCTTTCCCATATATAGTTTTCGGTAGCAGGATCAAAGATTTTGCTAACTAGTTAAAGTCATAAGCTAACCTGGAACACCCATGCCTGGATGAGTTTTTCTTGCATATCCAAGGATTGATTCAATGGTCACGACTCAATACATCAGAAATCTATCCATACAATTTAATGGGCTTCAGTTTACCAAGTTTAAACATTCGAGAATGCAACTTATTGCAAATTTTCTCCAACTCCTTGACCCTCCACTGCATTCCCTGTAGGTCTGCCTTGAGAACTTGATTTTCTTCACAAATAACAGAAGTGTAATCTACTTGTTTAGAGTACAAAATTGCACTCTCAGTGTCACTAACAACTTCTTCCTGGGGAATATACATCCTACCAACTTTACTCATCTCAGAATAGACTATTGGATCTCTGATGTTGGCAAGGTGGCTGTCATAATGGTCTGCCATGTCTTCATCATATTAGGTGTGGCAATTCAAGCCTTCACATGGACCAATATTCTCTTCCAAGTGTCCCTCTTTAAACAGAGTAATATCCTTTTCTGAGTCAAATTTTTTGGAGCTGGCTCTCTTTTCCTTCTAAACATCTATCTTCCTTTAGAGTTTCATACTTCTGCATGTTACCAAACTCCTTGTAAGCTACATCTTTTCTCTGTAAATCTTCTGAAACTTTGCATTAAATCCCTTCAAGGGTACATGAACTTGTTCAATACACAAAGAACCACCATCTTCCTTCAAACCAACCCTATAAATGCTTTATACACAGTTCCATAGACAGATAGGTCTGCTTCCACTTTGTTGTCAATATTTTTCCCCCAAGATTGACTCCTCAAGAGGTCAACATAGCTGAGTCATTACCTAAACTCTCTTGCATCCTCATCGTTCTTTTGATTCAGAGTTTTTATCTGCACTTGATGCTGTGTGACCTCCCAGATATATAGAGTAAAGTATTGATGTAAACTGAGGATTCAATACTGAATGATTTTCTCCATGTTTTGAAAAGCTCATAGAAATTTCATAAGCATCTTTCTTACTAAAACTGAAACCCTCTACAAGCTATGACAAGCTCAAAGGCGTACCTGGCAGTTGACACAAAAACTCATGCAAAGTCTTCAACCTCTTTATTTTCTTGTCTATATGATGAACAATCTGCAACCACTCCTCAAAACTCCATGCAAGCTCCTCCAATCTTCAGTTCCAGCAACAGAGAAAACCCTAGCTCCTCTCCCACATGATGCTTCTTTCAGATTTGCCTTTTTCTCTTATCTTTAGCGCCCAAACATGAAGCTTCGCTCATTAATCTTTCATGCAGCGTGAGTTTTCTTTGCTTCTTTTTTGCTTTGCATGCCATCTTTCATAACTTTTGGCATGAAAACCTCCTTTCTTTACCTTTGGTGTGGAAAATTTAGATTTGAGGAAAAAGGCTCTTTTGAAAGTGAAATCATTAATAAGACTTTTAAATTAAAAGATCAAAATTCCTCCCTTTTTGCTTTTTTGAGTTAAGACTACAATAAGATTATTTAAATGAAACATTTAAATAATGTCAAGTTTTACAAAAAATGGACTACAGGTAGCAAAAGGGCATTTCTTTATAATCCAAAGGTTAAAACCAGCTGTGATCAACAACCTTGAAGGTAATTTCAGTGGGAAGATCTTTCGAGATGTCTAGATCAACAAGAACACAAGCAAATATTGTATGAGTGAAATTAGAGGTGTTTGTAACCATTGCTAGAAAGCTACCTAGTGAATTGCCAATGGCTTGAAAGCAAGATTCAAACCAGAATTGAAGCAGAAGATTTGGGAGGTGAACCAGATAGGCATAACCTTGAATCATTCAGTAAAGGGATTGAAAGCAAGATGCCACAGTTTGAGTATGAGCAAGTACCAACCCTAGATCCAAAGCTTACCACAAAAGATGACATCTCAATCCTTCACACAATCGAAAACTACAACAAAAAATTCACAGGCACTAGGATAAATTTCAAGATAACCTTCCATCAAAGGCTGCCATGTTTCAAAAATCCACTTGTACAAATCTGGGAGCCAAGGCCAGAATTGATTAAGTTGGCTGATTAATCCATTAGTGGTGAAAAACCTTTCTCCTTCAATTACATTGTTTTAAACATCCTCTACAAACTCTAGGACAGAGGTCTTTTTGGCCCATTTGAGTCTTGATCTTCTTGTACTCTTTTGTGCTACTCCGTGAAACCGGATCAGCAATCTATGCTGAGGCTGGATCTGCCTTAGCATCATTAATTAATTCAAAATTTGAAATAATGTTTTCAGATTTGGATTTGGGATGCAAATCCCGAATTGCAAAAATCACACATCTTTATTCCTCTTAGGGGCAGTGTTAATTATGGCATCCTTGTATGGAGGCCCTAGATTCAGTAATGGGCATGAAGTTTCCTTGCTTCTGTTCAAATCTTGCTGCAACCCTGTGACACCAGTATTGGCCACATGAGATTTTCCCAGATCCTTCACAAAACAGTGGGGAATTTTAATCTGATCTGAAGCATTCAGGTCATCAACAAGTGGATTTCCATCGCCTGAGCATGAAAATCTGTTCGCGGATGCCCCACTTTGGGGAGGTTTCAAAGTTATTGGAATTGCCATTAATCACAAATTTATTTTGTGATTTCAACAAGCATAGGTTTTGGGAAATTACAGATCACTAAATTCATCAATTGCCATTTTTTTTTGAATCAGTTACTGATTTTGTATATTAATTTTCTAAACTGACTTTATTCAACACAATTTGCAATTTATTTTTGATAAGTAAATTGTATTTCTCATCCAGTTTGAATGCATTATTGAGTTTAAAACATTTTTAGGATTAGAAGTCACGCCTTAGGGTTTGACTAAGATTTCCACCTAGCCTTGGTCCATTGTTGCCTGCATCAATATAACCAGTTTTACATGGGAAGCATGCTCAACCTGGCTTTGCATATCACACTTTCATTTTTTCTCCTCTATTTATAGCCCATAATAATAAAAATGGAACGATTAGTAACTATACCATACTAGTGCTCTACAAAATCCTTCATTTATTTAGCTTTAAAGATGGACCAGCATCTTTTAGTCTAATGGAATAAAAGAAATCATCTATCCTCAATCTAACATGTTATTTTATAATTTTATTGCAATTAATAGAAGAGAACTCTGCATTTTTGAGGCCTTGCAAGAATGGAACTGGTGCCACAACAAATCCAGCCAAGACTTGTATTCTTCTACTAGGTTTTTCCGCGGAATTTGATGCAGTAGGCATGCATGTTCTATAGTAGAAATGAATTCCTTGTGATTTTTACGGGAATATAAAGGAGAATTAATTTACTTTTAGATAAGTTCTTTGAGGTTCTGCATGGTTTGGGGTTGCATTTTCATTGCTATTGTTACTGACCTGGTGTAAAATTATGCATATGAATTTATTGATCAGGGTGATTTGCCTTGACATCTTTAACATCTGTTTGTTGAAGTGTAAAACAAAATTATGATGGTTTTGGATCTGCACCTTGATTGATGTAAATCTTTTACATTTCTGTATACAATATATCCTCCTTTAAAATAGTTATCTTAATCTACACAGGTCCACTTTTTTAGCCAATCTTTTAAAAATTGGAACTTTAGTTGCATGGAGATTCTGATAGCATTGTGGATGTTGGAGGCTTTCTTCTGAATCATGAGATGCCAATTCTAAGCTTGTTCTTAACTTGTGCATATCAATCTGCTTGTCAAGTTATGACCTCTTGCACTAGACTGAGCCAACTCTTCATTGTTTTGTTTCACTACAGTGGGAAAAGATGGATACTGTTTATGAAATTAATTGGGACTTCTCAAACTTGGAGGTGTGTGTATAAGTCTTGGTTTAGCTTTAGTTTTCATCTTAGATATCCTTTCTCAAACATATGGCTAGTATGTAATTAATTTATTTTCATGTATGTAGTTTAGCTGCATTTTCCCAAATATCAAAAGAATAAGTTTCTATGGTCACATCAAATTATCCTTTGCATCAGATATTTTATGCCCATTATGATTTTCATTTTCAATTCCTTTTAATTGAATCCCAGGATTCTTTTGAAGAAGGCGGTGCTCTTTATGGGAAGAATGTTTATCTTTTTGGCCTTACAGAGCGTAAGGCATTTACCCAATCTTTATTATTTTTTCTCTCCAATTTTTAATAGGTGCAACTTTGAGGTTATGCATAGTTTGACCAGTTTTTGTATTTATTTCTCCATCTTTGTGCAGCTACACTTGTGCCTTTTCAAGAACAATCAAGCAAAATGATCTGGATTCCTGCAATTGTCGCGGTAGATATCTTTGGATCTTTTCTCCTTTTTCTTTTAATGTTCTCTCTGTGCCAGTTTTCTCTTTGAAGCACTTAAGATGAAGGATCTTTGCTTTGCTTTGAAAATTTTAAACTGATCTGAAGGATTTTCAGTTTTGCCATGAAGAAGTTTGTTTTCTTACATTATTCTTTAATTTAGCAATCCACCATATCTCATAGATGTCTACTTTTTTTAAAGTTTTGATTCTTGAAGTATTTCTTGGTTCTTTAATTCGTGACCTTCTGTGTGATATCACTTACACCTTGGAGCGCTGAACATTCATGCTGTTGTACAGGTTGTTTCACCATTTCCTCCATCTGATAAGATTGCGATTACATCAATTCAAATGTAGGGTGAAAAAAAAAAGTAGTACCAATGAAGGAAATGAAGATTGGTTGGGTTCCTTACATACCATATAATAAGAGGTATGCCTAGCTATCCATTCCCAGCGCATTTTGTATGATTATTACTGGTTAAGTAAAGCTTGAGTTTTGAGTCTGTTAAGTTCATACAATTGGGCTGTATGTTTTGCATCTCCAGACATCTTCGATTGGAGCAGTTACAAATTCGAATTAATACATTGAAGTGTACACAGAGGAGGTGAGTGTATTTTACAGGCATACCTTCATTTGTTGTTGAGCTTTGATATAGACTGCATAATAAGCGAAGGTTTGCATAATGATCTTAAGTGTTTTGTTATAGAGAATCAGCATCAGCTGGAGTTTTGTTTGAGTTGTATGATTTCTATGTCATTATCATGCTGGATTAATATTCTATTGTTTCAACACATCCAAAATCTTTCTAGATTGGGCCTCTAGCTATCTGGTCCTTTTTCTAATATATTTCTTTCTTAGATGCTTGGTTTATGAAGATTGTACTTTATTCTGATTATTGAGATGTTTGTATTATCCTATCTCTAATTCATTAATTGATATCAAACAATTTCTTACTGTTCTTCCTGGTGTCTTTTTTGTGTTACATGTAGAGCTGCATTGAAACAGTTGCATAAAGAGCGAGCCATGCAGTATACATATTGTATACCTTGTGAGCACTTTATCTCTCTATGACTTAAGTATGCTCTTTTTATGCTCATTTGCAGTATAGCTTCTACATGATTTTGAATCGCATTAACATACTTTTGTTGATTTTCATTTCTTATTAAACAAATTCATAGTTATGTACGGGAACTGTTCCTGAGAAGTTGTGACTGAGCACATTTACACAAATTGCAAGGTTTCTTATTTATTAGTACATATGCGGTTGTATGCATGCATAACTGAATTTACTTGAAAATAGCTTTAAATGTTGTATTTCTTGGTTAACTACATTGTAGGATTTGTGCTCGGATCAGATAGAGCAGTTTTTGAGGGGAAAGGAAGAGGACAGGCTAGCTGGAATTCATTTGTTATCTTTTCTTTAATGTGAAAGACATTTTCGGAGACATACAAAGGTGTAAATATCAGAGCAAGAACTATTGTGCTAGTAGGTCTGCTTTTCACATATAAAGTGATTTCAATCAATATGGTACAAGTTGCAACCTTTAAAGTGTGGCGTGACATAAGGACCTTGAAAGGTGCATATAAGGAGGTGCATATAAGGACCTTGAAAGGTGCATAAAAAATATTCAAGTGGTTTTGGTTTATTGGACTTGTGAAAAAAACTTTTAGTAGCTTCGTATAGGAAAGTCTTTCCTAGATTCAAAGGGAAATTGCAGTGTTATTGGGAGACACGTCTCCAACCTCTTGGGATGCGTCTTGAGG
>VDFB02271358.1:762828493-762845486 GCA_007258455.2 Sequoia sempervirens
CCCATCTTGGGTTTTCTTGGTAACCTCTATCAGCCGCTAGCCCCGCATGCTCACTATGCGGGATCAACATACCTTGCAAAATTACTATGTAGAGGAAAGGTAGTTGACCTTGCCATTCCAGGCCTTCCCACTCATCCCAAGCCTAAACGAGCACTTGGGCCAATGAGTGAGGCTATATTATCTAAATTAATGTGTGAGACTACCCAAACCCCCTAATTAATTAATTATCACTTGATTAAAATCAAAATGGGTTATCCTAGTCCAGCCACTTTGGCTGCCAACCCCCACTGAGAGCCACTCCCCCAACTAACAACATAATCCCATAAACACAACAGGTCAAGTCTTCTTCAAAAAGATACCAAATCCAAACAAAATAATTGCACCAAGTGAGGCATGCACCATCCCACACTAGAACTTCAAAGTAATGAAAACCACATTCAAGTGCAAGGCTCAAACCCACATAAACACAATGGTCAACCATTATTAAAATAATAAAAAATCATGGAACCACCCACTTCAGATGAAACATCATAAAATTCAAGTAAATACTTCAAGCTTGTTATGGGTTGTCCAAGGCAGATCCTCCTAGGTCATCAACCTCCATACCAAAACTTGCAAGTAAAAATAATATCCCCTCTAACCTCTGGGAGACTAACAAAGTATCAACACAATGGTTCCCATCAAGGAGACAACAATATCATGATCACAAAATGACTAATTAAAGGCCACATCACAAAATGTCAAGAATAGAATAAAAGTGACAACATCACAAGAAGACTTTCAGAATCAACCAAGCTAACATGAACAATTTTGATACAAAATCAACTGAGTATCCTTGGGAGACCTCAATTTTCTCCTCTCAAGTTACCCAACTGCTAATAACTCGCTCAAACATATAATTTAGCTAATAAACAACTTACACAAAAACAATACCACAACAATAAACAATCAACTAATACACAATCTCAATTCAAAAATTAACCCATTCCAATTATGGAATCAATCATGATAACAAACACAAGTGTTCTCAAGAATTGGCACTTCAACTATTAGATATTTTACCAAAGAAACTAACATTCATTTACTAAGGATATTCATCTAAGCATAATTTTTAAATCGAACAACCACTCAACAATACAACCAAAACAAATTGACCATTACAAATAACTAAAGGAGTAATCTGCATTCAATAGTTATAAGTTAACTAATTTTATTTAGCTAAGTTATCCCATCAATTATCTATAATAAACAATTTCCTTATGGTAAAGACAAAGGAAATGTATGCAATATCATGAGATACTCTAATTATACTTCCTATAACTTGTTTAGCAACAATTACATAATCTACAAATAAATTATCCAATATCTTATTACTAATGTTATCTTTCCTTCTAAATTCAATATACTTAAAGAGAACATAAACCTCGGTAAACAATTCTATTCTATCAATTGTGATCTACCAATTTCAAGAAGGTAATTACAATCCAATTAACTAAAAAATCCTTCAATAAGTGAAATATAGATAAGTCAATTTTCTTTCATATAATTAAATAAAATTAACATTTTCCTTTCACTTAACCTAATTTATTCACTTAATTAACTAATTCTCATTATGTAAAAGCAAGATATTATTTATTTTCACACTTCTCATAATATTTACATATTCTTCATTTACTTTTATCCTTTATTCATTGAGAAATCCTTTAAACAAATAAAGAAATTTTAGAAAGCATAATTAATAAACAACTCAATACATATTCATACTAACAAATTGCTTTCAAATAACTAATCTACCATATACACAAGGACCGATGTTTACCTCGCTAGGGAAGCAATGTCCGTTTATCAATCTCTTCATTTATATATTCACATAGACCCACAATCAAGATTGTTTCTACATAATATTTATAAATATATATATATCTTTATATATATATATATATATATATATATATATATATATATATATATATATATATATATATATATATATATATATATATATATATATATATTTTCGTCAAGACACAAATGTCTTATATCATCAAAGTAAGATTCTACAAATATTAATCTTTCCTTTTTGTAATATTTTACTTCTATGTAGCAATATCATTCATAAGATGTAACAATTGCATGACTCACTCAAAAAGGTTTCAAGGTTTTTCCCAGCTAAAGGGGTGGTCAAAATGTGGTAACAGAATAAATAGTCTCCAACCCAAAAATAATCACGGACAAGCAAGAAAGAGCAAAAATCCTTGCACTTACTCACAAGATTGAATTGATTGAAGGCGATAAGTTATTTATTTATCTATGATAATGGAAAAGAACTCAAATCAGTATTGCTTTGATGTTGATTTCTACATTCTAATTTAATTACCAAAGGTCACAAGTCCCTGCACTGTGAAAGCATATACGCAATCGATTATATATATTTATATCAGTGATTTGATATATCTAGAGTGACAGTTGATCTGTGTTACGGGGTTCTATTGACAAATTCCTACTACCTATCGTACCCATTATGGATCTAGGTGAACGCATGATGTCCAACACTAACAGTGGTTCTAAGTCTCCCTAAAAGATGGGGTTTTTCCTGATACACTCAAAATGAGACCTTGTTCAAAGAAATCGATAATAGCCTCTTCAAGTTTATAAATCTTAAGCCGATGAAGGAAATATAACTAATAATAAAAATAAATGATAAACTAATTGTGTTCCTTGTTTTGACTGACCACCCTCTTATAAATTCTCGTTCATATTATAATATTGCACGATCTTATCATAGTAAATTGATTATGACGCCGCTGGCTGATTTGTGTTGCCATACTTAGGGATGGAGCAGGTTCAAATGAAGCTGTGAGATCTTAAGAACTCTCTCACTAATTTTGAAGGAAAGCAATTCAGTAATTCATATTACATGGCAAACAATATAATTATACCCCTTACAATAATTGAATAACAAAGCGAAAGAAAGAATAGATAGTTAATCGAATCCACATCTTTTTGTGATCACCATTATAAAAACTTGAAAATATCTACTCCAATTAACAGATATAAGTCAAAATCTACAGCCTTTCCAAGCATCATCCTTGATCCGAGATAGGGTTCTAGAACGACAAGGCACCATTCATAATAAGACTTTGACTATGCGAGAAATGAAAATAACAGGTCGTCATTGGTGTTAGTAATAGGAGATGGTAACAATAAGAAAGCAAGACTCATAATTCTCTAGCAATACGTGGAATCATAAGCATGGTATGTCAACTATTTGATGTAATGCCTTCAAGATGTTTTCTCACATAATGCAATGATTTTGGTATATGCACAAAATGGTCTGCTATGAGTCTAGGATTGAAAGTGCAAAAGAAAAGGATTTCTAAATGGTTCCCATAGAGGATTCTATTTATCTCAATTAAACCCATCATACTGTGAAATGCACAGGATGGATAGGCGAAGGTATACAAATGGCTCATGGGGCTTCATTGAATGAACTCCATCTGCAACATAAAGTGAGATACCTTATTGTTGGTTAATTACTCCAAACCTACAAAGCAATCCAAAAAATTCTTTCTAAATTCTTAGCCTATTCTTATTTCAGATAGTAATAAATCGTTGAATTAAAAGTTAGTTGTGCGATTGCAGCATCTGCCGAGGGATAAGAAAATCATTTGTACTCCCAATTGGTCTGGGAATGAATATTTTCCAGGTACCTTTGCATATAATAATAATAATGTGAAAAGGGAAGGCTAACCATTCTGTAGTAGAGATTCTCAATCTCTGAGTTAATAATGTGAATATTATCCTCCCTCAATGTTATCCCATAACGATTAAACGGTGGTATTCACAGAAGTTAATCTCGTGTTTTAATTAAGGGTCTGAGTTGAGTAACAAAAAATGCAAAGAAAAATTATGAGTAAGCGCAAGAAAGGGGAACAGGACATACCGCCTTCTCTCAAAGCCCTGGCTCGATGTGCACCTAGTGTTGTTGTAGGGAATAAGGTTTAGAAATTGAATCCTTTCCACTCCCATTAAGGCAATCAATCACGTGTTCCTTAAACTTTGCATTTTCGCTCTTTACAATTGCTAGCTGCGATATTGCTATCCTTCATAGGCAAAGCTCCCAAATTGATATACATGATTTTCCTCGTGATTCTTCCTAATCTTTCAATATCAGTAGATTCATATTACTTGCAACGACACCATATTCTCAGGTATCACACATACCATCATGCCAGAGAAGATTGCTCACTCCATGCTACCACCATCTTCCTTTCTAACAAGAAATTATAGAGGGATCCTCCACTACCAAAATTGCAACTTCTATTTTAATTCAGAAACGCCCAAGATCTCATGCAAAAGAATTGTTGTTTCCAATAAACCTAGTAGGTGCCTCATAAAAGAGCCATTGATGCTAATATGACAAAAAATACTCGCCTAACCTCCTCTTTTTCTTGCATGCTTCCAACACTATCCTCCTCCCTTCTTAACTACCCAATTCATGCAAAATAATGACCCATGCAGAGCGGTCACCAACCGTTTCTTGAAACAACTTCCTTAATACCATTTTGAAAAGCACAAAGCGAGAATCTAATTTTCTTAGAAGTTTATGTTCATGTTCTAGGGGAGAGGGGGGTTTATAAATATTGTCTCACATATAACTATATATTGTCGTGATAAGGTTTATATTTATTTAATTATTTATTTTCACAAAATAGCTTCTCTCTTGAATATAATAATTGAAACAATCTTTAACTCAAACATAATACATACACATACACATATATGTGTGTACATATATATATATATATTTCTATTTGTTAAACCGAATGTTGTTATCAAAGTAATAGGTTAGAGTACCACAATATATTGATAAACATACATATATATTATATATATATATATATAGCACCCCTCCATTTTGGCTCTTTTGATCGGACAGTGTTTTCTTTGTTCTGCTATTACTATGACTATGGTACTTGGTTATTATTTTATCACAAACTGTAAAGTGATGCAAATGTTATATTTTGATGTGATGGTATTTTATTCTGATGTTATCATTATGGCATGCTTTGAATTAGCTTAGCAGATATTTAATTAATGATGCTTTATGCTTTTAATTATATTATTGATGTTAGATTCGTTAGTTAGTAATTCTGTATTGGTGAAGGGGATGGGATTGTACCACTCGCTTGCGAGCGCCCTACGATTATGAGATTTCCTTTTCATGGTGTGTTTTATAATGATATTTATATATAAATGCATGTTCAATATGCTCTTTGTTCGTAGGTTGACAGGTACAAGACATCGACTCCACCTTATTTCATAGGTTTGAGTGTGTCCATTGGCCAACGGTTTTCGATTGGGAGATAGTAGCTAGGTTTTCTGTGCCAAGTCATCACCCTAGTCATAGTGTGTTGTCGGGTTTTAGTCAGGTTAAGTTGTTTTTTTGTTGTTCATCTCTCCTTAATTTATTTAATTTCAAGTTGAAAAAGGTAAATAAATGACTTTTTGTATTTGGGTTGCTTAATAAGTAAATCTAGTTGTAGTGTTAGAAATGTTACTTTAATTAATTTAATTTAATTAATAAAATAATCTAATTTTGGATTAGATTTATTTTATGGATTATTTAAATTAATTGTGTGGAATTAAATCAAGTTATTCATTTTGAAAATTATAAGTGTTAAATTCCCTTTGAATTGATTTTTTTTTTTAAAAAAAGGGTTAAAATTGTTTTGAAAAGAAATTTTTAAAGTTAAATGCTTTTTGGAAATGAAAATCTGTAAAAGCATTGAAATTCCTTTTTGGAATAGAAATTAAAAAAAATATAAAATAAAATAAATAATAAAGTCTTGAAAAGAAATTTGAGTTTTAAATTTTCAAAAAAAACAAAATATCTCCAAATTGGATAGAGGAGCAATAACTATGGTGGATGGGATATTTTGGGGAAAGTTGACTAAATTTGGGGAATATATTTCATTTTAAAAATATATTGCTATTAAAAGGAAAGGGAGTTCTTCATGTTTGTTTTACGCATTAATTGAATTTGGGTGAGGATTTTGGAAGAGCTTTGAAAAAATCTTCTTGGAGGGAAGCTCAAATTTCTTCTTCAAACTCTCGTTCAAGCTTCACAGGTTCTCCTTATTTATTGTTTTGGAAATTGTATTTTCAATTTGAAAACTTAACATTTTTGAAAACCCTGTTGTAATCTTAAAGAAATTTAGATTATTTTTGTAGAAAAACAAAATTTGCAACAAAAATTTTCAATTTTAACAATAGAAAAATGGAAAGAAAACAAAATGAAATTAGAAAACCTCTATTTGAAATTTGAAATGTTTCATACCAAATTTGAAATTGAAATTAGGAAACTACATTTGAAAATTAGTTTTATTAAAAAAATTTCTATAGAAAATTTGCACAATTTGACTGTAAATCAGTGGACATATATATATATATATTCTGTTATTTATATATATATATAAGTTATATATAGTTATGAATTTTTCTTTAGGCTGGAGAAATTTTTCTATTTTTATAAAAAAATTTACACAAAATTTTTCTATGCAAACAGGGGAGGGTTATTAAAAATAAAATATAAATAAAAAATTAATTATTGTTTGTGTGGGGGGAGGGAAGTGGGAGGTGGCGGGGGAGGGCTCCCCATAGCTTGTGGGGGAAGCACTGCCACAGGCATCGCAACCTCCATAGGGGAGGCTGGGCACAGCCTGTGGCTACGTCCCCTCTCCCTTTGGGGGTCCACGGGGTCAACAATATATTATAATTTAAATAAATATTTTTATTATTATTTAAATATATATATTATTCTTATTTTTATTTTTATTTAATTTAATTTTATATTATATATGTATAATATATTATAATTTAAATAAAAATTTAAATATATATATTATATATATAATAAACATATATTATATATAAAATATATATATATATTATATATTTTAAATAATTGGAATGCATTTTAATTAGTTGGAATATAAAATGATATATATGTTTTAAAAACATATATTTAAATGATATTTAAATATTTAAATATATGGATTTTAAAATGATTATTCTATTGTCATAGATTGAAATAAAATTGACTTTATAATAAATGATTTTATTTAAAAAGTTGATTTTTATTATTATGTGTAATTGAAGGAAACATAATTAAATTATTAGTATAAGTTCCTTAACATTGCCAATGTAATTTTAATTACTTTGAGTAGCTGCAAATAATGTTAATTATTTTTATTTGTTATATGCAATATATTATCACCTTGCATGGATTTAGGAAATCCTAAAGTAGGATAATAATTTGCCTAATTTGTCTTTTCGTTATGAAATCTCCCTCTTTTGTGATGTTGGGAAAATAGAGTTATATGTTATGTAAGTCTTCCAGATGGAGTCTTCATTTAATTGTGTGGGTTGTCGTAATAATGTGTTAGTCAACCTTTGAATTGCGGTAGTGCATCTTATTGGATCCAGTGTTATACCCAGTTATCATGAACATGATGTGTGGACTTTATGTCATAGATAGGGAGTTATTATCCTTAGGTCACACTTGTGTACCCTTGGGTTGTGGAGTTATTCCGCATGTTGTCTTAGAGGAGTGACTTGCAATGAAGGCCGACACACAAAGTGGTGGTGTCAGGGTAACTCTTTGTAAGTTAGTTAGTTCAGTGATAACGTAAATAAACTTATTAGAGGTTTAGGTTGTATCAAATACTTAACAAGATTAAATTTTCCTCACTCAAGGACACAAGGGCTTGTATAGACTTAGGGATGGGATGAGAAGGCCTGGAATGGCAAGATCATTATCTCATCTTTACGAGAGATAACTGATTCCACATTGGTTTGCATGAGGGGCCGGGAGTCATTAGAGGTTACCAGGATATCCCGAGATGGGGGCCGAGACCTAGGAAGACTTACCAGGATATCCCATGTAACATTGTGATGACACTTCTCCTAAGTCAGCAGTATGTTTGTATCAATGATGCAATTGATTATTTAAATTTGGAAGCATTGTAGCCATAGTGTTAAGTGATGCTATACTTGTATTTAATTCAGTTCAGTTATGTGTTAGCCTGTGTCTAGTGGTAGATGGTCTTGTTTAGGAATCCTGGTTACTATCTCCTAGCATGAGGGCGAGCCTTCGGGTATCACATGGTTGGGTGGAATGTGCACCTTATTCCGTTGGGTTTTCTTCTTGTTCGTATGGATGAGATTTCCAGTTGGAGAGCTCGTGGGATCCAGTTACATTTCATGCTTTATTCATTTTAGTTGGAAACTTGTAATTTATTACCCCTCATTTGTTATTGAGGTGGAAGATGTAATTTGTAACCATGTTTATTAGATTTACCTCATTCTGGGAATGAGAGTTGTAATCTTACTTGTAAATTATATTATTTGAAAACATGTGGTATCTCTTATGCTTTGATGTAATTTATCATGTATGGAATGTATGTGTACTTAATTTATTAAGTAATTAAATGTTATGGTTTAAATTCATGTTTCTTGTTTGGGTTTAAGTAATCTTAGTCTCATAACCTTAGAGGTTGTTGGCAATGGGTAGTGAACTTGCATGTTAATTGTACTTAAACAAAAAAAAATAGTACATTTGAGTAGTTAATTGCAACTTCCTCTAGGGTTGCATGGCGAGGCGTTACAATATATATATATATATATAAATGAGTATCAATTGAACAATACACACATCAAATGGTATTTATCTAATTATCAAGTAAATTAACTATTCATCAAAATAAAATGAAACACAATGAATCACATTTCCACAAGACAAACACCAAACTACGCTTGATCATGGAACACGGTCAAAAGAAAACATGGAGGGGCACTACAGGCTTTTCCAAGCATCTTGTGATGTGGCAATGATCGACAGTCTAGATTCAAACAAGAGGGATGAACAGTGGAGATGAAGAGAATCAAGGTGTCCCCTTGACCAAAGACAACATGCCAAATCGATGGAGGAATCTCTTGACCAAATACAACATGCCAAATCGATGGAGGAATCAAGTGTGGGAGAAAAATACCATGTGTTTGAAAGTTTGTTGAAGAAGTGTGTGAGGAATAAGCCATGTGTTTGAAGATAATTCTAATTTAAAAATTAGAATTACTTAATTTCATGTGACCTTGGTGAGGTGGCATAAAAAGTTGTAGAAATGTGCTTGAATTCCTAATCCGGGATTAGTGAAACTTAATTAAATAAAACAAGCTTTTGAATTTTTTTTATTTAATTAAATTAGAGGAATGTGATTTTAGATTTGAAGAATTTAGAAAATATGAACAATATAAATAAATTGAGAATTTATTTATATGTAGATGAAATATTAATTAAATAAATATTATTTAATTAATTAAATGTCATGACTGATTTTAGGTGTATACATTTTTCCCCTCTTTGAAGTAATGTGTTTACACATTGCTTCAAAGAAAAAATTGATACCAATGCCAATTTTTTTTTCGATGCCCTAGACATTGATTTCCATATATTAATGGTTATATGTCCCCTCGGGAGATAAATCAGTGAATTTCAGAATTTTTAGAATTCTTTTGGAATTTTTGAAAATTTTGATGATTTTTTGATGATTTGATGGTGATCTCAAAATTTTATGCTTAAAAAATGATTATCTCCTGAAAAAATGATGTAGAAGTCAACAGGTGATAATTTGATTAATTAAGGCCCTTTTGAAAAATAAAATAAAACATCTCCATAAAATGCCAATTAATTAACCTTAAAAGGTTAAAAAGTTGATTAGAAAGTTCATTTGAGAATTTTGCAATTTAAAAATTTTGTGAGTGAGAGTGATTGAGTAAACTTGGAGCAAAATAGTGATCCCTTGCCACACGCCCCAGTTTGAGCAAGTCAAATGGCACAACTGCCCAACAATGTACAGACCTCCGGTGAGTACCCCGAAAACTGCCTCGCATTTTGTGAATTATGTTTTCCCAAATTTTTCACTTTGAATTCATATTTTGAAAATTTTTAGTGCATTAGGAGACCAAAATAGTGAATACATAGACTGTTATAGTGCATTGACTAGTCTAGCACATAGGATTATTGATGTAGTGCATAGGATAAATGAATTAACACATAGGATAAAGTAGCACATAGGTGGCCCAAAGTAGCATAATCATGAACTATTTTAGTGCATAGAATAGTCTAGCACATAGGGTAATTAGATTAGTGCATTGATTTAAAAAATATATTTTTGGGACCCTAATGCTTCTCTTACACTCTTAGGGTTTTTCACCTAAAACGAGAGAGATAGGGAAAAAAATTCTTATGATTCACTCGAATTAGGATGTGTACAATGTTTTTTAATTTAAATGAAGTTAAATAAATGAAATTGACTAATTTAAATGATTGAAAATGAATGCAAAAGTGAAATAAAAGCTATGTTTGAAAACACATAATGATATGCAAGAAATGAAGTAAATGAAGAAAGTATGTAGAACAGAAAGAGATGAGTCAAATCAGAGTGCACCTAGGAAAAATGTGATGAATCTGGAATGCTATGAGTGCTGGTTGAAATCACTCATTTTTCACAATGGGACTCATTCGCTCAGGGTGGCGAATTAGTCCTCCTAGTGAAAAAGTGTTAAAAGCTGGTTTCTAACTGTCAAGATTTGGAATTTGACAAAATTCATATTTTCAATCCTAAGGTGGGACTCATTCGCCACAGGTGGTGAATTAGTCCTCTCCCAAATTTCTAAAAAATTAGGAGACAACTCTGCAACACCAAATTTGGAAATGGAAAATTGTTGGGTTGCTGGAGTTAGTTTTGCAAAAAACGGACATAAAACCTTCTCTAAGCTCGAAAAACACTTAAGTTGACTTGAAGCACCTAGTTGACTGGTAAATTAATCTTCAACACCTAAAATATTTTCAAATTTGCATACAAGAGCTACAAACAAACATGCAATAGGGGAAAAATGGTTGAGGGTTAGTGAATAGGGGTTTTCCTTGAACAAACCCCACTTTTTGTAATCAAACCTTTAATTGAACAATGAAATGTAAGAGAAAGATAAAGTAATAACATGTAAATTCTATCCACTTACCAAACCCTTGATGATGCACGTCTGAAGTAATATCAATGGCTACTTAAAAGTGCTTGAATATTGCTTGAATTGATATTGTAAGATGCTTGAATGCTTGAGTCTGATGTGAGATTGAATGCTGGAATGGATAGGATAGAAATGAGGTGAAAATAACTTATTTATACAATTCTTGTGCCTTAGTATCCATTCATACCTCATCATAGGCCGACATTAAGTGTTTTTGAATAAAATCCTGAAAGGAAATTTAAAATATTTTGAATTTGGGGCCAAGGGGAACTCATTCGCCACCCATGGTGAATGGGTCCCACCTAGGACCTAAATATATGTGTCAGGAAAAATGTTGTATTTAATTTTATTTTTCAGGATAACATTCAAAAATACACTTAATTAAGTCATATGAGGCATAAAGGGACCAAATAAAGCATGAGAAAGGTGTAAATAGTGAAGACGAGCCTAGAAAAGCGTGAATTCTTGTTACAAGAATTTACAACACTTCAAAATAGGACTTGTTGATGAGAAAAAATGTGGTTTTTAGGTGAATTGTATTAAATAGAGTGCTATAAGCTCACCTAACCCTTGATGATGCAAGTCTGAAGTAATGGTAATGGCTACTTCAAAGTGCTTGAATTGATGATGTAGAATGCTTGAATGCTTGAAATGGATGCTTGAATGAATGAGATTGTAGGAGGATTGAATGTTTGAGTGAGGAGAGATGTAAAATGAGGTGAAAATGACTTATTTATACAATTCTTGTGCCTTATTATCTATTCATACCTCATCGTAGGCTGATATCAAGTGATTTTGAATAAAACCCTGAAAGGAAATTTGAAATATTTTGAATTTGGGGTCAAGGGGGACTCATTCACCACCCATGGAAAATGGGTCCCACCTAGGACCTAAAAGCATGTGTCAGGAAAAATGTTGTATTTAATGTTATTTGTCAGGATGACATTAAAAAATACACTTAATTTTAAGTCATATGAGTGCATAAAGGGATAAAATAAAGCATGAGAAAGGTGTAAACAATGAAGATGTGCCTAGAAATTTGTGAAAGCATATTACAAGACTTTACAACACTTCAAAATAGGACTTGTTTAGTGATGAAAATGTGATTTTTAGATGAATTGTAATAAATAGAGTCTAGAAGAATGTAGAAATATTTTACAACACTTCACAACACCTTCACAAGGCATCATTCTTTGAGTGTTAGTACCTAAATAAGCATGTTCAAGCTAGGTTACAACATAAAATTAGAGAAAATAGTTCCAATGCCATGAAACAAGACCTAAAAATCCATGAAAATGACAAGGATCCATTTTTCTATGGCACATTTAGCCCCCACTTTAGTGAGAGGATGAACTTGCTTCAAACTCACACTAAAGTAGCCATGAACATCAAGAGGAGGGTTTGAATGCACTTATGCTAGCAAGATGGAATGAAAATGATCAAGAGGGATGATCAAGCCCCCAGGATGAAGATCCAATGGAAAAATAAGAATAAGAATAAAGGAACACAAAAGTGTTGAAATGAATTGGATGAAGCTTTGGTCGTCTATCCAACTAGTTGTGGATTAGAGATCTAGGTTGATTTTTTGAAAAAGAGAATTTGTACTCACTCTAGGGTGACATAACACATGATAGTCCCTCGGGTGAGAAGGCCCAAATGTACTCACTTTAGGGCCACATAACTAGTTGTGCATAGGGTGAGAAAGCCCAAAAGGTAAGATACATACGCTAGTTGGTAAGCACTCACAAACACAAAGGTGGCTATGGGGAAAAGTCATGCCACTAGGTGGGATTCCTGCTCAGCCATGTTAAAGTTATACCACCTGATAAATTTAACAAGGAACCACAAGTAAAATGCTCATGAACAAAAATAAGGTACCACAGTCATGCAAGTTGTGTTATGTAAGGTGGAAAAAAGGTGCAAATTGCAAAATGTAAAAATGTAATGTAAAATATAAACTGCAAAAGATGTTCAAAGGAGTCTTATTCAGTTCATGTAAGGTCAGTCACTTAGGGAACATTGTGTCTAATGTCTCCAAGAGAGGACCAATCAAAGAATAGAATATTCATAACTTATGGGATGTAGTGTGTCGTATCAGGCCACCAAGAGGAATGTAATATGCTAAGATAGATCACACTTATGAAGGAAACCACACCCAATGCCATCCACAAAGTGACGAATGCATCACATAAATGACAAGGCTACACTAGGAACCAAGAATGAAAATGAATTATGGTAATGTATGCCCCCCACTTTAAAGGAATTGCTACACATCGTTATGTTAGCAATTACTTTAAAGTAGAAAATGGAAGAAAATGCAAAAAGAAAACAAGACATGAGAGCCAACCTTGAAAGCCCTATGGAAAGTCATATGTTTCGAAGTTAGGTTGCATCATGTCAAGGGAAATGAAAAAAAAAAGAAAGGGAGTTTCCCCCTAGAAAATATCACACCAAACACATAAGGGATCTATGGTTGAGTCCGGTATGTTAAGTTCTTTGTAATGTTTTATGGAAAGAGCTCAAAGCGTCATCATTCCCCAAAGCACATAGAACTAGAAGAATGAAACAAAGGAAATTGAAAACAAAAGGAAAATAGAATTCCATTTTTGTGTCAACATGGAAGAGAACGACCGCGATCTCAATGCTGTATCATCTAAAAGAAAACATAAATTGAAAGAAAATAGAAAAGCCGAAGAAGATAGAAAAAAGCTTTGGGTCAACATGGAAAAGGAAGCTTATTTTGGTCTCGATCTGTAATCATCAAAAAGGCTTCCTAAAAAGATAAGGAAAATAAATTATTTGGGTCAACATGGAAGAGACATAGGGCATCTCAACACTTTGTGTCATCCCCAAAAGAAAAACACAAAACAAAAGCGTAAACGACAATGCACAACAAATAGAAGAATAGAGATATGAATAGAAGAAGTGTACAAAGAGAGGAAACATCAAATGCACAATACGGGGGAACATGACACACACATGAGAAGAAAATGAAAAAAAGGGACAAGTAATGCAAATTTAAGTCAACCATTAACTAAGTTATTGGTTTCTCAATCTTCAATAAATAAGCAGATTCAAGTAATAACATAGTTAAGAGATAAAGGAAAATGCATTACAAGGACAAGGCTAATAATGTCTTGCCCCCCACAAAGGGTAAAGAAAAGAACGAGCTAAGGTGGGTGGTGGGAAAGAATCATGCAATAGTGAGAATAGGAAATTCCACAACTATGGCATGAGGAAGGGGATGTGATTGCTTTAAGGTATGACGGGGAAACAATCAGTATCAGTGAAGTGATACTTATCCAGTATGTCCAAGAATATGATGATATTTGCAAAATGGTATGTTTGAGTCTTTAGGATGAATAACCAACTTATTCATCGGTGGTAAAAGTACAAGACCTTTGTTTAAAAGTAATTGAAGTCTTCTTTCACATTCAGGTGGAGGATGTGTAGGAAACTTGAGCTTCTTCAATTTGTATGGTCGTTTTCATTTGCTAGATTCTCCTTGTTCATGAATAGAAGGAGAAGGATCCATGGGGATCCTAACATCGTTATCATTACAAGGAGATAAAGTTTATCCACATGGAAGAAGAATGCTTAAGTCAGGAGGAGCATGAAAGATCAGTGTGCCATCACCCTGAAGTTTCCAATATTTGAATTGTTGTCCATCAAGATGAGGAGGATCATGATATCCTAGACCCATTGTGTTTTCTTTAGTTCGTTTTTGTTCAAGAAGTTGATGAATGTCATGTTCATTTTTTGTGTCACAACCTTGTTTACTTAAGATAGTGAATCCTTTACCATATGTTTCTTCAAGATTGATAGAAGTGTTTCTAACTTTATGATGATAAAAGGGTTGAGATTGTGTTGGTTTAGAGGAACTAGGTCCACATGAGGAAGGAACCTTAGGTACTTGATTGATTTTAGGATGTAAATAGGCAAAGTGATCAGGAGGTGCAATAGTAGAAAGGTCTTGTGACTTCATAGATGGATAAAAGGCTACATTGGCTTCTAGGTTATCAAGGAAATCATTGTAGAATTTATGCATGCTATCATAATCTTCTCCAATGATGTCTACTTCATGAGGAGGACAATCATTAGGAGTTGAAGGAGCATGTTTGAGTTCAAGGTCATTAGGGTCACAACCAAAGGCACAATTAGACATGTCTACCAATGATTTTAATGAATTCTAAAACTTATTGAAAGAAAATTCCATGATGTAAATAAACTAAGGTACAATAAATGATGAAAAATGGATATTCTACAAATGAAAACATAATGTAGCAACAAGAAATAGGAATGTAGAAAAATGGCAAAAGAATTTCAAAAATGCTGATAAAATAGTGCAGAGGGACTGATTCACCCTAGGTGGTGAATGAGTCCCAGTATGAAACTTTTTAGTGTTTTTTAGAAGTTTAAAGATGATTTAAATGCTCTACAGTATGCAATCATAGATGCAAAATGCATATTTTTAATTTTTTCAATGAGATGTAATGCAAAAATGAAATCGAAATGAAGTTTTCACCGATGCAAGATGAAAAATTCCTAAAATGCAATAACAAAATAATATCCTAATTGAATGATAATGCAAATGTAAGCTAAGATGTATTATGTAAATGCAATCAGAAATGAAAAGTGTTCAAGAATCGGGTTCACCAAAATGAAACATAGATTTTTGGGACCCTAATGCTTCTCTTAAACTCTTAGGGTTTTTCACCTAAAGGAGAGAGATAGGGCCAAAAATTCTTGTGATTCACTCAAATTAGGATGTGTGCAATGTTGTTTAATGTAAATTAAGTTAACTAAATAAAATTGACTAATCTATATGACTAAAAGTGAATGCAAAAGTGAAATAAAAGCTAATTTTGAAAACACATTGTGATATGCAAGCAATGAAGTAAATGAAGAAAATATGCAGAATAGAAAGAGATGAGTCAAATCAGAGTGCACCTAGGAAAAATGTGATGAATCTGGAATTTTGTGAGTGTTGGTTGAAATCATTGATTTTTCATAGTGGGACTCATTCATCTAGGGTGGTGAATTAGTCATCCTCCTAGTGAAAAAGTGTTTGAAGTGGGTTCTGAATGTCGGGATCTAGAATCTGACAAAATTTAGACTTTCTATCCTAAGGTGGGACTCATTCGCCACATGTGGTGAATCAATCCTCTCCCAAATTTCATAAAAATTAGTAGACAACTCTGCAACACCAAATCTGGAAATGTTTGCTTGTCGTGTTGCCAAAGTCAGTTCTACAAAAAATGGATAGAAAACCTTCTCCAAGCTTGAAAAACACTTAAGTTGACTTGAAGCACCTAGTTGACTTGTAAATCAATCTTCAACACCTAAAAGTTTGTCAAATCTTCAAACAAAAATGCAATAGGGGAAAAATGGTTGAGGGTTAGTGAATAGGGGCTTTCCTTGGTCAAACCCCACTTTTGGTAATCAACCCTTAATTGAACAATGAAATGTAAGAGAAAGATAAAGTAATAACATGTAAATGCTATCCACTTACCAAACCCTTGATGATGCAAGTTTGAAGTAATGTCAATGGCTGCTTAAAAGTGCTTGAATTGATATTGTAAGATGCTTGAATGCTTGAGTGTGATGTGAGATTGAATGCTTGAATGGATAGGGATAGAAATGAGGTGAAAAACACTTATTTATACAATTCTTGTGCCTTAGTATCCATTCATACCTCACCATAGGCTAACATCAAGTGTTTTCGAATAAAATCCCAAAAGGAAATGTAAAATATTTTGAATTTGGGGACAAGGGGGACTCATTCGCCACCCATGGTGAATGGGTCCCACCTAGGACCTGAAAATATGTGTTAGGAAAAATGTTGTATTTAATGTCATTTGTTGGGATAACATTCAAAAATACACTTAATTAAGTCATATGAGGG
>VDFB02271358.1:762845586-762865031 GCA_007258455.2 Sequoia sempervirens
TTCATGTACTTCCCGTAAAGCTATTTCAGACTTGTCATGTTCTAGACATCGGAGGATAGTTCCATCAAGACCTTGTTTTTAAAAGACATCCGCGATAAGGGTGTGTTGGGTGGCTTGACGAATGAAGTTTCATTTTTTATTATGGGATAGGTCGAGAAGGAGGGTATTTTATTTTAGGTACGTATAGATTTTCCCATAGAGGGAAGTGTCAACCTTAGTTAGATGGTCAATAGCTTGGGATTCAGAGTTGTCATAGGATGGGTTGAAAATTTGTTCCACCATGAACTCATAACGAGCTCATTTCTCTAGAATCTGCAAGAGAGAAGCAATGGTCACCATGTCATCAATGAATTTTTGTTGCTTCTAGGAATATATTCAAATTTTATTTCCACAAAGTACTTTTTGAAGTCATCAACCATTCATTTATAAGGCATCAACTTGTCATCCTTTGTTTGATAATCATCATTTACCTAATTACTGACTAGTTGTGAATCTCCATAGACATGTAACTCTGTGATCTTCCACTCAATTGCTACTTTGATTCCAATGATCAAGGATTCATATTTGGTTGTGTTGTTGGTGCAATGGAACATTAGTCTATAGGATTTGGGAATGGTATTTCCTTGTGGGGAGATAAACAAGATTCCAGCACCTGATCCATGTTGTGTATAACAACCATCAAAGTACAAGACCAATTGTTGTGTGGATATTGTTAGGACATCAATATTTGGAAACTCAATGTTCATTAGATGATTGTCTTGCAATGGTGCTTCAACTAACTGATCTGTGATTGCTTGTCCTTTTATTTCCTTTCTATCAACATATTGGATATCAAATTTCCTCAGCATCATAACCCACTTATCCAGTCTTCCAGTTAGATTAGCTTTGCTAAGAAGGTATTATAGTGGATCTATCTTGGCTATTAAATTGATGGTATGAGTGATCATGTAGTGTTGTAATTGTTGGGTAGAAAACACTACTACTAGAAAAGCCTTTTCAATGAAGGTGTAATTTATCTCATAACCATTTAAGGTTTTGCTGATATAGTAAATTGCCCTTTCTTTTCCTATTGAATATTCCCATGCTAACAAGGATCACAATGATATCTCAGTTCTTGCTATGTACAATAAAAGTGGCTTCCCTTCTGGTAGTGGTATTATGATGGGTGGACTCATCAAATATTATTTTAATTGGTTGAAGGCTCCTTCGCATTTCTCATGCCATTGGAAAGATACATCATTATGTAGCAAGTGAGTGAAGGATGGGTCTTTTTTTCTAGTTGTGAAATAAATCTTCAAATTGATTGGAATCTACCTTGTAGAGATCCTAGCTGACTGATGTTCTTAGGTGGTGGCATCTCCATGATGGATTTGACCTTTGCAGGATATACCTCAATTCCATTTTTTGAAACTATGTATCCCAAGAGTTTGAATGAAGTCACCCCAAACACACATTTCTTTGGGTTTAGTCGTACATTAAACTTTTCTAGTCTAGTAAATATTTTATCTAGGATCTCCAAGTGTCCTTCTCTGGTGTATTATTTTTCTAATAGATCATCCACATAGTCTTCCATGAAGGTGTGCATCATATCATGAAAGATTGTCATCAAAGCACGTTGATAAGTTTCTCTTGCATTCTTCAACCCAAATGGCATGACATTCCATGAAAAAGTTTCCCACGAACATGTGAAGGCTATCTTATCTTGATTGTTAGGTGCAACTTTGATTTGATTATAACCGAAAAAACCATCCATGAATGACAACATGCCATGCCCTTCTATTAGGTCAATAATGATGTCAATGTTGGGTAGGGGAAAATCATATTTTGGGCAAGCCTTGTTGAGATCCCTGAAATCTATGCAAATTCTGATGCTTTTGTCTAGTTTTGAAATAGGCACAATATTTGATATCCATTCAACATAGTCAATTGGTATAATGAACCCAACATCCAATAACTTCTTCAGTTCTTCCTTTAGCAATATGGCAATATGTAGATGCATTTTCCATAACTTTTTCTTGACTAGTTTTACCCCTGTTGGTAGTGATAAGTGATGCATGATGAGTTCTGGATCAATCCCTGGCATATCAACATATGACCAAGCAAAATTGACTTGTATTTCTATGAAGAATTTGATGAAGTTTGGTTTTTCTTGATCTGTCAAGGATTCTTCTAGATGGACAGTTTTCATTGTTTCTTCATTACCAATGGTGATAGACTGGGTGGGTTCAACCTACTTTAGATCGTTCTTAAAAGTGTTCGGGGAGTGTGTCAAATCTTCCATCCTTCAGTACCTCAGAAAGGTTTTTTCCATTAGATACACTCTTTATTTTTACTTTTTTTTAGATTTGATATTGCCATTGAATGGTTTTCACCATCAGATCTATTTCCTATATTATTCATTTTGTAGCTAGAAAATTTGACACTCTCCTAGTTGGAAGCTTCATTATGATGTTTAGTGGTGGAATCAGTTTCAAGATTGGTGGAATAGAGAAAGTTGACAATGGCTTTGTCATTTGAAAAGAGGGGGATATCAGATGGCTTAGTTTGATCCTAATCTATGAGTTTAGGATGTACTAGGGGTAAAGAGTTGTTGGATTGGCTAAACTTAGATGCACTAAGGGTCCTAATCATAATGTCTTCAGATTGTCCAATAGAAAATTCAATGTCTATAAGGTAACTCTCCTCCAAATTATTTGTTTTGCTCTGATTCTGATCATCTTCGTTAGAGTCATCAATATGTTGTGACCCTATTTCAAGTGGTCTATAACCTAAACTTTGACCCTCTTCACATATGGGTGTATACTTTTGTACCATATCAATTTCCTTATTGTGACAAAACTCTTTAGATAGCGAATCCCACTCATATTCATTTGAATTAGTTTCATGATCATTGCTAGCTTGTAGTTGTAGGATTCTTTCAACAACATGCTATTAGGTTTCTTCTCTTGATTCTTCTCTATGCCCCAATCCTATTTTATCCTTGGCTTGCACTCTAATAGGTTGGATTGGTTCTATGACGCCTTCTTTCCTTTTACTGGTAGGAACTTTTCTGTCATATCCCATCTTTTCCAAGATTTTATTTCCTTTACCATACTGATCTATTTATACACTTGAGGTGGATTCTTGTGATGATTCTTCATCTTTGTATAACCAGTTTAAAACCTCTTTGTCATATGATTCATCCACTAATGTGCCTGCTCTCACAAAGGTGCTCTCAAAGAGTGTATTGGGTTGTGATGATTGTTGTCTTGATGTTGATGGCTACCCATATGAATTTGGAGATGAAAGTTGTGATAAACATAAGGATTGTTGAAATGAGTATTCCCCCATGCCTTTTTCTTTCAATTGGATCTTGGAAACTTGTTTAGATAGAGACTTGAGTTGAATTTCCTAATTTTGGGGAGTAAGATTCGATGTATTTTCTTTACTTGAGAGATTGGCATTACCAATATCCTTATCCTTTGATTGGTCCCTTTTCTCCACCCACTTTGATAAGGCATTTAGTTGTTTCCATCATTTGATGAACCCTGAGTTGGAGCTTCCTTGTTGTGTGGTACAAAAGTATCTTGGGTAGTCTTGAGGGTGCTACAATATTGGGGGTTGTTTGAGTTAGCTATAATAGTGATTTTCTACCCATTGAATGGGAACTTCAAACATTGGTGATATGTGTATGGTATTGCTTGCATGTCATGAATCAAAGGCCTTCCCAAGAGTATTTTTTAGGTTAACTATTTGTCTAGCACTTGGCATACTATATCTCTAACAACTACTCCCACTTGAATACATAACACTATCAACCCTTGTGAAGATCTTTCCTCATCACCATATGCTTTTATTATGATTTTTCTACTAGGATCAATAGCGTTTTCTTAATAGCTCAATGCATGGACAAGTTTCAAAGTACAAATATTCAGGTCAGCTCCTCCATCTATTAGGACACACTTTATGCAGTTTTTATGGATTAATACCTCAATGTGGAGGGCAACATTGTGTGTATGGTTGATAGATACATCATTGTGTTTAGAAAAAGGATAAATAGTGTGGTGTAGTCAAATGTCCCACCATAGTCTAAAATTGGAAAACCTCTAAATTGTTTGGTACCGTGGTGGCGGCTATAGCTTATTCGAATATTTCCTTGTGAGTGGGTGAAATCTCAAGAAATTCTAATATAGATATTTTTGTAGGTATTTTCTGCAATCGATCAAATATGTTATATTGGGTTGCAGGAAGAGTAGTAGTTTCTTTTGACGTAGAAGGGTAGCTCTTTTCAATGTTACCTTGGCTTGTCCTAATGTGATCGTATTGATAGGTCTTTTGTCTTGTTTCTCTCTGATTTTGATAACATTGATTTGATGTGAGGTAGTGTCGAAATCATGATGATGATTTTTAATTGCAACGATGTTTTGTTCATGGTCAATGGTGTTGTCATTTGTTGGGTTATCATTTGCAATAAGATCTGATTTGTCATGGGTTTGATCATCAACCACTTTGATGTGCATAATGGTGGTGTCATAGACATAGTTTATGTTTTTGCCTTTGGTATTTGAAGAAGAAGATTCCCCTTTTTTGTAGTTGGGTAGAGGGTTCTTGAACGCCCCATAATCATTTTTTGTTTGGGTTCCTTCTACAAATATCATGTTGTTGTCAATTAGATATTGTATGATCAAGTACTTCAACTGCATGCAGTCATTGGTTTTATGTCCTTTGTTGCGATGAAAGCCACATAAATGAGCATCATTCCACCATGGAGGCTTAACTTGTGGTTCCCAATTTCTTGCCTCTGGTAATTTTATGAATTTAGCTTCAAGAAGTTCTTTCAATGTTGATTCTGATGATTGTCCTAAAGGGGTGAACCTCCTTCGATTTGAGGACATTTGATATTATGGTGTTCTAGAATCAACATTACCTTGATTGTTGCTTTGGGTGAAATTTTGGTCATTGTTTTGGTTGTTGGGTGGGTTGTTGTTTTGATTAGTTTTGGTGGCAGATGCGGTTAAGTTGAATACAAGTTTTGCATATTGGTTTTCAATTGCACCATCATTGGTTCCCACATTCTTTTTTTGTTTCCAAAAATTTGTTTTTTCACCACTATTGTAATTGTTGGAGTTTGATGAGTTATTTTCATTGTAAATTTTGATGATTCCTCTCTTGACTAAAGCCTCTTCAATTTTAATCCTATTTTCAATCAATTTTTCAAAGCTTGGGGGACATTGCAATTCCAATCTATAACTCATATCGTCATTGAGGTTTTCAATAAATATTTCTATCTTTTCCTTTTCAGGTACAAGATGAGAATATCGTGTAAATAATCTTCTCCATTTTTGCAAGAATACAAGGAATGATTTACCCTTCTTTTGTTTCAAGTTACAAAGATATTACATGGTGATTTCATGTTGAATATTGTAAGAATATTGGGTGATGAACTTGTTGACCAATTCTTCAAAGCTGTTAATTGGTGGGGTGAGTTTGGAGAACCATTCAAGATATTGTCCACATAGACTTTGAGGGAATAATCTCATTAAGTACGTTTCTTCATATGAAAATTCAAGACTCATGGTTATAAATTCCCTCACATGGTCTATCAGATCAGTTTTGCCATTGTATTTTCATATTTTGGGAGTTCACAATGTTTTGGAAAGGGGATCATGTGGACACTTTGATCAAACAGATATGGAAAAATGTCTTGGATCAAGTATCGTTTTGAGGTTCCTCTTTGCATATTGAGAATATGTTATTGAAGGTTCTTCATTTGGTGAGTTAGGGAAACCACTTGTTCAAAATGTTGGATATCTTCCTCGGTTATTTCTTCCCCTTTAGTGTTGTTGATTCCATGGAAAGGATTATCTTCAGACTCTGCCATGGTGTTTTGTGTTTCATTGTTTTGAATTTTGGTGTTTTGACTCTCAATGATTGGAGTTTCAATGGTTGGAGTTCCAAGGTTTAGCTCTTCAATGTTTTGATTTTCAAGTCATTTTTCCTTGAGTTTTTATTTTTGTAGTTCCTTGTTTGAATGAGCATACAAGTGTTATAGTTTTGACTAAACTTTGATCTAAGTTTGGAAGAGTACCAAGGATTACAACTAAGTCAAATAGAATGATAAATTCTAATGATACTAAGTTTGACTTGACTATATAGCTTCATTTAGTGAAGAGAGGATGTTAAATCTTGATGATAAAACTAGGCTTAATAATCAAAGGTGTGATAGTTTGATGATTTTGGAACTTTGAGATGTTAGATCTTGGTTTAGGTTGGAGAATTCCACTTGTAGAGGTCAATTTTAACATGCTTAGACTCTATGGTACCTAAGGAATGATTCTGGACTTGAGAAGATTCTAAAATTTTGGTTCAATTGTGAAATATGGGACAAGTTTAACTCTCGGGTTTTGCATTTAATGGATGCACTAAAGCAGAGATCGGATGCGCTAAAATATTTGATAGATGCACCAAAAAATTGCACAAATGCACTAAAACAAAGGATTAATGTGCCAAAGTACTACATAGACGTGCTATAATAGAGGGAAAATGCACTGGAAAAATACACATATGTGCTAAAAGATTGATTGTATGCATAGGAACAAAGGACATATGTGCCAAAGTTTTGCATAGATGTACTACAATAGTAGTTGGATATGCTAAAAGATTTCACAAATGCACTAGAAGATGTAGCAGATGTGCTAAACTGGGAAAATGACCTAGTTTGTTGGAAATTTATTTAATTTTCATATTTTCTAGTTAGAGACTTGGTTGTTTCAATGAATGTTTCTCTGAATCAAGGTTTTCACTTTCAACATGTGATGTTTTTGTTTGAAATTAATTCAAAAACACATTGGTAAAGACACATCAAGCATGTACAACCTAGGCTATGTAGGACTATATTTGTTGAATTCCCACTTGGATTTTACTTCAGCTGCACTTACTTATAGTTGATGATTAGATGCTTGACCCCATTGGCTCCCCACCATGGCACTCACTTCTATGGGGAAGCCAAGAATCAATACCCATGAATCTCCCATGGAATATTTTTTATCTCTACTAAAAGCCACAAGAATGTGGGATGGCTTCAGAAGGATTGTTCTTGCACCAACAAATAGATTAAGGATTTTGGCCTTGCTACAACAAAGGGTTCTAGTATAGGCATTTTGTTCATGGGGGATCATCTATGCAGCAAGAGATCATTGTTTCCCTTCTTGTCATAACAATCCTCATTATACTTGAACTTTCCCCAAGTAACCACATTTATATCCCAGTTGGAAGTCACTTGGCTTTAGCGTGTTACCAGTTGGGTCATTCCCTTGGGTGATTACTTTCTCCCACAAGGTAGGCCCTCTAAGGATAAAAAAAAGTGAATGGATCTGTATTTTTGGTCACCCAGTTAAGGGGAGAGCATATTCTTACCATTCATCAAGCATGAAAGACATAGTGTTCTTTATCCTTTCTAATTAAGCTAGATGTCTATCTTAAGCAAAAGAAAGCATTTAAATAGCTCCAGCCCCTGCATAAATCATTAGTAGTCTAATAAATTTGTCTTTGACCAGGGTATAAAAATATTTGCAAGTAGAAAACACAAATTAGTTCTCATATTTTTCAATTTTAACCCAATGCACTAAAACAGTCATTGTACATGCTAAAACATCAATGCACTTAAAGAACCAATCCATGCGCTAAAACAACTACTCTATGCGTTAAAAGAACTATTCAATACGCTAAAACAGATACTGAATGTGCTAAAGAAAATAGTAAATGCAATAAAACAATCCTTGTAAGTGCTAAAACTTTTGATGGATGCGTTGAAAGAAGTATCAAATGCACCAAAATAGACACCAAATGCACTAGAAGATTCCTTGAATGCACCAAAATAGAAGTTGTATGCGCTGAAAGATTTATTGAATGTGCCGAAAGAATTCAGATTGTGCTAAAACATCACGTCCATCCTATTTACATGAAATTTTCCAAAAAATTGTTAGAAATGAGGTTGGGCCCCATGGTGGGTGCCATTTTGTGTGTGTGTGAAATGTGGGAAATATTAGTAAATCAATCCAAACCTTAATGAAACAAATTATATCAAAGATTTGAATCAAGTAAACTACTCTATTTTTTAGTTAAACAAATCTTTTAAGTAGATTTCATTGTCCTCTATTCTCAAGGATTTATCAAACCATTTGGCCCTCAGACTTCTATGTGCACTATGGTTGTTAAAATGAAAACTTGAGAAAAGATATAATATTCAACATGCAAGCCAATTAAATTCTTACATGAAACTATGTGTATAGGAGTAAATTTTCACCCCTTATGCAAATTCCCCTTTTTTCCTTTACCCACCTTAGAAAACCAAGTTTGGAGGCTTAAATCCACCTAAGCCTGCTACTTACATCCCACTTGGTGCCTGTTTTGAGTGTCAGTGGAAGCATTTCTATTAGAGATGCCCGCGTGATGCACTTATGTCCCTAGCAAATTTTTGTGGTTGAACCTGCAGAGGCATTACTCTTCTCATTGGAGGTGAAGTTGTAACGTTCCCTTCGGCAGAATGACCCAAATATGGTCATTTTTTTCCATACTTCTTCAAATCCACTCCTTGAAAAAGAGTTTTTATCTTCTCCCAAGCATTGATCTCACTCTTGACCACTTCAAACATACAATCTAACATTTCTAGTAGCATTCCAAGCATTCCATTGCAACAAAGTAACACTCCACTTCAGTAGAGCACGTTTGGGACCACACCATTGCAACAAAGGCTTGAGTACTCTTATTTCTCCCCCAAGTAGCCTTGAGTTCTCTTGGTGGAGGTGGTAAGCTTCCCTCTCCTCTCCTCTATCACTTGGTTGAGTAGCATAACACTATTTTTTAGTGCTTATTTTCTCTTTACTATATCATTTTCTTTATCTCATTTTCCCTCTTTCTATGTGTAGGTGTGTATGCTTTTCAGAGATCCAGCCGGTGAACAAGTTCCTTGGTGAGATCCTCCTTATTTTCATCACTCTTTCATTTTTGCTTTATAATATTAGAGAATATTTAATTTACCTAGTCATATCATTCTAGCCCTTTAGTTAGTTAGTTGGGTCATTAGTCATTTTAGCATGTTTGACCTTGTCTCTGTTGTTGTCTGGTTGTACGAACACCAACACACTTTAGAGATACCAGCGTACTTTAGAGATTCCAGTGTGTTGTGTTGTTGCCCAAAGATCACACTTCCGTCTTCGGGCAAAGAGCTCCCTGAGGCACAGAGTTGAACTTGAAAACTGGCTCGCCTAGTCCTCCTCAAAAATTAGGATTGTAGAGTGGTTGTAGGACTTTATAGTCCTCATCATTCTCATCCTCATACCCTTAACATCACATTTGGCTGAGGTAAGTTAGGGTAGCTTTCCGCATTGTGGCCCTCTATGACCTAGGTCCTTGCACACAAAGGTACCCCTCTCTTACATTTTTGGTGAACCCGAGGTTAACCGATGTTTGTTCATCCATTGGTGTTGAAATTTCCCTTAGATACTTCATGATTATTGTGCTCTTGAGCATTGTGAAGGTTTATGAGCATCACAACCCAATCTACAACTTTTTGGTATATCGTTAGGAGAAGTGTACTACACCTTCCAATGGAAAGGACAAAGGTCTTGATTGGTCTCTCTACGGGCCCTTTCTCTAGTCCCCCCATTAGTTTGGTTGCGCAGTTATCAAGGAATGAGATGGGATTTTCTAATGAAACTAATCACATTCCCACTCCTCCTGCTTCTCCTATGCCATGATTAGTGGATGAGCATGAGGCCATTTAAATCCTTGTAGAATATGTATCTACCCTTGCAAGAGGATTGGGTGACTTAGAAAACCACTTGGAAAGAAATTTGAAGATGGATAGGGCCACTTAGGTTGTTAGTGAATTAAAACATATGATGAGTAAGGATTGAATAGGTATAGAGCTTCTAAGTAGTCTCCTTGGTCTTTTTAAAGCATGTGTTCCTTCGAGCAACTCTTGTTTCGCACAAGGAATCACTTTTGAAGAGTGTGAGGGATAGTTAGGAGTATTAATTCCTCCCACTTCCGTTTACATGGCAGAAGCGGTCCCTTCTATCAATATCCCTTCTGCCTCTGAGTAACCTAAGACTATCAAAGTAAATAAGGTCCCTCTGGGCTTTAGCTTCACCCATTCTATCACCTCTAGTGGTGGAGGTTTTGGTAGGTGGAGTGGTGGAGGCTTTGGTGGTGGTAGTGGATTTGGTGGTGGAGGTGGCTTTGGTGGAGGTCATGGTGATGGTTTCGGTGGAGGCCCTACTGGTGGTGGTGGCTCTAGTGATGGCTTTGGTAGAAGTCATACCGATGGCAGTTTTGGAGGCATGCTTGGTAGTGGTTTTGGGGGAGGTTCCTCTAGCCCTCTATCTTCTAGCGACCCTATTCTGAATACTCTTCTTCAGAATATGGGTAACATGTAGAGCTAGTTGGAAAATTTTTCCCAAGCCTCTTCCCAACCTATCTTCTAGCTCTTCTTCCAACATAGTCCAATCTTGAATACTCCCTTTCCTCAAGGAATGGATATCCCTAAGTTTGAGAAGCACGGTGGTAAGGGAGATCTGCAGAAACATGTGTTTGCTTTTAATTCCCTATGCACCGACTTCTTCCATCATGATGTATTGATGGATAAACTGTTTCCCTGATCTCTCAAGGACACAACACTTGAATGTACTATTCCTTGCATGACAATTCTATTTTCTCATTCGACCAACTTGTTAATCAGTTCCTTAGATAGTTCCAAGAAAACATCGGGTTGAAGATGACCTTTTTGGATCTCATCTAGTGTAAACAAGGAGATAATGAAAAGATTACTAATTTCATAGTGTGCTACCAAGCACTCCTTTCACAAATATTGTATGAGCTACCCGATTCCGACGTGCAAAAGGTGTTCACAGGAAACTTATAAAGGCCATGGCAAGATAAGTTTTCCTTGATGAAATACCCTTCTTTTGCACATTTGTGTGCAACTTTACGAGAGTACCAACAAACAGTTGTGCAGTTCAGGGGTTCTTTGTCGCACTCTAGTTAGGAGGGAAAGTCCATCGTATCAATCTCTAGGAAAAGGAAAAGTCGTTGCGAATGTAGTAGCCATTGTTGATGACAATTGCCTCAAGTGCAACCAAAAGTTCACAAAGTTGTCAGAATCTTATACTTCAATCTTATAGAAGCTATTGAAGGATAAGATCTTAACTTTGTCAACCCCTAATCCTATTAAAGAACCTTACCCTATTTGGTATTATGGGAGCACTTATTGTTAGTACCATCATGTTAATGGACACGATATTGAACATTGCATGTGGCTGTGTCATGAGATAAAAGACTACGTCGAGGATGGTACCATTTGTCTCAATGGGAATAAATAAAACACTAACAAATCAGTGGCGAAAGCTAATAGTGAATTGCAAATATACATGAACCAGTTTATGTCATATTCTGCTAAGATGATGATCGATCCCATTGATTTTGTCACTCAACCCGAGGCCTATGTCAATATGGTCTTGATGTAACTTCCACTATTCCACCCACACCCAGTTCACCATACATTACATTCACATCACAAGACTTACCCTTAAACAACAAACCTTCACCTCTAATTCTCTCTCGTGTCAATGGTAACATTGTGACAGGAGTCTTGATTGATCCCACAAGCTATGTGAATGCTATCACTAAAGAAACATTAGTATTAAATTCATTGCAAAAGGAAAAATATGAGGAAAAAAATCTACTATTCATACACACGATGGTATGAGTCTCAAACCCTATGGCTTGATAACCTTGTCCATTCTAGTTGGACCCAGAACTGCTGGCATGGCTTTCGATGTTATCCCAGAATTGGATCTTTTTAGAGTGAAGCTGGGCATACCTTGGCTTGCCTCCATGAATGGGATAGCTTATGTTATTCATAAGTGTTTAAATTTTTCCCACTAAGGTATCATGCATGTAGTACATGGCACTAGATATCAGCCCTTGGTATCCCATGGTGGATACTCATTGGATCACTTTTGGCCCTCCCTAGTCAGTCAACTCCCTCTGAGAATGGACCTACTTTACAAGAACTATGTGAAGTATAAAACTGGGGGAAAACGAGAGCCAAACATGACCCTTCCCATGATAAAAAAATTGGTTGCATCCTCTTCCCGAGAAGAGAAGAAGAAGCCTGCACGGACTGCTCCCTCTTCCCCAAAGAAAGAGGAGAAGCTTGTGTTAGATCCCTCTTCTTCTTGCAAAGGAAAAGAAAATGTGACTTTTCCCTGGACCACCTCATCCTCTCCTCCCTCTTGGGAAGAGTACTAGTTGAGTAAGCCCGACAACTACCCACTAAGTTTGATGATGCCTCCTTGGCGTAGGCCCAAGATTAGGATTGCGGACCTCCGTAATGAATATCCTAGACCATGGTACTACTTATACAGCAGAAAGAAAGGTTCTCATAGAGAATTTTATCCATGACCTCCTACCACTTCTACTCCTAAGGTGGTGAGCAGAAAAAGGACCATTGTCAAGGCTCTCGAGTCAACTCCTCCTATCGCTCCTTAACCTATTCGTCTTGTTCCTGTGTAGGAACCTGTCCCTACACTGAAAATGGCTGTGGTGGATGTTTCTATGGTTGAGCAGGAACCCTCTACTCCCTCACATCCTCTGGCCTCTAACTATAAGAGTCGTATAAACCATCTTGCACATGAATGAAAATGCCAACGAAATGCTCTCCTAGTTGAGCAAGCCACCTTGCAAAAAAAGGAGGAAGAAACACTCACCCTTGCTTTAGGGCCTCCTACAGTATCTTCTTCATCCCTTCCTTCTGCTTCCCTTCAATCTAGTCCTATACTACTCCTAGCTTCCATTGTGAGTACAAATGTGCTGAACCCTAAATGAGTACAAATGTTCATCGCTCCTTCGGTGAAGCCACCTCTGTTGATGTCCATTCTAGATATCTAGCCTTTCTCAAAGCTCGTGGACATGATTAATTCCTCAGTTATGTACGCTACATTCCTTTCTTCCTCTCCCTCTATACCCCTAGCTTCATCTGTGGGGAGTTCATCTCCTCAAATGAAGAGAGAGGTGGAGGGTGGTCCTTCTAGAAATGAAGGACGTAAGAGGAGCCCACCTTTTTCACAAGGCAGTCCTGTGCTGACTTGTTTTGTCCTAGTGATGAAACCAGTCTTGACTTCCCCTAAGTTTTTCACCGCTCTTGAGTCACCCAGTGAGCTTAGTGGTGAACCTCGGGCGCAACCCATCCCATCCATTGTAGTAAGGAATGGTGTTCCTATGGGGTGCATGTTTAACTCCATGGATGAGGTTCTGGCCCTATTGGCAATCTTCACAAAATTGCTAACCTTGACTCCACAGGAGCTCGATGGAGAGGACCTTGAGGGGCCCTCTTCCTTGGCCCTTGTTGTGGGAGGTTTAGATGCACCTCTTAACATCTCACCTTTGTAGGCTCATCCTCCTTCCCTTTATGAGGATTTAGATTGGGAAGTGGATGACCTATTGGCTGATCAATGTTAGGAGGAGGCCCCTTTTCTTGATCTTGTGTGTGTGTGTGTATTTTGTGATGTGTTCCCCCGTACTCATGCTATGTGTGCCTGGATGACCCTTGTCACCCTTGTTGGTGCTTGGATACAGGAATGGTTTTTTTGTTGTAAAATTTCTTCTATTTGTACTATATTTCTTCCATGTTTTTTCTTGACCTTCGATAAATTGGGGACGATGCAAAATGTTGGGGACATTTAAGCTTCCCTTCCATCTTGACCCAATTTTTTATTTTTATTTTGTTTTCTAAGCATTCTTCCTAATCTAGTTGGGGATTGATGATATTTTGCCTTGCATTATGGTTACCTATTATTATATGAGCTTAGATAGATCTGACCTAGCTAAACAAGATTCCCTTGTGTCTTGTGTTTGTATTTCTCTTTTTTGCTTTCTCTTTATCTTCCTCTCTTCTTTGCTTGAGATGTCCCTTTCATGTGTGACAATGCCTTCTCTTTAACATTTGATTTTTTCAGAAAATGCATTCGTTGACAATGGATCCTTTTTCAAAAATCTATGCAAACTTTTCTTTGGAATCTCATTCTCAGCTTGGATCCCTAACATAACATGTTTCCTTCATCACATGTTCGTAAAAAAAGGACTTAAACCTTCAAAACAAGAACAACTTTGATCTTCCCCTCGCATGGGGGCATATCCTTCCTTTCAAATTCCTTGATGAAGTGAACATATTTCAAAAGGATTCCTTGATGAAGGATTGATTTGGGAAGGAGAATATTTACTTTTGGACTGTGCATCCCCTGAGTGGACCCCCTATTTTGAATGGGTCCCTAAGGTACCCCTTTTGAAAGTAGTGTTGATGGCCTGTGCAATTGTCTACTTGCCCACCTATGTGACCGCTTCTTGACCCTACAGAGTCTACTTTCCCAAGTTTCCTCCATGTGAGAGATCTTGGGGGATACCACCCTATAGGGCAGAGAACTTGTAGGGTGCTTTCCTTTGAGCTTCCTCCATATGAAAGATCTTGGGGGTGGATCACCTACAAGACTAAGAGCCTGTGGGGTACTTCTTTGGATGTTCTTCATGCTTGAGTTCATGGAAAATACCCTCCCCTATAGGACTAAGAGCCTATGGGGCACTTATTTGGGTTTTCTTCATGTTTGAGTTCATGGAGAATACCTTCCCTATGGGACCGAGAGCCTTTGGGGCACTTCTTTCGGTGTTCTTCATGCTTGAGTTTGTGGAGAATACCTTCCCTATAGGGCTTAGAGCCTATAGGGAACTTCTTTTAGTACTCTTCATGCTTGAGTTCCTGAAGAATACCTTCCCTATAAGATTGAGAGCCTGTAGGGTGCTTCCTTTGGGTCTCCTCCATGCTAATTTTTTGGGGGACACCTTCCTTACAAGACCAAGAACGTATAAGGCACTTTTCTTCTTCAACTTCATAGTTCTAAGCAGCTATGAAGCCCCTCGCTTGTCCTAACCTTTAGGTATGCTACATGGAGTACTACTTCCTTGATGTTTCAAGTATACATTTCTAACCTTACACTCTTCTTGATCTACTTTACTGAGCACTCATCAGTATTTGTGCTCGCTAAAGTGGGGGAAAAATGTATAGGAGAAAATTTGCACCCCTTATGTAAATTCCCATTTTTTCCTTTACCCACCTTAGAAAACCAAGTTCAGAGGCTTAAATCCACCTAAGCCCGCTACTTGAATCCCACTTGGCACCTATTTTGATTGTCGCTGAAGGAATTTCTGTCAGGGATGCCTGCATGGCATGTAGACCTCTGTGCGACATGCTTATGTCCCCAAAATATTCTTGTGGTTGAACCTACAGAGGCGTTACTCTTCTCATTGGACATGAAGTTGTAGTGCCTAATTCAACTGACCGACCCAAATATGGCCGATTTTCTCCATCCTTCTTCAAATCCACTCCTTGAACAAGCATTTTGATCTTCTTCCAAGCATTCAATCCAACATTTGTAGCAATATTCCAAGCATTCCATTACAGTAAAGCAACACTCCATCACTTTGGTAGAGCATGTTTGGGACCATGCCATTGTAGTAGAGGCTTGAGTACTCTCCTTTCTCCCCCAAGAATCCTTGATTTCTCTTGGTGGAGGTGGTAACCTTCCCTCTCATCTCTATCACTTGGTTGAGTAGCATAACACTATTTTGTAGTGCTTATTTTCTCTTTACTATATCATTTTATTTATCTTATTTCCTTGGTTAACCGTGGAGGTGGAAACACCTAAATGAGGGTCTAATTGAGGTAGACCCCTATAGAGCCACCTAGAATTTTCCCTCTTTCTGTGTGTAGGTGTGCGTGATTTTCAGAGATCCAGCTGGCGAACGAGTTCCTTGGTGAGATTCTCCTTATTTTTCGTCACTCTTGCATTTTTGCTTTATAATATTAGAGAATATTTAATTTACCTAGTCGTATCATTCTGGCCCTTTCGTTAGTCAGCTGGGCTTTATTCGTTTTAGCAGGTTTGACCTTGTCTCTATTGTTGTCTATCCATATGGATGCCAATGCACTTTAGAGATGCTAGCGCGCTGCGCTATTGCCCAAAGATCGTGCTTCTTTCTTTGGGCAGAGAGCTCCCTAAGGCATAGAGTTGAACCTGAAAACTGGCTCACCTAGCCCTCCTCAAAACTCAAGATTCCAGAGTGGTTGTAGGACTTTATAGTCCTCATCATTCTCATCCTCATACCCTAAAAATCACATTTGGCTGAGGTAAGTTAGGGAAACTTTTTGCATCTTGGCCCTCTGTGACCTAGGGCCTTGCATGCGAAGGTCCCCCTCTCTTCCAATATGATGAAAATGATAATGGATACTATGATGAATGGATGATGGTGTTAGATTAATCAAGGTAGATACTATGGTATGGAGCTAGGATGATTCTACATATGCTCAAATTCTAACTATGAATATGCTAATCTAAAATACAACTATGATGCAAAATATGACATAAAATGCAACTATGAAGAAAAGTGTGATTCTCATATCTAACTATAAAAGAAAGCATGATATGAAATGTAACTATAAGAATCCAAAATTCTCCAATGCTCAAACAATATTTTTGCATGATAACTGTACTCAAATGTGGATGAAAAATATAATGGCAAAGGGTTGTATTTATAGGCTTTTCAAAGCATCTTGTGATGTGGAAACGATCGATGGTCTAGATTCAAACAAGAGAGATGAATGATGCAGATGAAGAGAATCAAGAAGGTGTCCCCCTGACCAAATACAATATGCCAAATGGATGGAGGAATCTCTTGACCAAAGACAACATGCCAAAATGGATGGAGGAATCAAGTGTGGGAAAAAAAACCATGTGTTTGAAAGTTTGTTGAAGAAGTGTCTGAGGAATAAGCCATGTGTTTGAAGATAATTCTAATTTAAAAATTAAAATTATATAATTTCATGTGACCTTGGTGAGATGGCATAAAAATTTGTAGACATGTGCTTGAATTCCTAATCCGGGATTAGTGAAACTTAATTAAATAAAACAAGCTTATGAAATCTGTTTATTTAATTAAATTAGAGGAATATGATTTTAGATTTGAAGAATTTAGAAAATATGAACTATATAAATAAATTGAGAATTTATTTATATGTAGATGAAATATTAGTTAAATAACTAGTATTTAATTAATTAAATGTCATGACTGATTTTAGGTGTATACAGACACAATGCTCTTTGAATTGCAGGGTGATTGATCACTGCCCAACAAGGATCTTCTCCTACTATTCAATGATCTCTTATTTTTATATCTTCATCTAATGGCCACTATCCTTGAGATTTGATTAACCCTATCCATGATCTGTTGAAACTTGTTTAGGCTATGATATTTTAGTATGATCATTCATCTTCCCTTTCCATGCATTGTCATAATCTTTCCTTTTATCTCTAAAACTATTGACTATCCCTTCATGGTAGCTTGAAGTCTATCCCTCTTCCACATAATCCTTGTGCATGTTGTCACTGTCAATCAGTTATGGACTGCCTTGTAGTCATGAGGATTGTCCTCATATGTATGATAGTCATAAATTGCATGTCCTTCATTTTACTATCTATAGTTACCTTTATTCCTTCTTTGTCTTTGGTATCTCTAGGTTTGTCCCTGTTTGAATAGTCATGACTGTCACATTTAAAGTTTCTTAGCACCTTGATGATGGCTATGACTATGTCACTGTCCCTTATGATAACTATGAATTGAGTATTTTGGGTTGTCATTTCCTGCCTGTAGCTTTCTCTTCATTCAACATTTTAACCTTGCTTGTGGGACTACCCTATTTGCAAATCTTTGTGCAGCTCCTTGATGTAAGACTGCTAATCTTAAATTGGCATCATTGTCCTATTATTGACTGTACAATCCTATTTAATGTTGCCCTCTTTTGAGACTTCTATGAATGCCCCTAACAAAACCCTACTCTTCATTGTCTTTTACCTTCTTCATTTCTCTCATTGTTCTTCGAAATGTATACATGCTAGAATTGCTTACTTGTTGCAATCCTTTCCCATATATAGTTTTCGGTAGCAAGATCAAAGATTTTGTTAACTAGTTAAAGTCATAAGCTAACCTTGAACACCCATGCCTGGATGAGTTTTTCTTGCATATCCAAGGATTGATTCAATGGTCACGACTCAATACATCAGAAATCTATTTATACAATTTAATGTGCTTTAGTTTACCAAGTTTAAACATTTGAGAATGCAACTTATTGCAAATTTTCTCCAACTCCTTGACCCCCCATGCATCCTCTGCAGGTCTTCCTTGAGACCTTAACTTTCTTCACAAATAACATAAGTGTAATCTACTTGTTTAGAGTACAAAATTACACTGTCAATGTCACTAACAAATTTTTCCTTGGGAATATACATCCTACCAACTTTACTCATGTCATAATAGACTATTGGATCTCTGATGTTGGTAAGGTGGCTGTCATAATGGTCTTCCATGTCTTCATCATATTAGGTGTGGCAATTCAAGCCTTCACATGGACCAATATTCTCTTCCAAGTGTTCCTCTTTGAATAGAGTAATATCCTTTTCTAAATCAAATGTTTTGGAGTTGGCCCTCTTTTCCTTCTAAACATCTATCTTCCTTTAGAGTTCCATACTTCTGCATGTTACCAAACTCCTTGTAAGCTACATCTTTTCTTTGTAAATCCTCTGAGACTTTGCATCAAATCCCTTCAAGGGTACATGAACTTGTTCAATACACAAACAACCACCATCTTCCTTCAAACCAACCCTGTAAATGCTTTATACACAGTTCCATAGATAGATAGGTCTGCTTCCACTTTGTTGTCAATATTTTTCCCCCAAGATCAACTCCTCAAGAGGTCAACATAGCTGAGTCATTACCTAAACCCTCTTGCATCCTCATCTTTCTTTTGATTTAGAGTTTTTATCTGCACTTGATGGTGTGTGACCTCCCAGATATATAGAGTAAAGTATTAATGTAAACTGAGGATTCAATACTAAATGATTTTTTCCATGTTTTGAAAAGCTCATAGAAATTTCATAAGCATATTTCTTATTAAAACTGAAACCCTCTACAAGCTATGACAAGCTCAAAGGCATACTTGGTAGTTGACACAAAAACTCATGCAAAGTCTTCAAGCTCTTTATTTTCTTGTCTATATGATGAACAATCTACAGTTCAACTCCTCAAAACTCCATGCAAGCTCCTCCAATCTTCAGTTCCAACAATAGAGAAAACCCTAGCTCCTCTCCCACATGATGCTTCTTTCAGATTTAGTAGTCAATTTACCTTTTTCTCTTATCTTTAGCGCCCAAACATGAAGCTTTGCTCATTAATCTTTCATGCAGTGAGAGTTTTCTTTGATTTTTTTTGCCTTGCATGCCATCTTCCATAACTTTTGGCATGAAAAGCTCCTTTCTTTACCTTTGGTGTGGAAAACTTAGATTTGAAGGAAAAGTCTCATT